>JAEOAD010000041.1:17555000-18127500 GCA_036365145.1 Orientallactaga sibirica | reverse complement strand
ATCACTGAGCCATCTCTCCAGTCCAGAAATTGATTCTATAACTACTACAGAGGCTGCATCTCTCTGCACCACTGTAGTTTCAGCATCTAGCCTGGGCAGGACGCCTGAGCATCATTT
Organism: Orientallactaga sibirica; assembly: GCA_036365145.1. Taxonomy (NCBI): domain Eukaryota; kingdom Metazoa; phylum Chordata; class Mammalia; order Rodentia; family Dipodidae; genus Orientallactaga; species Orientallactaga sibirica. The sequence continues at coordinate 18,127,383 of JAEOAD010000041.1, read as the reverse complement.
GGCCATTGCCTGCCTGCTGGGCATGTGGGGCAGTCTGTCCATCCTATTCTCATCCTCATGTGGACAGATGGTCCCTCTGCGAAGGCCAGAGAAAGACTCACCTGCAGATAACACACAACAGGGTCATCTCAGGGTCACTTCTCTTCATTCTCATATTGCAGCCCCGGGCTGCCCACTTGTCGATGGACCTTCCCAGGCACAGTCCCACTTGAGTTTGCCAGTGGTAACCAGCAGCATGGGGACCGTCTTCAGTAACCTTCCTTTGGGAGGTAATAGCATCCTCAGACCCCATTTGAGGGTGCCTCACCTGCTTCTAGATGTGTCTGACTGTGAGGGTCTTTTTCCTGTGTGAGGTAGTGTCCCCTGTTAATCTAAAATGAGCAATATTTAAGACAGGTAGAAGGGGACAGGGGAAGCCAGAAAGGCTTCTGCTTCAGAGTGAAAATCCTATTTGTTCTCTGTGCCGTGCTTGGCTTGCCTGGGATTCCTGCCCTTGGATCTGTACTAAAAAGCCCACAGCATAGTCACTTCTCAGGCACAGCAGTACTCAGTGTGTCCAGCGAGTTAAGATCTAAACCTGAGCCAAGGGCGTTTTGCTTCTGGCTTTCGTTTTGGAGAAGGTGGGGTTAACTTGGACAAGAAGTAAGTTGCCCTGTGAGTAGAGAGACTAAATCCTGTGAACACTTTGACTCGAGCATATGTGTATGAACACACTTCTGTATGCACATGTAAATATGTGTGTGCGAGTACATGTGTGACTGTGTGCATGAGCTTGTGTGCATGTGACTATGTGACTGCATCTCTCTGTGTGTGACTGTGTGAGTATGTGAATGTACTTTCACATGTGTGTGTGATATGTTCTCATACTAAGCACACACAATACGTGGTGGGAGGTGGATGGTGAGCTGTGGCAGAAGAAGGACCAACAGCCTCCCCGAGCCCCATCTGCAGCAATAGAGACACCACGGTGGAAGCGTCAGAATATATGTGCACAGTCTCCCGAGGAGTGGCCTGGACTCCTTAAAGGAGTAATGAAATTCCTTTAGATATCTTTTGTTTTCTTGAATTTTAATGAAAAGATTGATTTCTAGTCATTATTTATCTATTGTCAAATTTAACAAACAGCTGTAGTGGTAATTGCTGAATTTCTACTCTATGTTTAGAGGGAACTGTCAGTTCACAAACATGGAATTGTGCTATTATCTATGTCTAAGGCATTTTTCTGTAAATGTACAGACTTAGTGCTGGTTTTCAATAAACATACAAAGATGCTAATTATCATGTAACTATCTGTTAACAGTCAAAAATACATAAAAATAAATAACAGAAATGCCATTTTTTCCATTAGAAATTCAAAATTCTTTGTCACGAGATTGCCTCTCATGTACTGTTGTGTAAATTGCACCATTCCTTCTGTTTTCAAGACATCAGTGACTCACTCTTCCTAGACCTTGCTCTCTTGCAAGGACCCTTAGCTCTTCTGTGGGGGTTTTCTTTGAAGTCACCCCACTCTTGATGGTCCCAGGGGAAAGGGAGGCACTGTGAGAGGCAGTCTCGAGGATGCCAGGCCTTCAAGTGACATTAGCTGCTTTGGGCGTTGCAGTCCATGTGTTATGAGCTCTGTCAGAGGAGACACTGGGCCTCTGAGCACAGCTGTGAGCTGCCTCTGAGAGATGGACGTGGGAGCCCGTGGCCATCATGATGGAAAGCTGCCCACTACCTCTGCTCCAGAGGCTAAGCAGAAAGATTGCTTAAGTGACACACGTGCTCTACTGGCTTATCTCCTCGGGTTTAGCCACGGTTACCAGAGTCCCTCAGTATGGGCTGCAGATGCCAAGGAGCCTTGTGTGTTTGACAGTGACATCTGAAGGAGGGGACCTGTGCCTGCTTGAAGGGGTTTTGAGGCAAATAAACGGATTCATCTGCCTGAAGACTGCAATCTTGGGTCACCCTGAGTTCCTGACTAAAATGATGCATTTGTGTATGTTTGAAGGGGTGTGTGTTTGTTTGTGTTGCACATGTGTACTCCATGACCGTGAAAGATCTCACACTTAGATTCTAGCAATGGACCAAAATCTGTCCATCTGGTATCTTCAATGAACAGAACTCATGGGATGTGTATATGGCACACACATATATATCCATTATATACACGTAAGTACAGAGAAGAGAGAGAGAGAGAGAGAGAGAGAGAGTGTGTGTGTGTGAGAGAGAGAGAGAGAGAGTGTGTGTGTGTGTGAGAGAGAGAGAGAGAGAGTGTGTGTGTGTGAGAGAGAGAGAGAGAGTGTGTGTGTGTGAGAGAGAGAGAGAGAGAGTGTGTGTGTGTGTGTGTGTGTGTGAGAGAGAGAGAGAGAGAGAGAGAGAGAGAGACTTTATTTTAAGTAACCAGCACACTCAATTGTGAAGGCCAACAAATCTCCACAATCTTTCGGGCATATTGACAGGCTGGAGACCCAGGAGAGAGGGTGGTGCAGCTCGTCTGAAGGCTGTCTGGCTGGAGAACCATAAGTGCGGGTATTTCAGTTACTAAAAATAAAGTCAAGCAAACAAAAGACAAAATACGGCATGGGTTGGGCATGGTGGTGCACTCCTTTAATCCCAGCACTTGGAGGCCAAGTAGGTAGATTGCTGTGAGTTGGAGGCCACCCTCAGACTAAATAGTGAATTTCAGGTCAGCCTGGGCTAGAGCAAGACCCTACCTCAGAAAACCAAAAATAAATAAATAAATAAGAAGGCATGGAAAAAGTAAAAAATAACGGATTAATGTATATTACTGAAAAATCTAAATAATCCAGATTAAATCAGAAAAATAGTAACAGAAATATAAGGCCAGCAGGAATAAAAAAAAAACCCAAAATTGTGAGAGTAGATCTAAATACAAATGTATCAATGATGGCACCAAATAGAAATGGTCTAAATTCAATTAAATATGCAAGCATGTAAAATTGGGTTAGAAGCAAAGACTCCACTATATGCTGTCAACAAGAAACCCACTTTAAGTTGGAGAAAAGGGCTAAAAGTAAGAGTTGAAGCAGATTAAGATGCAAATAGGATTGGAAGGAAGTCTGGTTTCTTGTATGCTGTCAGATAGAATAGAATGCAGAGTAGGAATCTGTAGCAGGGAGGAGGAGGGCTGTAGAGATAACAGAGCTGATAGTCAGGAAGGATGATAAACAGCATGCACTAAAAGCAGAGCCCAGGAAGCAAAACACGACTGAAGAGGCAAACAGCCAAGCATGGAGGTTTATCATCTCTCTGTAACCAACAGAACAAGTTGAAAGAAACTCAGCAAGGATGTAGAAGACTTGAGAAATGCAAATAAATGGATGACACATGTAAATCCTTTCTCCCAACACCACACGCTCTTCTTGCGTGCATGTGGACTATCCACCAAAATGGGCCCTGTTCTGAGGCACAGAACAAAGCTTAAACTTTAAAACCATGGGGCCCATTCCAAGCATGTAAGGGGTGAATAAAGCAGAATAACAGCAGAATTCCACTGAGATGATCCACAAAACCTTAAAAATTAAATGAGGCATTTCAATGGATGACAGAACAAGTTTCAAGTAAAACAAGTGGAAATATTGTGAACTCAACTGAAATGAAAATTTGCTAAATGAAAGTTTGTGGAAAGAAGCTACACAGAGCTGAGGAGGAAATTTATATCATAAAATGCTGTATCAGCGATGTTTTTAAGCTGAAATATTTTATTAGAAAACAGCAAACTTTCCAAGTTTCCAAGAAAGGAAAAGATGGTGAAGATAAGGAACATCAACAACAGCAGCATAATGGGAAAAAAAAAATAAGAATCCAAGAGCTGGTTTTCTTTTTTATTTGAGAGCAACAGTCACAGAGAGAGAGAGACAGATAGAGAATGGGTGCGCAACGGCCTCTCAGCCACTGTGAACGAACTCCAGATGTGTCCGCCCCCTTGTGCCCATGTGCGACATTGTGCACTTGTGTCACTTTTGCATCTGGCAGGCACCTTAACCACTAAGCCATCTCTCCAGCCCAGGATTTTTGGAAAGATAATTACAATTGGCAAACTTCTAGTGAGGAGTTCCTGAGCTAGAAGACATTGTGGCCATAGCTTCATGTGTTTGAACACTCAGTCCACAGCTGTTGGTGCCATATTGGAAGATTCTGAAACCTTTAGGAGATCCAGTCGGGCTGACGGAAGTGTATCACTGGGGGCTGACTTTGAGATTTTATAGCCCAGCCACTTCCTGTCTGCTCGTTCCTTCCTGTTCCTCCAAGATGTGAGGTGATGAGTGTCAGCTGCAGTGTTGCCACCATGCTACCCCCTCCTGGATGGGCTGTGTCCCTCAAACTGTGAGCCAAAACAATTCCTTCCTCCTTTTTTTTTTTTTTTTTTTTTTTTTTGGTTTTTCGAGGTAGGGTCTCACTCTAGTTCAGGCTGACCTGGAATTCACTATGTAGTCTCAGGATAGCCTCAAACTCAGGGTGATTCTCCTACCTCTGCCTCCCGAGTGCTGGGATAAAAGGCATGCACCACCATGCCCGGCTCAAATCCTGCCTCCTTTTGAGTTGCTTCTTTGGTCACAGCAATGAGGAGAGTAACAGATACGACATGAATCATCGAGGCTGGGCACGAGAGTGGACTTCACTGTGGATGCACAGACTTTAAAGGGCAGCATAGGAATGTCGCAGACAGAGTGTGCAATGCCTGCATCGCCCTAGAGGGCCAAAACCCACGTGCGACCAAAACAGATCACACGGATAGTCTTGTATGGACAAGCTTTCACTGAGATGAGCAAAGGGGATCTGACCAGAACCGTTCTCCTACTTCAGCCAGGAGCCCAGCCCAACCATGGAGCTTGTGGCTGTGGGCTTGCACAGTGTCTGCACCCCGAGGCCATGCTTGCTTGCTGATCCCCGGCTTCTCTGGACATGATGGTGGCCTGGCCTGTGCCCCCGAGGCATAGGCTTCTAGCAGAGGAAGGCTGCCAACACTGCTCCAGGAAAAGCCCTTGTTTTATTCTTGCTGTGCATGGGCACCACTCAAAATATTTTTAAAAACTTGAAAAGTTCTGGACATGGAACTTGGAAATCTGTCTGGCAGCTCATGGCTCTCTCTTCTTTCCTGGTGATGGCCTGTTTTTTTATTTAAACTTTATTGTTTACTCTTGAGTTAGCATACAGACTTTTAGGCATCATGGCATTTTCAAACAAATTGTGTTAGTTGATTCTCTTCCCCTGTCATGTCTCCCATTCCCTATTCCCCCTTGGGGTGTGTCCTCCCCCTCCTTCCTGTTTACATGTCACCTATGTCCTTTCACCCTTCTCTCAGTCCCTCTTCCCTGTCACCTCTTTTTCCCACTCTTAGTCACCTGTCTAGCTTTTTAGTTTCACCCACACCTGCCCCCTTTACAAGCTATCACCCAGTGCTTTTCAACTGTACCCCTGAGGTGGAGAGTTTGCAGGGCTACTCAGACCCCTCCAGGGAAGCTCAGGAAAGTGGCCTGCACATGCTCTGTGCTGTCCTTCCTAGGCCATGCCTGTGGTGAAAGATGCTGCCTGCGCATGGTACCCTCGGGAACATCTATGGGGACACTGGGCTCAGCCAACCTCCTCGTTTGGAATGTGTCTACAAGGCCACCCCATCGGAAGCCATGCATATTAAGCTGTGTGCACACACGTGTATGCCAGTGTTTAACCTCACCAGCCCCAAGGAGATTGAGTGAAGTCAGCCTGAGGTCTGGTGGCTACAAACCCCTGCCAGCTAGTGCTCCCAGTTGCCCCTGGGAGCCCAGTGCACATTCCATCTTTAGACTGTGGTGGTTCCAGGTTGAGGGCCCTGTGTTTTTTTTTTTTTATTTTTTTAAAGTTTTATTACTTATTTATTTATTTATTTATTTATTTATTTATTTATTTATTAGAATCAGAGAGAGAGACAGAGACAGACAGAGTGAATGGGTGCGCCAGGGCCTCTAGCCACTGCAAATGAACTGTAGATGCATGCATCACCTTGTTCATCTGAAGCTGGGTCCTTTGGCTTTGCAGGCAAATGCTTTTAACCACTAAGCAATCCTTCCAGCCTGGCCCTGTGTTTCTTTTTTGTTTTATTATTTTATTTTGTTTTATTGTTTATTTGACAGATAAAGAGGGAGAGAGAGGAGAGAGAGACAGAGGGAGAGAATGGGTGCACCAGGGCCTCCAGTCACTGCAAATGAACTCCAGACACATGTGCCCCCTTGTGCATCTGGCTAATGTGGGTCCTGGGGAATCGAACCTTGGTCCTTTGGCTTTGCAGGCAAATGCCTTAACCACTAAGCCATCCCTCCAGCCCCTGTGTTTCTTAATAACACTAGGAAGTCTTGTGACAGGTGGGTGGTGACCTTCTCTAGCTATCTCTATCATTCCTTCTACCAGAGTCATGATGCTTATGAAATGACTAGATATGAAGCCGTGGGCCACTGCAGGTGGTGCAGGATGCTTGGGAGTGTGTGACAGTAGAGTGGTGACCAGAAACCTCTGCTCAAGTACCTCGTAGCCTTAGCCAGTTAGGGCTTAGTTTCTCTGTCTGTACAGTTGGGCAAAATGGAGGTCATGTGTAAGGTCCCTAGTGTGAAAGTCCACACACGGTGTGTCCAGACAAATGTTACTGTCTCTTATTCACATTTCCTGCTAGTATGATTATTATTATCACACTTAGACCTTTGGCCAGAAGTCAGAGAACTCAGAGGAAAACTGGACACTGTGTGGAGCCACACAATCTGCAGGATGCACTTTCTGTTCTGCCAAGCTTATTAGGGAAGAGCAAAGCCTCTTTAGTAACCGATAGAGACGTGGAGCTCAGCGTGGACTCAAGTTCTCCAGATAGAGGGGCCAAGCATTCCATGCAATGGCAGCCAGGTCCCCGACACAGGGCAGCCAGGTCCCAGCACAGACCAGCTTAAGACAAGATTAGTGTGGAGCGCCGAGGAGGGTGATGTGGGTCTGCAGGGTGAGATAAGGCAGCTAGAGCAACAGAGGGGGTACTCAGCTCAGACTCCCTGTAAAAGCCAGGCTGGACCGGTTCTGCTGTGGAGCTGCTGGGGTGTCACTGTGCCTGAATCCGCCGTGACAGGAAATGTGCATGAAAAACTCCAGGAAGGAACATGCGAATTCACTTGACACACTTCAAATGGGCTTTGTGCCTGGCGGAGGCAGAGCTAGTCCACAGAAGTCCGCTAGCCCTGGCTCCTGGCATCTGCGCATGCCCAAGGTCTCAACCTTCTCCCAGCCTTCTGCCCACCAGAAGGGACTCCAGCACACACCTCCTCTGCCTCACTTGAGCTCACGTGCCGTTCTTCTCTCCTCCTTTCTCCCGGGCTCTGCCCTGCCGCGGCCATCCCACCCCCTCTGCACTTTTCTTTTGTGAGTAGGAAATGCTTGCGTGGGCCTGGGTGGGTGAGAGCCAGGTTTCCAGATGTGGGTAGTCTTAGCAGCAGTGGGCTGGACTTTGCACATGTGAATGGACATCATTTTCATGCTCTGATGAGACCCTCAGGAGCAGTACAGGCCAGCTGCACACGTGTGCAGGCACAGATCCCGCACCAGCAAGCTAGGCTGACATGTCACATGTATGCATGATGGTGCAACATGAGAAAATCGGACTCCAAAGGCGAGGGAGATGACTGCGTCGGTGAAGCGCTTGCCTTGCAAGCATGGAGGCTTGAGTGGCATCCCCAGAGCCATGCGGAGATCAGCCCGGTGCTTGCACAAGCGGGGAGGGGGAGACGGGCCCATCCCGGGGGCTTGAGGCCAGTCTAACCTCGTGGTGGAGCTCCAGGCCAAAGAGAGCTCCTGCCTCAAAATTGGTGACAAGCACGGCTAAGGAAGTGCCCTTAGTTGTCTTCTGCACTCTGCATGCACGTGCTCAGACCTGCAAGTGCACACATACACATGAACACAGCACAAGTCATTCACTCTCCTCAGAGGCCAGAGGAGGAGAACGACATGTGCTCACAGAAATGCAGTAGATAAAATCCAGTGTGGATTTTTGTTCCATATATATATATTTTTGGTTTTTCAAGGCAGGGTTTCACTCTGGCTGACCTGGAATTCACTCTGTATTCTCAGGGTGGCCTCGAACTCATGGCAATCCTTCTACCTCTGCCTCCCTAGTACTGGGATTCAAGGCGTGCACCACCATGCCCAGCTCCTCTTATTATTTTGTGTATAGCATGTGCGTGTGAGTGTGTGTGGTGTTCACACGCGTGTGGCGGCCAGAGGCTGACTTAAGGTATCTCTACCTGATTCTTTGAGCCAGGGCAGAGACTCTTGCTAGCGCACCAGTTCTGCTAGCCTGAGTGCAGAGTGAGCCCAAGGGTGCCCTGCTCTCACCTCGTTGCTGGGATCACAGGCATGTGCCACCCCACCCAGAAATTTTACACGGGTGCTGGGGGTCTGAACTCAGGTCCTCATGCTTGTGTGGCAAGCACTTCACCCTCTGAGCCGTCTCCCCAGCCTCCCCACTATGTATAGTAACACCTTGTTAAAATAAGGAAAAACATTTTTCTTAAGTTGATAAAGTCTAAAATAATAAGGCAAGGGGGCTGGAGGGATGGCTTAGCAGTTAAGGTGTTTGCCTGCAAGGCCTAAGGACCCAGGTTCAATTCCCCAGGACCCACGTAAGCCAGGTGTACAAGAGGGCACGTGCATCTGGAGTTCATTTGCAGTGGCTAGAGGTCCTGACATGCCATTCTTTCTCTCTCATTCTCTCTCTCTCTCTCTCAAATAAATAAATAAAATATACTTAAAAAAATAAGACAAAAATCAAAGTAAGGCCAGGCCTGGTGGTGCACATCTTTAATCCCAGCACTTGGGAGGCAGAGGTAGGAGGATCACCATGAGTTCAAGGCCACACTGAGGCTACATGGTGAATCTCAGGTCATCCTGGACTAGAGTGAAACCCTACCTAGAAAAACCAAAACAAAACAAAGCCCTGTTAACTGACTGTATTCCTCTAGAGTCTGTATATCCATATGAACCGTACGTGCATGCTCACACAATGCATAGCCCTTCTGCCTGGAAATGCTCTCTCTCTCTCCTCTCTCTTTCTCTTCTCTCTCATATGGCTTCATAGCTGTTTTTCATTTAGAGTTATAGTTGAAAGTCAAATACCAGCCTGAATACCTTTCCTTTACAAGTTATGATTTTGTGATATTGTCCCCACTTTTCTTTACTGCAGTTTTAGTGACCCTCCTTTATAAACCGTGGCCCTCTCCTGCACCCATGTGGGTTCCCTCTGTGAGATGGGTGTCGATTTCTCAGGCATCCCTCCCCACACTGCTGGGGAAGCAGGAGGCTTTGTGACTGGGTGGCTGGTGTGCAGCAAGTTTGGCTTCTTCCTCTGGGCCCAGGGCCTGTGTCCATGTGTGATCTGCACTCTACTCTCCTTACTGAATGGTCTCCTGGAAAATATACCAGGCTGAAAACAGGGAAACCAGGAGAGAGAGAGGACCAGCTTGGATCAGCCATGGTAAGATGGGTTGTATGGAGGGCGCAGGAGGGAATCACCTGCATGGTTCCTGCTTCCCCACCCCCGCTGTTACTCCACTTACCAAGAAGACTTGACAAGCCATGTATTGGCTGAGACACTGAATAGACTGGCCAGGTAACCCCAGAGCCCATTTCTTTGCTGTGACGGATTGAAATCATGAACCAAAATAAATCCTCCCTCTCTTAAGTTCTTTCTGTCAGGCTTTTTTTTTTTTTTTTTTTTTTTTTTTTGTCACAGAGGTGCAAAAGTAACAAATGCACAGTGATAGTTCAAAGTGAAATAGAACATAGTTGAACCAACCTGCACCGCGTGATAAATCATTGCTCTAGGAACTTCTCTTTGTACTGGGGATGTATGGGCTGGGGATGTATGGGCTGGGGATGTATGTAGTGGGTAGTGGGTTTTCTCTGTCTTCTTATCCTACCAGAGAAAGACAGAGTTCCTGGTGTGCTCTTCCCAGCCCCATGGGCACACACCCAGGTCTGTGGATCTGAGCATCCTGATATCTTCCAGAAAATGCTGCGGTCCCTAGCTCCTAGTGGAGAACTTTTAATGTGAGAGGGTAGTGGTGGCTCCTCATATCATGATGGACCAGGAAGCACAGTGTTCATGGGAACCAGGGACCGGGCTATAACCTTCAAAGGCCTGCCCTAGTGACCTAGGTCCATCAGGCAGGTCCTAAAAGCTCCACAGCCACCCCAAACAGCACCTCCATCTGGGCACGAGTGCTCCAAACAGGAGCCTGTGAGGGACATTTCTGATTCAAACTATGACACACTATTATTGAAAATAGTCCCCCTACATTCTGCTTGCAATTCACTGAGTTGATTCTGGCGACCAGCCCAGTCTGAAGAACACTGGTGGTGGCAGTGCCTGTGGTGGGGAATGGGAGCGAGGACTGGTCTAGCCTCTCATTGAGAGCATGGTGGATCTCGAGCCCTGGTCTCCCTGGCACCCAATCAACTTCCTCTCCATCCAGATTTGTGCAGTTAGCCCACTGCCGAGCTTGTGCTGTTTTAGTTACTTGAGCCCCCCCCCCCACCCGCCAGGCTCCTGAGCTACAGGTAGGGCTTGTACCTCCAGGCACTTCTCCCAGACAGCAGCCCAGTGAGCGCTTCAAATGCTGGCACCATATTGACCCCAGATTCAGTCTGGAGTTAAGAGGTTCGCAAATCCTGGTGTGCTCTGACCTCTCAGCAGCTCCTCAGGAGCAGCAACAGGGATGTCAGGCTTTTCTGGAAAGTGCTCCTTGTATACAGGTGACATCAACACAGGACTGTGCTTGCTGGGACTCAGTGTGTGGAGGCATATAATTTTGGTTTACACTGTATTTTTGTAATATATAGACATTAGCATGCAGAAACACGGCATCTGGAATCATATGTCAGCGCACAGGGAAAATGCTTCCGATTTCCAACGGTAAGTGCTGTGTGCTATTCCATTATGGTGCATAGTGCAGTGAGCGTGACATTGTGAAGCTGTCAGGGACAAACCTTTTAATGCTCACAAGCTCAGAACGGAAGAGAGACTCCAGATGTCAGAGACACAATGGAAGATTCTGGAGCCAGTGCTGAGAGTGCGGCTTAGTGACTATTGTGCATGAGAGGAAGGAAAAGGTCACGCAAGATCATTGTTGCGCAGGAAAAGACACTGTGGCTAATGCCTGGCATGCCTATATCTAATTGCTAAAAACCCTAGTTTTTAAGGAAAATGGCTTTTGTCCAGGTCTTGGTACAGGATTTCCTGGTGGATAAGATGGGGCATCCGTCCCACCAAGGGCCGTGATTGTGTGTTAAACACGGAGGCCCATGTCAAGGTGGAGTGGGGCCCTCAGCTCTGTACTCCGCATGGTGCTGAGGCCGAGTGAGGGAGTAGGCTACTCTGACTGCTCAGGCTGTGCACCGGCCGTCGGGGGAGACTTGACAGGATGCTCTTGGGAGGGGAAGGAGTGAAGTAGCCATAAACCTCCCTCCACCGTGGCTGGGGCTTCATGCGGGGAACACTTAGCAACCTGCCAAGGGGTGCCAAGGTGTTGTACAGCTGGAATGTGGAGGTAGCAGAGATGCCATGGCTTCAATCTTCCTAGGGCAGCCACAGTGTTCTCAAGAGAAAGTCCCCACACATCCCTCAAGTAGGAGGGAAATGCAATGGAGGCTGCACTGCATGTGTATCAAGAGTGTCCATGTGTATGTGGGTGCACGGCACTTGTGTGTGTGTGTGTGTGTGTGTGTGTGTGTGTCGTGTGTGTGCACATATCTATGTATCCATGTCCGTGTATTTACAATGTGTGCTATGGGTGCCTACATATATCTGTATGAGAAGTATGCATGTGTATGTGCATGCATGGCATAGGTGTGCATGTGTACACATGCCTTGCATATACATACATGTGGCATGTGTGTGTATGTACATGTACATTAGCAGACTCTAGGATACAAGGGACTCCCTCGGGATTTCAAGGCTTGATGTCCTCAGATACCACACAGGGAAGTCCCTTTGCCTGGAAACTCAAACCTGGCCCAGTCCCCAGCTAACTCCTTCCTCTCTTCCCACTTTGTCTTCTTTCTGCTGGAAGATTCCAGAGGCTCTGGGTTCACAGTCTCCCTGGCTTTCCTGTCTTCAGACGCAACGGTTGCTCACACGAATCCTACAGTAGACATGCTGACTAACAGACAAGGCTGTCCTCACTAAAGCACACGCCGTGATGCAGCACGTGCTGATGTCACACCCAACACCGGTGACACTGGCGTGTCCTGGTGGCTTGCACTTGCAAATGGTGGAGCCCGGAGTGGCGTGGCAGCGCGCACCTCACACATCCTCATCAGGTGCCGTGATGTGTTTGAATACAGAGGGTCTCCCATAGGTGCGTGTGTTTGGACATTTGGACCCTGGCTGGTCGTGCAGTTTGGGAAGGTTGTGGAACCTTTGGGAGGTGGAGCCTTGCTGGAGGAAGTGGGTCATTGTGGGGGCACCTTGAGGGTTTATAGCCCAGCTGGTCCCACTTCCTGTCCGTGCTCTGCTTCCTGACTGTGGATACAGTGTGGCCGGCCGCTTTAGTCTCCTGCCCCCATGCCTTTCTCACCATAATGAAACGGATCCCCTGGGACCGTAAGCCAGGATCAACTTCCTCTCCCTCCCTCCCCCCTTCCCTTCCTTTCTCCCTCTGTTTCTTCCTTTATTGTCACATATTTGGTCACAGCAATGAGTAGAGTAACGAATATACATGGTGGGGAATGCAAAGACAGCGGTGGTGAGTTTCCATCTGCCGGGACGCACGCTGGCGGTTTCCAGCAGCATCTAGGGACATTGCATTCATGATGGCACTTGGTCTCCACCACAGATGTCTGGGACATTGTCCCATTGCCAGCTCACAGATGAGGCACTTCAGAGTGCTTGAAGAGGCCTCCCTGAGGAAGGAATGCCGAGTATGCATTTGTTTGGCCTCCCTGGAGGAAGTGCTTCCTCAGTCAGCGTGTTCCCCACACATCGTCATGTCCTTGGTCCCTGGCCCCCATTGCTATATGCTGGGGTGGTACATGTGTGGTGTGCACAGCTGTGTGTACCACCCAAAGGAGTGAGCTCATTTTGGAGTTAGATGTGAGCTTCCACCAATCAGGTGCTCAGTAAATGACTGCATAAACAGGGTGGCCACTAGGATCTGGTGTTCCTTGTTCATGGATTTCCAGATAGACATGCTCCTTATATACGTTCCTGAAGCCTGGCCGGGTGACATATTAGGGCCATCAACCCTGCTTTACAATAAGGAATCAAGAGACCAAAACAGTAACTCACACATGGGCCCATGAAGATGTCCCCACAGACTAGGGACAGGTCTGGACATCCCCAACACTGACCAGGGTCTCCCTGGCAATTGGTCTTATGAGGCAGGAACAAAGGGCTCCATTATCCAGACTGACATTTTGGAAACATGGACCAAGGCAACAAAAAGTAATATTTCTGGAAATGCACATTCCCCACCCCTGACAATCAGCCGGTGGAACAGTCCAAGGAGCCGTCAGAGGTGGCTGGCACGCTGGGCCCCCAGTGGAAAGATTACAGGGTTAGGGATGCCCAGCCAATCAAGGCCTCTGATTGGCTGAGCTGTCTTAAGTGCTTTCTAATTGTGCTCCTAGGCCTGCGGCTTCATGCCAGCCAAGGTTCACTATTTTAAACTGTGTCACACAATTTAAAAGGACGGCTTTCCGTCCTCCTCCTCAACCCCCGCATTATGTAAATTGTTAAGACTGTTATCCTGTGAGTTTGCCTGAGTTCCTGGCTATTTTAAAATTCCATTTCTGAAAAAAAAAGAAAAGGAAGGGAGGGATGGAGGAAGAAAAGAAAAACACCAACCTTGCTCCTCTCGACAACTTGAGGTCTCCAGGTTGCCTGCAGACAACACTGATGTTCTGGCTGGAGCAGGCTGGCTGGCGGCTTCTACCATGGAACCTTCAGTTCTCCAGCAGCACTCACGTGGGTTCTTGAAAGATTAATATTTGTGGCTGCACAGACTGTAGGTGGCCTTGCTCTTTAGAGGGCAGATTTGTAGCCAAGTTATTTGGAAAGTCAGAACAACTGGCGCTTGGAGGAAATGGAAATGGGGCCCCAGGTCCCTCAGGCTTTAGGACTGCAGCCTGATGTGGTCGCTCTGTCCTGTGGGTGGGGAGCTACACGATTGTCCTATGCTGACATTCCGGAGTGTGCTTAGTCCCCCATTCTTGGGGCCCTTCATCTGACCTCATGGACAGAGACAAGGTACGTATGGCTTGAGACTGAAGGGAGGGACCCTAGGTCTTGCTCAGGTACCCAGATCCACCCAGCAGCTGTGACACCCACAGAGATGGAAACTCTCTGGGTGAATGAATGGAAAACCCCCAAGGTCACATATACCCAGCACATCTCTGCTTGGTTGGCATTTCAGGAACATTGACCCTAAACACCAGGGGGACAAAAGCAGAAGGAACACCAGGGTTCAAGGGTTAGTTTGGGGGAGCTGCAACTAGCTGTGATTGACAGGTGACCCTAAGCTCAGAGCCACAGTTTCTCTCTCTCTCTGTCTCTCTTTTTCTCTCCCCCAGGTCTGTCCCTTTGGTTTTCTTTACAGAGCAAGGCACCTTGAGCAGAAGCCTCCCTGAAAGGAGGAAAGAGGGTGCTGTGTCCCCATTACTGAGCAGTGGGGACACAGCATGTGCTTCCCCTCTTGGAAGGGGGCCTGTGAGGCTGGGGACACAGTTGGTTCCAGTATTTCTGGTGCCATCTGTAGGGAGCAGCCATCACATTCCTCCAGCACCTCCTGCCTCCTGCTGTGGATTAGACTCTCAAGCAGTGCCAGCCAGCACCTCGTCTGTGATTCTTTCAGCTTTAAAGAACATGCTAGACTTTTCTACAATGTGTGTGCTTCATTTTGACAGCTGCTTCTGAACTTGACTTTGTAGATTAGGTGACAGTGTGGGCAGACCAGTTGACAAAGGACTGTGGGTTCTAGGTGAGGTGGTGGCAGGATTAGGAGACTCAGGGGGGTTGTCCCCTGCCATTGCAGACTGAAGAACGGAGGCTGAGAACCTGCCTTGCACATCGTCTGGGGAAGCTGCTGTCTCCTAGGGTGGGAAACACTCATGCTGTTGCTGCTCACTGTTGCCCATGGTGCTGTTAGGACCTGCTTCTTAGGAGCTTTGGGAAAAGGATCCAGTCCTTTGACGCTTCAGCTTAGAAGATTCCCTTGCCCCCGTGTGGTGGCACCTGGAGCCTTCAAGCCACCAATCAGGAAATCTTTAACTGGCTGCTGCCATGCCCACCCCCTCCTGGGCAAAAACAGAAATTTCCAAGTCTCCTGGAGTGGTAGTTTGAATGACAGATGTCACCCATGGCTTCATGTTTTGAACACTTGGTTCCTAGCTGGTGGAATTTTGGGAGGTGGAGCCTTGCTGGAGGAAGTGTGTCACTGGGGGCAAGCTTTGAGGTTTATTATCCCCCAGCCTGCCAGTGCTCACTCAGCTCCCTCTCGTTACTTCCTGCCAGCTTCGGTGGCAGGATGTGATGCTCAGCTTCTGCTCGTGCCATGCTTTCCCCCGACACGATGAAGCTTCCCCTTGAAACTGTAAGCTGAAATGAAACCTTTCCTCCACGCTCCTAGCTCATCAAAGAAATCCAGAGGTTGCAGAGAGCTCAACACTAAAGCAGGCATAACACACCTGCCACGGCTCAGGGAACATAGCGGAAGAGGAGCAGAAAGATCTAAGAGCTACAGGGTGGGAAGGGGTACCATGAAGCATTGTCCCCCTTCCCAACAGAGACTGACTGATGCAGTTATAACCCCTTGGGGAATTCCAACACCACCACTGAGGAGGACTCGCAGTGGAAGGGGGTGGGGAAGAGGGATATAACATGATAACACGAGGGAAATGGGGCCAGCACACAAGTTGTTCATATAGTAAAGTTCATAATTAATAATAATCAAAGAAGCCAAAAAAAAAAAAAAAAACCCTTTCCTCCCATCAGCTGCTTTTGGTCAGATGTTCTGTCTTTGCAATGAGAAGCTGACTGCAACACCCGGTGTGGTTTGAATGGGAAATGTCCCCCATGGGCTCATGTGTTTGAACACTTGGTTCCCAGATGGGGGTGCTGTTTGAAGCTGTCGAACCTTTAGGAGGCGGAGCCTTACTGGAAGCAGACCATTGGGGTCAGCCTTGAGGGGTTACAGCCTGGTCACATGATCTGTTCGGTCTCTGCTTCCTGGCTGCGGATGCAGTGCGACCAGGTGGCCTCCTACCCCAGTCTTCATGTCACAATGCTGAAGTGAACCCTTCCTTCCTTAAGATGCTTCTGGTCACGTGTTTGGTCACAGCCAGGACTAAAGTAGCGGACTTAATAATCCCTGTGGGGCTTGGATTCAGGACGCAGAAAGGTTGTACTTCAAGGAGCATGTCCTGCTGTCCAGCACCTGGTGTCACTTCTTTGCTTCGCAGAGTCATTTTAAAGGTTTGGGGTGACTGGCGCCTTCTGTCCCTGATTTTTAAAAGCTTGGGGTGACTGGCGCCTTCTGTCCTTGATTTTGACTTTTGCTTCTTTAAAACACTCTTTCAATATGCTCAGGGCAACTTAGCTCTCCTAAGTCTTAAAAAAAGATCTTTAAAAAAATGTGTGAGATGAGCTCTCACACTGTCCCTAGCCTGGGATTGAACTCATGGCAAGCTTCCTGGGTGCTGGGATTACAAACACGTGTTGGGTGCGGTGACACGTGTTTGTAATCCCAGCACCCAACTAACACTCCACAGGTCTGTCTTAGTGGGATTTTTATGAGCTGAGAGATGGTGACACGTGACCCCACTGCTGGTCCTCATAAACCTGCTCAGAAGTTCCCACTTGTCCTGTCAGTCCTCTGCTATCCAGGGGCCTTGTCTAGTCACCACTGAGCTCAGAGTGGTACCCAAACGTGCAGTGTGTGTGTGCAAATGTGTGTGTGTGGAGCGGCTTCCCCCAACACACCACACAGAGGTTAGGGGCAGATGAGCATGTGTCCCCCTAGCCTCCCTCGCTGGGGTGCCACAGGCTGACGGGTTCTGTGAATTGGGCTGTACCTGGGCAGAGCAAGACCACAAGTCCAAACACCAGGGTGCTGTGCGGGTGTCTGCACATGATGTCGGCATGGTGCCGTCTGGCCTGAGGTAAAGGCGTTATCCACATCCACCCAGCTGCAGGCTGTGCCCAGGCAGGAAGGAGCTCTGCCTCCAGCCTGAGCTTGCCCTAGCTCGTGCTTGCAGCTCACAGCCTGTGGACGTCAGACTCATTAGCCCAACACAATCCCAACAGCCCATTCCACTCACTGGCTAACTTACTATTTTGACCATTTTAACAACTTGAATCCCATGTCCCCCAGGGACGTGTGTTTTGAATACTTGGTCCCCAGCAGGTGGCCACTGGGAATGCTGTGGAGCCTTTGGAAAGTGGAGCCTTGCTGGAGGAGGTGTGTCACTGAGGGGTGGTCCTTGGGCTTTTATAGCCAGCCCTTTGCCAGTGCTAGCAGAACATGCTTCTGTTGCCAACCCCAGCTGATAGGAGAAGACGTGATGTCCTGCTGTCTGACCTGCAATGATGAAGCTTCACCTTATAATAAGGCAAAATAAATCCTTCCTTCCATGAGCTGCATTTGGTTGGGTGTTTTGGTCCCAGTAACGAGAAGGCCACTGCTCCACTACCTAGCTGACCACACAACCACATAAATATGCCAGTAAATGTACCCGTTGCTGTTCCTGCTTCCCTAGGCAGCCCTGGCTAGGACAATGTCAAACTTCTCCTTTTCACCTTGGCCACATGGACCTCTGAGGGAGCGCAGCCTGTAAACTGAAAGGGAAGCAGAGGCAGAAAATGCCTGAGTGCTGAACAGAAGAGCGAAGAGGGTGTGTGCACAGACTGGGACTCAAACATGTGGCAGGTGTGTGGTTCTGAGACACCTGGGACCTTTAGTACCGTGTCCTCACAGTGACCAGGCCTGATGAGTCAGCATGCACTGGTCAGGAGGAGGTGGCTGCCTAGGCACGTGGCACTATGAATATTTGCACATAGGCACATAAGGTGTGAAAGCATGTACAGATCCTATAATGATCACAGCAGTACTGTGACCTTTGAAGCCCTAAAGTTAAATTGTGCCCTACACCCAAGAAGCGTGCTTACAGAAGAAGTCATCACGGTTGCGGTGACCATATTGGAAATAGCACTGCTGGGCCTGGGGGAGCTTCAGCTCACAAAAGGATGGTCTTGAAGAGGGCCAGCTGGGTATGGAGGGGCTGCTCCCGAATGTCGCTGCTCTTGTTCAGGGGGGACTCCTGCCACCGGCTGGAGGCTGACGCACCATGGTCATGAAGGGTACCACTGCAGGGTTCTTCACAGTTTCTTTTGAGGAAACTGACAGGCCTTTTAAATTAATGTGAGAGAGCAAGAACATGCATGGTCATGCACACGTGAGAGGGGGGAGAGAGAGAGAATTGGTGCACCAGGGCCTCCTGCCGCTGTAAGTGAGTGAACTCCATACGCATGTGCCACCATGTGCGCATATGCACCCTTGTGCCCTTGTGTCACCTTGTGTGTCTGGCTTACGAGGGACCTATAGAGTTGAACATGGGTCCTAAGGTTTCACAGGCAAGTGCCTTAACTGTAAGCCATCTCTCCAGCCCTCTTCACAGTGTCTTAGATGAGCGTGCACTGTGCAATGATCTTCCTGTGTTTGACCGCGCCTCCCCTGCCTGCGTGCAGTCTGACAGGAGTCCATGTGATTGACTAAAGCTAGGGGAGGGTCTGGAGTCGGGCAGCTCTGTCCCCACCTGGGGCGGCTGAAAGTTCAGGGAGTGGATGCCACGCCCAGCTCTGCACTGAGGGCCAGAACCTCGTTGTGAGGAGACGGTGGTGAGGAGGGTACTCCAGCCTTAGCTTGATAAGAACTGAGGGATGACCACAGGTGAAGGGTCTGGCCCAGGTGATACTGGCTTCCTCAGAATTCTGCCTTCCTACCGCCATGTTTTCCTTCTCTTTCTCTGTCCTTCTCTCTCCCATTTTCTTTTCCTTACTCTTCATAAGAAACTCCTTCTGTCTTTATGGTCACAGAGAGAGGCCATTCTGCTCCCAGCTGTGTTCCTCTTAGAAAGCTATAAGCCATGGTCACCCTGTTGCCTAGCTGCTCTGACGCCCAGCACGCAGGTGGCAGGAGACCTTGGTGACAGGCCTCCCTGCTTCCTTGGGCTCATCTTCTTACCAGGCCTCAGCACTTCTCTGCGCTGTGACTTTGGCCATAAACTGTCACTTCCTTGGACTTCTGCGTCAACATGCAGAACAGGAAATTGCTTTGTTAATATGCTAAAGTGCCCTCTTGTTTGGATATGAGGAATGGCTTGATGTAAATGCCTAGGCAGTAGCATGCAGGAGAATAAAGTGCTACATGCTCAGTCAACAGCCTACGGAATTTGTGCTGTTATTAGGGACAATTTGTGACTTTTTAAAAGTCTACAGGGTCCAAATGTCAAAGGAGGAAAACAGTTAAAGCACCGAGGAATAACGGTTAAACAGCTCTACAGTGTAAATAATTTCATTGTTTAAAATGCACCTCCTTGTAGCCTGAGTGCCTTCTCTTGGTTTTCTTTCCACAAAGGTATCCCTGAATGAGTGAATGAATGAATGAATGAATGAATTCTCAGGAGGAGTCCTTTCCATGGGAAAGTGCTGTGTTCTGCATTTCAGCCCTTTCGTCCTGTCCTGGAATCCATTTCTCAGCCTTTGAAAACTTTGAGGAGGAGTCTAAGAGTGAAGTAAAAGACTGACAAGTGAGTGGAAATAGGTAAAAGTGGAAGGTGAAAGAGAATTATCTGAGGGCCATTTAGGATGAAGTGATGATTTCAGTGCAAGTTCCAACCTATGTCACACGGGAGATACCAGATGGATGACTTAATCACTGTAGCTTCAAGAGATGACCACCCTCTTAGCTAGACCTGCTGGAGAAGTCTCCCAGCTGCCACACCCACCAACCCCACTCAGCTTGCAGAAGCCAGCTTGCTCACTGTCCCAATTCCCTAATGACAGTTAGGGTTGCTTCTGGGGGGGGGGTAGTAATTGAGGCAGTTTAGGGTGACTGGGCCCCCAAAAGTAAAAACAGGGGATGTCCTTGAGCTGCCCTTGAAGTCTCCACTTTGTCAGAGGTCAGAGAAGGATCGGCCTCTCCTTATCTCTTGTCTAAAGGTGTTCCCCAGGCCTGCTTTTCCATAAACAGCTGCAGTCCCTCCCTCAGCAGGAGTTTCCCCTTTCCTATGGTTAAGATTTCTGAAAGGATTAAACCTGATCCTGGCACTGTCCTTGGTTAAGCTCAGCCCCCATGCAGAACCTGTTAATGACTCCAGTTCTGGTCACAGTGTGGGCTTTACCTCCTGTCCTCTAGTGGGCAGGAGCTCTCTGTACTTTCTCCTTTCTTTCTTTTAATCTAATAAAGTCTCTCTAGACCTTAAAAAGAAAGGTGGTGACCAACTGAATGATTGAAGTATTGTCATTCATTCGTTCATTCATTCACTCACTCACACACTCACTCACTCTCTAGTTGAAAAACAAGGATAGACAAATAAAACATGAGCCCATTGGGGCTGGAGAGATGGCTCAGTGGTTAAAAGCACTTACTTGAAAAACTTGACAGCCTGAGTTTGATTCCCCAGTACCCATAGAAAGCCAGATGCACAAAGCTCAGTGGTTAAAAATTGACTGCTTGTTGCTGGGGTACAGCAGACTTATGGCTTGAAAAACTTGAGCCAGAACACACTGCACTCAGGGTCCAGATCAACAAACAAATCAATAGTAACAACAAAAAGACATTAACATACTTCCCAAAATATGAAATTATAAAGTACATAGCATTATGATTGAACTGACATTAACAAACTCAAAATATGCCTGAGTTTGATTCCCCAGTACCCATAGAAAGCCAGATGCACAAAGTGGTGCATGCATCTGAAGTTCTTTTTTAGCAGCAAGGGGCCCTGGCACGCCCATATTCACTCTCTCCCTCTGTCTCTCTCACACACAAATAAATATATAAAGTTTAAAAAAATTTTTTTAAAGACATGAGGCAATTGACTGCTTGTTGCTGGGGTACAGCAGATTCTCAGCATGGCCATGGCTCCCTTGAAAAGGGAAACAGCCCATGTTGCCCCGAGACTCCCCTGTGCAGTCCAGAGCAGGCCTGGAAATGCTACTTGTTTCACACACTGTGTTTCATCTGTCTAGGGTCTTTAAGGAATTGAATTTTAAAACAACCTGGTATTTCCCCAGAGGTAGCCAGAACACACTGCACTCAGGGTCCAGATCAACAAACAAATCAATAGTAACAACAAAAAGACATTAACATACTTCCCCAAAATATGAAATTATAAAGTACATAGCATTATGATTGAACGAGCACAACTAAATTTAGCAATTTTAAATACTTTAAATACCCAGCTAGCTGGAGAGTATGAATTAATGTTTTGCAAGGTCTTGGGATATTTCTTTAAACATAATACACTTTTAGAAATATGAGCAAAAGATTGTAATAACATAAGCTGAAGCACTGGTTTTATCGCATAAGGTAATTATGGTAATCTACTTTTTCTATTTTTTCACGTCTAATTAGCAGTTTCTTTCTGTTCTTCTTCTGGTATTCCTTCCCTCTCTCCCTTCCTCTAGCCCTCCTTTCTTCCATTTTTCTTCTCTCCTTTTCCTCCTCCTTTTTTTTCTTTTCTAATCATATAAGCAAACTCACTGCTCTTCCACAAACATTTAAATTCATGGTTTTCCACTATATAATCTAAGGTTCTGTTTTGGTCACCCTTTCTCCAAAGTCACATGAGTATCATTAACACTATAATAATTTTAAATGTTTTTGTTTGTTTGGAGCAAGAGGGATGGACTCTTGAATGAGATCTAGAGAGGGAGGGAAAAGAGAAAGAAAGAGAGAAAGATGAATAAAAGGAAACAAACCCACCCAAAGTGGCCATTATTCACTAATTGGAGCAGGAGAAACTGTTAGAAATTAGAAACCTTCACTGACTTTAGACTCTGTTTTGCCCGGAGGAATTATATAGTGAGTGTAATTAATTTATCCTCGGCTTTCCTGTGACTGACTTCTAATCTCCTCTTGTGTTGACCAGCGATGTGTGATGAGGCAGAGAAATGGTGAGTAAGTGCCCAGCACATCACAGTGAATGCATTCCTTGTATGAGATTAAATGTGCCAGATTGCTACAAAGCTGTTTTCTGAAAGTGAAGTGTGGTGGGGTGAGGGGAGCGTGATGCAGGAGAGTGAGCTGAGCCCCTCTTGGGTGCACTGGGATCCGGGGGCTCCTCTCAGAAGGGGGTGCTGTTACCTCATGGCTCCTGCAAACGGGTCTATGAGACTCAGTGGCAGATTCCTGGGAGAAGAGGGGTATTCTCTGTGCCCCTTTTCTCCCTCAAATGGAGGACTTGTGTTTTTGTTGGCTTGCAGCTTTTGAGGTGAGAAGCAGGATGGATATTTATAATGCCTAAGAGTAACCTTGAGAGCTTCAACTTGTAAATTTTGAAAGTTGGCTGGGTAGGAAAAGCTTTCCAAGATGAAGTGGAGTGAACCCAGCTTAGCTGAAGCCTGAGTGGGCATTTTATAGCCTTCAGCATCCTTACCAACTCAGTTCCAATGACATCCTGTGAGGTCTTAAGTATTTGATTTTAAAAAAGAGGGACCTGAGCTGGAGAGATGGCTTAGTGGTTAAGGTGCTTGCCCATGAAGCCTAAGGACCCAGGTTCGACTCGTCAGAACTCATGTAAGCCAGATGCACAAAGTGATGCACACAGGTGGCACACACATCTGGAGTGTGTTTGCAGTGGCTAAGGCCCTAGCGTGCCAATTCTCTCTTGCTCTCATAAATAAAAAAATAAAATAAAATTACAGTTAAAAAAAGAAGAATCTAAGTACACATAATCTAAAGTACACATAAAATTAGGCATAATTCTTCAGGACATTGGGCCTCATTTGCATTCAAGTTTTATAAGTACTCTTTAGAAAATCTTTCATATCCCAATTTTATAAACCTCAGAAAACTATCATAAAGAAATGTATGAAGGGATGGAGAGATGGCTTAGTGATTAAGGGGCTTGCTTGCAAAATCTAAGGACCCATGTTTGACTCTCCAGGTCCTATGTAAGCCAGATGCTCAAAGTGATGCAAGTGCACAAGGTCACACATGTGCACAAGGGGGTGCACATGCCTGGAGTTTGATTGCAGTGGCTGGGGGTCCTGGCACACCAATTCTCCCCCACTCTTGCTCTCTCACATTAAAAAAAAAAAAAAAAGGCCACTCTGTTGGGCTTGCCTCAACAAACAAACAAACAACAACAAAAAAAAAACCAAAAAGACAAAAATACAAACAAAAACAGAAGAAGTGTATCGAGTTTTTCTTCACTTGGACTAAAGCAGTCCAACCCTAGAGCTGGCACCATGAATGTTTTCACACAGTCTGGAAGGGGAGCTGTTTCGTGTTTCTGTGTTGGTGGGAAATCCTGTTTGTGTCTCACGTTTAGCATGTAAAGAATTCATAAGCTGGCTGAGTGTGCATACCAGTAATCCTAGCCCTTGGAGGGAGTATAGAAGCAGAAAGTTGAGGGTTTCAAGGTCATTTTAGCCCTGTAGTGAGATCTAAGCCAGCCTAGGCTTCATGAGACCCTGTCTCAAAAAAAAAAAAAAAAAAAAAATCTGGGGCTGGAGAAATGGCTTAGCAGTTAAGGCATTTGCTTGCAAAGCCAAAGGATCTTGGTTTGATTCTCCAAGACCCACATAAGCCAGATGCACACATAGTGGCACATGCGTCTGGAGTTTGTTTGCAGTGGCTGGAGGCCCTGGTGTGCCCATTCTCTCTCTCTTTTTCTCTGCCTCTTTTTCTCTCTCAAATAAATAAATAAATAAAATATATTTTTTAAAAAATCTGGACTTCCAGGTAAGATCACCATAGTAGCCATGCCAAAGCAGCAAAGGGAAGAAATAAGCAGGAAAACAGCAAAATACACCCTTCTACCAAAAAGTGAAGGTGTATAAGAAATGATCAATCCCAGCAGAGAAGTAGGGGAGACCCAGAGCTACTAGGGGCCACAGAAGCGGCTCCAGCGGTGGCACCGGTCTGTGCGGTGCTGGTCTGCATGGCTGCCAGGCTCTGCCTGAGCTGCAGGGGAAACCAGGTGAAGAGATTTTCCACTCACACCAGTCTCCTCATAAAGTCAACAAAGCTGAAGGAGAAGACTGCAAGGGCCAGCTGAGCGGTTCATGAAGGAGAAGACTGCAAGGGCCAGCTGAGCGGTTCATGAAGGAGAAGACTGCAAGGGCCAGCTGAGCGGTTCATGAAGGAGAAGACAGCAAGGGCCAGCTGAGCGGTTCATGAAGATGATTAAGGGTGTGGGGCAACACACACCCTTAGGGACTTTGACTTTGTTAGATTATCTGTTTTAATACCCACTCTTACATAAATACTCCATGCTAGTTTTGATTGAATGTGTGTATTGTTCTATTCAGTGGTGAATAAAAATGAAATTATGAAACTTGCAGGGAAATGGATGGATCTGGAAAGGATTATACTAAGTGAGGTAACCCAGGCCCAGAAAGCTAAATGTCGCACGTTCTCTCTCATATGGGGATCCTGGTTACAAATGTATAGACTTGTGAGTTGGAGTAAAAATCAATAGCAGAGGCCGTAAGCTAGAAAAGGGCTGTCAGGGAGGGAGGAGGGGGGAGGACTTAAGGGGGTGGCCTTGTGTATATGTAAGTAGATGGACAGATCACTGGGGTGGAATGGCCTATAAGAGGTCAGGGGAAGAGATTGAGAAAAAGAAGAACGGGCAGAGTATTAATCAAAATTCAAGATATTGTGACTAAGCCATATGGAAACCTACTTTTTTGGATAATGGCACACCCAGAAGCCATAGGCTGTTATTAGAAAAGTTTCAGTGCCAGGGATGGGATACCTTCCAGTGAGTTGTTGAGCTAGGAGGTTCCTGATGCCCCAAAAACATTACAGCCATTGCCAAGGCTCTTGTTTTCCCACCAGAAATAGATGGTAAGACCCTATTGCTGAAGACTTTACATGCCTAGTGTGGTGGTTTGATTCAGGTATCCCCCATAAGCTTAGGTGTTCTGAATGCTAGGTTCCCAGCTGATGGAGATTTGGGAATTAATGCCTTCTGGAGGCAGTGTATGGTTAGGGGTGGCCTATGGGTATTATAGCCAGTGTCCCCTTGCTAGTATTTGGTACATTCTCCTGTTACTATTGTTCACCTCATGTTGGCCAGGGGGTGATGTCCACCCTCTGCTCATGTCATTGTTTTCCCCTGCCATCATGGAGCTTCCCCCTTGAGCCTGGAAGCCAAAATAAACCTCTTTTTTTTCCCACAAGCTGCTCTTGGTCGGGTGATTTCTACCAGCAATGCGAACCTGACTGTAACACCTGGGCTGCGAGGTCACTGAAAAGTCAAGCTGGTGCTGAGCTGAAAACTTTCTCCTTGTAGACCACCTGATGGAAAACTGGGAAAAAAGCTGCACTGCATGCAGCTCTATGGGAGACAGAAGTAATCAGTGGTGAAAACAGTGCACACTAAAAGCCTCAAGTTTGGCCAGCCAGACCAAATGACTGAACGGGGGCAATAGAGGCATGTCTGCTCTGGGGGAAACCAACTACTCTCTAATTGGACTGGAGGCCCGCTCCATGGGAGGGAATACCTGCCTGGAACTGAAAACCTAGTCAAAAGCCTATGGTGGGGGAGGTCATGAGCCCTAGGAGTGTAATGCCTGCTCTTGTCTGGCTAAATGCATGTATTATGCTCACCAAACTGCCCTCTAAGCACTTTACTTAACAGCCACACCCATATATTAATGCTACTCTCACTTTTCATTAGAGAAGCTTCTCTTTTCAGATGTCAGGGACACCTGGGATGAACCAAAAGGCAACATAGTGCTGAGAAGTGACAGTGGAGTGTTCAGCACTGAGACATCTCTATCACATCTTCCAAGGCTCAGGGTCCATTTCGGAAGAGGTGGCAGAGAGAATGTAAGAGCCAAAGGAAGGGTATATAATTATAATGCGATCATCTAGACAGAAATTGGCCGCTATATTGATGACTTTACAGTGCCTAGTAATACTGTCACAAGACCCTCATAATAGGAGGAAAAGATAATGACATCAAAATAAAAGAGAGACTAATGGAGAAGGGGAAGGGATATGATGGGGGTGGATTTGTGAAGGGGAAAGTGGGGGAAGAGAGGGAATTATCATGGTTTTTTTTTTTTTTTTTTTTTTTGGTTTTGCGAGGTAGGATCTCACTCTGGTCCAGGCTGACCTGGATTTCACTATGTAGTCTCAGGGTGGCCTCGAACTCTTGGTGATCCTCCTACCTCTGCCTCCCGAGTGCTGGGATTAAAGGCATGCGCCACCACACCCGGCTTATCATGGTTTTTGTCTGTAATTATAGAAATTGTCAATAAAAAAGTTGTTTT
The DNA here is from genome assembly GCA_036365145.1 of Orientallactaga sibirica. Taxonomy (NCBI): domain Eukaryota; kingdom Metazoa; phylum Chordata; class Mammalia; order Rodentia; family Dipodidae; genus Orientallactaga; species Orientallactaga sibirica. Next base: position 18,100,862 of record JAEOAD010000041.1, on the reverse strand, counting down.
TTTTTTTTAATCTGGGGCTGTAGAGATGGCTTAGTGGCTAAGGCTCTTTCCTGCAAAGCCAAAGGACCCAGGTTTGATTCCCTAGGACCCATGTAAACCAGATGCACAAGGTGGAGCATGTGTCTGGAGTTTGTTTGCAGTGGCTGGAGATGCAGTCATTCTCTCCCCCCCCCCCGCCCACCTCACTCTTTGTCTCTCTTAAATAAATAAATAAATAGTATTTTTTTTTAAATCTGTACCAACATGACTTTGTTTTACAATCTTTTCTACAGTTGAGTTCAGTTACAGAATCCAAATCACAGTCTTAAAATAAGTGTAATGTTAGGAGGTTGGAGGTGACTGAGTGAAATTTTTCATGCTAAACATCAGAAAAATATTCTCTAGTCCCAAAAGGAATTATTGTCAACAATCAACATTATTAGTTACTTACACAGAAATAAAACAATGAGAGCACCAAGATGAAACTTGATCACTAAAAAAGTACATATGCAAGCTGGAGATGGTGGCACACCGTAACCTCAGCACTTGGGAGGCTGAGGCAGAAGGAGTTCGAGGCCAGTTGGGGCCACATAGTGAGCCTCTATCTTAAAAAACAAACAGACAAACAAAAAACAACTATGTGAGTAGTTTGGGGGTCAAAAAGAGGAAAAAGGGAAACAATGGGTCCCTGGGCTGACTGAACAGGGTAAGCCTGAGGTGGCCATGTTTGCTGAGAGCCGCTGACCCCGGGTCTGCCTTGGGCTCGGGTAGCACCTGCTGTCTGCCGGTACCGCAGCACAGAGGCTCTGCCTCCTGGGTGGGTTGATGGAGACCTTTTACCAGGCTCAACCACCCTGAGACAACTTTCTGATCAGCGCTGTCACTTCATTTGTCATGAGAATTCATTTACTATTGTTCACTCAAGCACTCCACTGCCTGGTCTGGGAAGAGTTAGAGATCTGGTCATAGGATGACCTTTGGGTAAAATATAGCAGCATCACAATTTCAAATCCAGAAAATATATCAGAAAACACCTCTTATTGTTATACAGATGAAAAAAGATGAGGGTTGATAGGTTAGGGAGTGACTCCCCAAATCCATATCAAATCAAATCTCTTCTATTTGTTTATCTTTCCACAGTTGCTCAAGCACTATACTTAGGGTACACATTTATTGACACACTAAAGTCCTCCTTAAAAATCTATTACTAAGCAGATGCTGAATCTTATAACTAATTGTTGTTGTCTTGGGGCCATCCAAGCCATATAAAGTCCATATCTGGATTATTTTCCAAACAACCCAAGGTCATCAAGTCTCACTGCACAAAACTTGAGCAGATTTAACCCAGTAGTAAATAAGAGTCATGACCCATTTTGAGTCTAAAATTTTTTTTATTGACAACTTCTATACTTACATACAAAAAGTGCATGATATTTCCCTCTCCTCCCCCATTCCCCTTTAGAACTCCAATCTCCATCATATCCCCTCCCTTTCTCCATTAGTCTCTCTTTTAATTTGATGTCATCATCTTTTTCTTCTATTTTGAGGGTCTTGCGAAGGTATTGCTAGGCACTGCAAGGTCATGGATATCAAGGCCAATTTCTGTCTGGACAGTTGCATTGTAAGGAGTCATACCCTTCCTTTGGCTCTTTCATTCTATCCGCCTCCTCTTCCTCAATGAGCCCTGAGCCTTGGAGGGTGTGACAGAGATGTTTCAGTGCTGGGCACTCCTCCATCCCTTCTTCTCAGCACTATGTTGCCTTTTGGGTCATCCCAGTGGTCATCACCATCTGAAAAGAGAAGCTTCTCTAACCAGACGTGAGAGTAGCATTAATATGTGAATATGAACATTAAGTGTAGTGCTTTCAGGGCAGCTTGGTGGGAATAAAACATACATTTAGTCAGACAAGAGCAGGCTGTATACCCCTAAGGCTCATGACCTCCCCTGCCATAGACTTTTGCTTAGGTTTTTTCAGTACCAGGTATGTATTCCCTCCTGCAGAGAGGGTCTTCAGTCCAATTATGAAGTAGTTGGTTACCCCAAGAGCAGACATGCCACTATTGCACCCATTCAGTCATTGGGCCTGTATGGCCAAGCTTGAATATTCAGTGTCCACTATTTTCACTACTGATGACTTCTGTCTCCTATATGGCTGCATGCAGTGCAGCTTTTTCCAGCTTTCAGTTGGCTGGTCTACAGGGAGAAGGTTTTCTGCTCAGCACCAGCTTGCTTTCTCAGTGACCTTGCCTCTCAGGCAAGAGATATCTTTAGCAATAGGGTCTTACTATCTGTTTCTCAAGGGAAACCAAAGGCTTTGGCAAAAGCCTTTAATGTTTTGGAGGCTACCGGGACCTCGTTGGCCAACAACTCACTGGCAGGTATCCCATCCCAGGCACTGAAAATTTTCTAGTAACAGTCTACAGCTTGAGTCTAGAATTTAATAGCATCATTCCTTTAGAAAACATGGGGACATCATCACATCTATAAACCAAAGAAAAAGTTTGATTATTACAACAGAGCAGGAAAGTCTTTAGTAACATGTCGCCATTCAGTGATGCCTAACCTTTCACGACCAGGACTAAGACATCTTCCTTAATTAAACTGGATCTATACCAACACCTTCCAGAACGTGATAAAAGAGTGGTGGCAGCTATCTCCAATTCTACCTGATATTTTAAGACAAGAAAATCAATAAAAGATTTAAATGTCGATAAGAAAAATATTCAAAAACATGCTGTCAGGCTCTAAAAAATGTGGCTATTTACATTTTTAAAAATCTAGACAAATACACAAATAAATATGTTTAATAGATGGATAAAAGCAAAGTTGTCCAATTGAAATTGAGAACAAAGAACGAAAAAAAATCAGTGAAATTTTTATTCATCACCAAATTGGGGGTAGAAATATATTTTCAAAGAGACCTTTTTTTTTAACAAGAGGGAATTAATTTTTAATAGAACAAATAAAAATATACTCTATTTCAAATAATTTCAAAGGTAAATTACATTCTAAATATTTCATGCACCTATGAGATATTTTGACATATATCATAATCAATGTTGAACAAATTTAGTTTACAATTAAAACTTATATAATATTTCAGTGAATGTGGTAGTTTGAATATATGGCCCCCAATATATTCAATGTTTTATTACTTTATATTTTTCATCTACAATCACCTTCCTAGAGGCAATGTCACTGGGGGGCTGGTCTTAAGGTGTTAATGGTGGGTTTGAGATTCCATTGTGAAGATATGCAAAGTGTGCCTAGCAGGAGTTCCTGTAAGTGTGCTGTGTGACTTTTGGCAGTAGTTTTGCTCTGTGTGCTGTGTGGCTGGGGGCTTTTGCTCTCTTGCCTGGTCCTGTGAGAGCAGGCCTCTTCTCCTGCCATTATGGAACTTCTCCTGGATCTGTAAGCTTCAATAAATAATATCCCTTCCTCCATAACTGTGCCTGGTCTGGAAGTTCATCTCAGCGAACCTGAAGCTGTCTGCTACAGTGAATGTAACTAGAAATAGTCATATGTGATTAATCATTCATTTAGAATCATTTGATTTTCAACAGTACTCTGGCCATTGTAAAATAAGAGGTAGCATGAATTTATAGAGAAAGAGAATATTAGCACATTGCCAGTGGAAATGTAAATCACTAAGTATGGGCAATATGTCATGGAAATTTTCATCATCCATGTCTTGAAAAAGCTTTTACACATATCTGAAATCCTATGTAACTAAGTGTGGCTAATAATGTCAACTGTTCATAGTTCTCGAAAATTATTCCTAGCATACAGAATCATGCATCATTCAATGTTTGTGATTATAATAGTTTCTGAATTCTGCTAGTAGGATGTATTTGTGCAGGCTTTGATTTGCAACAGGAATATTCTGAGCAAAGAGACCATTTTTAATATCAACACATCAAAAATAATGCATTTGTGTGGCTACAAGTAATATTTATTGAGTAGCTCCAATTCTTTTCCCAGGCAGATAGGAAATTATTGTTTGTTCACCCCTGAATCCAGGTGCAGCCTAGAGAGCAGATGCTGCATTTATACCAGTGACCTGGAGATGTGGCCCTCACCCATGCCTGAGAAGCTGGTTTCTTATTGGCCAGGCCCAGCCAAGAAAGTCAATACCCAACCTCTCCATCTTCCAGCAAGAAGGAAGCGTGAGTGCTGGTTGTTTCAAAACACTGAAATGTATGAGTTGTTACTGCAGTGGAATCTTGCCTTATCCTGACTAGTATAGATATTTGTACCAGAAGTGGGGTGTTATGATTTTTTAAAATAAAGATCGTAAAATTAGGGGCTGGAGAGATGACTCAGTGGTTAAAGGTGCTTGCTTGCAAAGCCAGGGTTTGATTCCCCAGCACCCACATAAAGCCAGATGCACAAAGTGGTACATGCATCTGGAGTTTGTTTGCAGAGACAGGAAGCCATAGTGTGCTTATTCTCTCTCTCAATGTTTCAAAAACTCCTAAAATTATGTGCCTTTATCCTAGCAGTCAGTGGGGAGAAAAGAAAGGGTTACGAGGGCCGAAAAAGTGTTGGGCCCTTGTTTTGCTGAATAAAGCATCATAGGTGACCTGCCTTGGCAGGTAATAAAGTTGTGTGTATCATGTGGCTTTGAGGAAGAGGTCCTAAAATAGGATGCTCGTACTGTGTGCCAGTTGTTGAGTGTGTAGCTAAAATACTACAAGTATGTGGCTTGAAACAACAGAAATTTGTTTTGTCATGGTTCTGAAGGTCAGGGGTCCCAAACCAGGTGTTAGCAGCAGAGCCACACTGCTTCTGAAAGTTCTTGAGGGTGGAGAAGAATAGCTTGCTTGTCTTCACGTGGCCACTCCCCCACATGCTTGTGCAGGTGTCTTGTATGGCCTTCTTCCCTCTGAGCCTCCATGTCTCCGCTTACAGGGACTCCAGTGTAGACTGTTTTCCAAATCCAGTTTCCAAAAGAGATCCCATTCACAGATACTTACAGTTAGAGCTTCAACTTTTCTTTTTGAGAGACATAATCAATGTGACCCTCAACAGTGGGCTTTGTCTGTATTTAGCAAAGCATTACAAGGAAGAGTTGGAGCTGAGAAAAGAACTGGCTAATTTGCAAGCAGGAACCAGAAGGAATTCAGGGACTTGTCTGATTACAAAAGACAGTATCTTCTCCACTCCAAATAGTAAGCAGTAAACTTGGAAATGCTTTAAACCTCTGTGATGGTTGGGAGCTCAGCCTTCCAGCCATTTCTGTTAAGTGTGTGATCCTAGTTCCTGCTGCTGAAATCTCTTAGTAGACCAACATGGTGGGGAACAACTAGGTTAGCCTTGCCAAAGACTCACTAGTGTGGACACAGCTTCACCGACAGACCCAAGGGTTGTCCCCAGAAGATCTGCCAGCAGAGGAAGCACAGGGTGAAAGAACACAGCAAGTCCCCCAGGAAAGTCAAAGGACAACTCGGCATCCCCATCACATGTCACTCAGCACGGTCAAGTGCACAGCTAGTGAAGCTTTTAAAAAATTTTTTATTTTATTTTGTTTATTTTTTAGCAACAGACAGAGAGAGAGAAAGAGGCAGAGAAGGAGAGAGAGAATGGGCACACCAGGCCCTCCAGCCACTGCAAACGAACTCCAGATGCATGCACCACCTTGTGTGTTTGGTTCTCGTCAGTCCTGGGGAATCAAGCCTTGAACCAGGGTCCTTAGGCTTCACAGGCAAGTGTTTAACCACTAAGCCATCTCTCCAGCCCTAGTTAAGCTTTTGAGCACTGTGGCCCAAAGAACTGCTCACCTTGGCTAATAGAGCTGTGATTTGGGGGACTTAAAATGACCTTTGGCCTCTAGTATGTGGGAACAAGAAGACAAGGAAGAAACACTGACACACTTATCAAGGACAGGCCAGGGGCCCTGGGACAAGTGAGTCAGAAGCCAGGAGCAGAGCCAGGACCTACTTAGGAGACATTCCCTCCTGGAGGTGGGTGCACATGCATCCCTCAGTGGGATTTCATCAGAAGACACTTCTCCCTAGGGTGGGTCCACATGCATCCCTCAGTGGACTTTAGAATTCATCTAGACCAGCAACTGTGCACAGCCTTCATCTTCCTTGTTCTGAGTGGGCTGGACTTTATGCCTGTTCTTGGTAAGATGCAGGTGCAGGGAGTGGAGGACTTGAATTCTTTAGGTCATTAGCCTCGTCTCTGAGAAACCAGATCTAGGCCTGATGCAGAGAGGACTGGACAGTCTGCAGAGATGCCAGACAGACACAGAAAGTCCCCTTAGGAAATGTGTGTGATACCTAGGAAAGAGAATGGACCAAGTTTCTCAGGTCTCTTTCTGCCAGCCACTGGGCCCTGGGCAGCTGCAGGATGGTTGTGACCCTGTCACTTCCAGGCCGAAGGTGTGAGGCCCAGCGTGCACTTGGCTCTGTCCCTGCCATGTGAGGTCAGACCCAGTATGGTCAAGGCGCTGCTCCCCTGTCACTCTGGGTCACGAGCGAGGACTGAGCTGCTGCAGTAGTGACCCTGTTAGTGTTTTGACCAGAAGCAAGCAAAGGAGAAGGACTTCTTTGGGTTCAGGTTCAAGGGCATGCAGTCCATCATGGTGAGGGAGCAGCTCGTGGCTGTGGCAGTGGGGGCTTGCTCACACCTGTGTGGCTCAGCATCTGAGAAAAGGCCAGGCCTGTGCTCAGCTTGCTTTCTCCTCCTCCTTTTCAGTCAATCTGGAGCCGCAGTCTACAGGATGGTGTTCAGGGTGAGTCTTCTTTCCGCTCATCCTCTCAGGAAATGCCCTCAGAGCCATGCTCAGAGGTGTGCCTCATTAATCCTTTAGGACTCTCTTAATCCAATCACGTCAACAATCAACTTAACCAGGACACATGGGTACACAGCCAAAGGGAAGGTGGACCCCTATTGTTGTAAGTCACTGAGCTCTCTTGAGTAGTGGCAGTGACAGCATAACCCAGAGTGACCTAACAGAACCATTTTTCAGGATGGCAGGATCATCATTGTAAGACAGGGCCGGAGGCTGCAGGACAAATAAGTGACTTAGAACAGGGGAAACCAGCCCCTGTGCTCAGGCAGCTGCACCATCAGTGTGATTCCACTTACTCTGCAGCCGGCTGAACGGTTCAAGTTCCCAGTGTGCATAGCCGAGGCCAGACCCCCAGGACGACGAAGACACTGCTGGGATATTTGGACAGCGAGAGGCTGGGGTCATTCCGTGTACTGCTGGGGTTCAGCCAAGGATCCTGTGAAATATGTGGCCACAAGGAATTCATTAGGTGTACTTAAGCTGAGGGAGTCGGAGTCCAGAGTGGGAGCTGGTGGTCCGGGGAATGGCTCTGAGCAGACCCTGCAGGTGGATGGCCATTGCTGCAGACACGCCTTGTGTTCTGGAATTCTATAAAGAGCCCTTACCGGTTTGAGTGGAATGCCTTCCCCCAGCACATAGGCTCATGGGTTTGGACGCTTGGTCTTCAGCAAAGTGGCATCATTTGAAGGATGTGGAACCTTTAGGACGTGGAACCCTGCTAGAGGAAGGATGTCATGGGGGGGGGCAGAGGTGTTACAGCTGGCTTTGCTTGCTGTCCTCTCTCTTGTTGAGCCAAAACAACGTCTTTCCTTTCCTAAGTTGCTTCTAGTTGGGTATTTTGTTCCAACAATGAGAAAGTAACTGACAGAGAAGCCCTCCAGGGTTGTATAGGGTGGTAGTTTGAATGTATGTCCCCCATAGACTCAGGTAATTCTCTTTCTTTCTTTCTTTCTTTCTTTCTTTCTTTCTTTCTTTTTTCTTTCTTTCTTTCTCTTTCTTTCTTTCTTTCTTCTTTCTTGTTCCTTCTTTCTTTCTTCTTTCTCTCTCTCTTTCTTTCTTCTTTCTCCCTTTCTTTCTTTCTTTCTTTCTTTTTTCTTTCTTTCTTTCTCTTTCTTTCTTTCTTTCTTTCTTTCTTCTTTCTTGTTCCTTCTTTCTTTCTTCTTTCTCTCTCTCTTTCTTTCTTCTTTCTCTCTTTCTTTCTTTCTTTCTTTCTTTCTTTCTTTCTTTCTTTCTTTCTTTCTTTCTTTCTTTCTTTCTTTCTTTCTGTGTCTCTGTTGTCAATTTTTCAAGGTGGAGTCTCACTGTGGCCCAGGCTGACCTGGAATTCACTATGGAGTCTCAGGCTGGACTCAGATTCACAGTGATCTTACTACCTCTGCCTCCTGAGTGCTGGCATAAAGGTGTGCACCACCACACTCAGCCTGTGGCTCAGGTGTTTTACAAAAGCTTGTAACGTGGGGCTCCAGCTGCTTGGCTGGAGGAGGCGTCCATGGGCCAGACTTGAATTCACTCAATATGAAGCACACTGCTGAAGAGAAGGTGACATGCTGTGGAGGTGATGGACTCTGGAGTTGTCTAGATACTTCTAGAATCATTAGGCAGCCAGTACTGATCTCAGTGAGGTGAATGGAACAGGAGAGAACTGACCAGGGGCTGACTTGGCCAGGGACTCTCCAAAGAGTATGACTGGAACTCAGGAGTAAGAGAAGCTGTTGGAAACACAAAGAAGCCCTTCAGTTCTTTTGCAGGAATAATAGCTTTAGTCACAAGTTAACAAAAAAAGTCACACTTAACAGATAGTATATATGGCAGCTTCATTTCATCAGAAGAAATTCACACAAACCCACACAGGTTGATGCCTGACCTAAGAATTAACCTATGGCTGCAATTATTACATTATATTGTATTAAAATACATTAAGTCCTTTTATACAGTTATATTTCCTCTTATCATGCTAAAATTTTTAAATAATATGTTTTCATAGCTTGCTGTAAAGTTTTGGCCTCTATCTTTAAAGGGATTATTGTGACATTTCCCTATTAATTATTCTCAGACAATGTGAGGGATGTCACAGGGCTAATTGTTGTCACGGATGAAGCTGCATTCTATAATGAAACCTACTGGTGACAGATATAACCAAGCACAAATGGGACACAAGGGTTCAGAGGGCAAGGGTCAATTTTTCCTTATAAGACATTGGGCAGTCACCCTGCACCAATGCCCACCACTGACCCTTTCCAGGACAGAGAGAGAGAAGAGAAGAGGAGGAGAGGGTAAAGAGGAGGGGAGGGGAGGGTAGAGGAGAGAGAGGAGTGTATGGGCACACAGGACTTCCTGTCACTGCAAGCGAACTACAGACACATGCACCACTTTGTGCATCTGGCTTTATGTGGGTCCTGGGAGTAGAACCCAGGCAAATGGGCTTTTTAAGCAAGTACTGCTAAGCACTGAGCAATCTCCCCAGCACCCCTGCTCCCCTTCTTGAGGACACCCAGCCCTCAAGAAGCCTTGCGCTGCAGAGTTAAAGTCTAGGTCTCTGTCTATCCTATTTTGTGAAATAGTCACTTTCTCCAGAGAGTGAACACGGCTGCCTCTCAGGTGGAATCACTTCCTGTGCAACACATTTAAGCTTCCTCATTCAACATGCCGGGCCCGGTGTGAGTACAGAGCACTCACACTGGGCAGAAAGCAAGGTTAGCTTTTGTTCAGCCATGGCTGCTGCTGTTGTATACTTCAGGTATGTCTGGCACATTTCAGCAGCCACAGTTCGGGGGCTCACCGGGCGAGGACTGGCGCCATGAGTGCCCGTCAAAAGCCCGAGGGGCAGGAGGGACAGTGAGGACAAGGTTTGGGTAGTTGCCATTTGTTCAAAGCGCGTGGCTTGAGGGCATTTGCATAAGCATGGCTCAAACAACTAGACCAGCAGTTACAGCTTAGTGAGCCTTTACCCTGTCCCCCAGCCCAGGAACGTTCCAGACCCACACCCTGCCTCTCGTCCTCCACTCTCAGGAAGGCAGTTAACTGCTTCAGCAGGGAGCTTGGGCTCTGTCACAGGAAGGATACAACCTGGAGGAGGGGAACAGGAGTGCTCCATTTAAGAACACTGTGATCTGGTGTCGGCTGACCCCACACCGAGCGACAGCTACAGGTGACTGACCAGACATTAGCTGCTGGCCCATGAGCTTTCATTAGCACACACATCAGAAGCCCACCCTGATCCTTCATGGGACATTCAATGGTCTTAAAGGGCAGGACATCCGGGAAGATTTTGAAATTGTCAGGTGCCTACCTGGTCAGACACCTTGGATCATCATAGGGTAGGAGGGAGCTCATTGTAGGGGACCTGGCTGGGGGGACTTGTCCTCTCTCAGCAGTCATGATGCCATGCAGGCCATGGTGGCACAGCTTGCTCTGGACACAGGGAGATGTCCTGGCTATGATGTGTTCTTCCTGTGAACCTGTCCTGACACACTTCGTAGTATGGGTTGTAGAATGACTTCACATGAGTGGCTGCAAATTTGGCTAATTCTGAGGGTGTAAAAGGGAGTCTTGTTCACTCCACAGGGGAGCAGTAATCATCACTGTTGGTCCACTAAGGGGGCCTCTGGCCAGAGTTGATACAATTCTTTCTCAAGTGGTTATCACGGGCGTATAAGACCCTGAAGTTTGCCGGGCTGCTGGACACTCTAGGCTGATTCTCCAAAGGCGTGTTTTTCTTTGTTTATCCAAGTAGGGTCTCACTCTAGCCCAGGCTGACCTGGAACTCACTCTGCACTTCTAGGCTATCCTCTTACCTCTGCCTCCTGAGTGCTGGGATTAAAAGCGTGTGCTACTACGCCTGGCAAAGGCGTGTTTTATGTATTATCTTGGCATCTAGCTCAGGACTAAGCAGGTAGAGGTTTTATATTTGACTTTTTTTTTTTTTTTTTAATTTTAGAGAGAGAGACAGAGAATTGGCATGCCTGGGTTCAGCCCCTGCAATCAAACTCCAGATACTTATACCACCCAATGGGCATGTGCAACCTTGCACTTGCCTTACCTTTGTGTGTCTGGCTTGTGTGGGATCTGGAGAATGGAATATGGACCCTTAGGCTTCTCAGGCCAGCGCATTAATTGCTAAGCCATCTCTCCAGCCTGTATTTGACTTTTTAATTTATTTTGTTTCCAACACAGAAGATTAGTTAAAGTAACTCTGCTTCAGGTGTTCACATGACTGACGTGTGGGCTTGGCTGTGCCACTACTGCAAACAGGCACTGTAAAGAGCAGTGTGGGCAATGTCCTCTCCAGTCCACACACTGCTCACAGGAGGCCGACTCTTACAACGCCTATCTCCAAAGGAGGAAACTACGATCTACAATGACAGGATTATGTGCCTCCGTATGCAAGCGTATTTGGCTCTAGATTTGAAGATGACATCTCAATTCTCACGTTTGTTCTCCTGCCAGACAGAACATGGCATGTCCATGTCTCAGCATATGAAGACTCCATTGTTGTAATGCTTAACTCATAGCATGAGACAAAGAGCTTGATTTTTTCCTCACTCACTAAGAGTTAAAACTGTCCTGTGAGGGGGACACCCTGACTTTGTGAGGAGACTGGAGGGAGAGGAATGACACAGGGCCACACTGTGGGTGATCTAGAATCACCCCGACTTTGCGAGGAGACTGGAGGGAGAGGAGTGACACAGGCCACACTGGATGATCTAGAATCACCCCGACTTTGCGAGGAGACTGGAGGGAGAGGAATGACACAGGCCACACTGTGGGTGATCTAGAACCACCCCGACTTTGCGAGGAGACTGGAGGGAGAGGAATGACACAGGCCACACTGTGGGTGATCTAGAACCACCCCGACTTTGCGAGGAGACTGGAGGGAGAGGAATGACACAGGCCACACTGTGGGTGATCTAGAACCACCCCGACTTTGCGAGGAGACTGGAGGGAGAGGAATGACACAGGGCCACACTGTGGGTGATCTAGAACCACCCCAACTTTGCGAGGAGACTGGAGGGAGAGGAATGACACAGGGTCACACTGTGGGTGATCTAGAACCACCCCGACTTTGGAGACTGGAGGGAGAGGAGTGACACAGGTCACACTGTGGGTGATCTAGAACCACCCCGACTTTGCGAGGAGACTGGAGGGAGAGGAGTGACACTGGCCACACTGTGGGTGATCTAGAACCACCCGACTGGAGGAGACTGGAGGAGAGGAATGACACTGTGGGTGATCTAGAACCACACTGTGGGTGACTGGAGGGAGAGGTCTGTGGGTGATCTAGAACCACCACCCTGAGGGAGAGGAGTGACTGTTGATCTAGAACCACCCCGACTTTGCGAGGAGACTGGAGGGAGAGGAATGACACAGGTCACACTGTGGGTGATCTAGAACCACCCCGACTTTGCGAGGAGACTGGAGGGAGAGGAATGACACAGGTCACACTGTGGGTGATCTAGAGAGTGGCTCCTGGAACCTGTGATGAATCTTTCTTTTTTAAAAAACATACATTTTATTTATTTATTTATTTGAGAGAGAGAGAGAGAGAAAGAGGTAGAGAGAGAGAGAATGGACATGCCAGGGCCTCCAGCCACTGCAAACAAACTCCAGATGCATGCACCTCCATGTGCATCTGGCTTACGTGGATCCTGGAGAATTGAACCAGGGTCCTTTGGCTTTGCAGGCAAGTGCCTTATCTGCTAAGCCACCATGATGAATCTTTCTCGATTCCACACTGTAGACAGCAACCTAGGGTATTGGGAGACCAAGCCACAGCCAGGGACTGGAAGTGATTATGCATGATGAGTGGGAGGTGAACAAAACGCACACACACACTCATACACACACACACACACGCACGCACACACATGCACACTTGTATGTACATACCCAGTAATGCTTAATGATATGGGTACTAATGCATAACAACCTGCCCACACGAGCATTGGATCTTTAAATCACATTTAAATTAGATGAGAAAAAAGCAGGGTTATGTAGTGAATGCACTTAGTACTGAAAACATTCCTCACATTGGCAAAATGTGGCGGTGGCAGTGGGGTTTTTATTTGTTTGTTTGGCCTTGAACTCGAGTTCCCCTTCCTCAGCCTCACAGTGCTGGGATTACAGGCAAGTGCTGCCGTGCCTGGTGTGGTCATTGTTTTTAGCAAGACACAAAATGGTTGTCTTTACTTCCCTTCAGAAGAGGGACCAGTGTCGGTGGGGCTGACATGGACAAGACTGAGACTCCTGGTGACTGCAGACAGGAGCAGAGAGAGTGACGGCCAGAGTGAGTGCTGTTTCCAGTAAGAATGAAGTCACATCACGTCACGTCACGTCACGTCACAGCGCTCACCACTGCTGCTCTGAGATGGCTCCAAGCGCTCGTTCTCAGGACCAGCCTTGTCATGTCTCCCCAACAGCTGTCGTCTCTACAGGATGAGCAAAGATGTAACTCAGTCTCTGTCCTGTCAGGTTGACTTGAATTTTAGTTTTAATTTTTGACCTCTTAGGAAACTTTCATTTGGGGTTTCAAGCTTTTGATACACACCCTAAACATTTAAAAGATTGTTAGAAAATGGAAGGAACATCTCACCAGTTTTTCTTAGGTAGGTGCTGTAAGAGCTGAGGTGAAAGCCGGGTGTGGTGGAGCACGCCTTTAATCCCAGCACTCAGGAGGCAGAGGTGGGAGAATCACCATGAGTTCAAGGCCACCCTGAGACTACATAGTGAATTCCAGGTCAGCCTGGGCTAGAGTAAGACCCTACCTTAAAAAACCAAAAGATAAAAGAAAAAAAAAAAAGATCTGAGGTGATTTTAAGCTTCTTGTGCTATGAAGAATACAGCTGTTTCTTGAATTGATGACACTTGTCACTCAGTCTGTCATTAACACATCAGAGATTTATGTGGCCCTCCCTGCTCATCTAAGCACTGAAGATCTCCAGTGTAGGATTATACTGCCTGGGACCCTCGATCCCTGGACAGGGAAGGGTGGGCCGAGAAGAGATGGACGTCTTATGGGTTGTCACCTATGTTCTCTTTTGGAATTGCACAGACACCGCCGCGAAGATGTGGGCTGGGTCCTTCTCTGAGTCTCAAACAGGGGAGCTCGTGGAATCAACTCCATCAGCTTTGTGGCAGATATGGCCTTGAACTGTGGTGATGTGCTGCCCACAGCATCCCCCAGCCAGGTGGTGGTTATGCCTATGGCCAGTGCTTCCTCTTGAACGCAGGACCTGAGCCTGAGCAGGACTCCATGACAACCCTGGAATCGGTATTTGACTCGCCTTGCCTTGCCCTGCACAGTGAGAAGAATGCTGCGGCAGCAGAGGCTGGGCATCCAGAGCGCCATCTTCCTCCCTGGGAGCACAACACAGGGCAGGGGGAGAAGAGGGTGGCGAGGTGCCTCTGGCCAAGATTTCTCTCCTTTGCAGCCATTCTACACAGCTCTGCTCATTAAGATGTCCTCCATACACACAGTGTTTCCTGCAAAGGAAAAGCAGACCTGTTGCTCTTCGGTAAAATGCAAAGCAGGTTTTACAGCATTGGCAACAGAACCAGTGCAAACTCACCTTCCTTCACCACTGGCAATAAGCCCAGGAGGATGGTATGAGGGCCGAACATGGGTCAAAGGGGAGTGTATGCACCCTGCTCCCCGAAAACTGGACGAAGCAACAAGACCCGGTTGGCAGTGGCTGCAAAGACACAAAAGAAGCGCAGTTCTGTGCAGGTGATGTCATGTGAGCCAAGGGGGGAGGGACAGGTGCCCTGCTGATGAGATGCACCGGGTTTGGCTCACACTGCTCCTGTGTACAGCGTCACCATTCTGGGGACAGCCCGGCACACTGCTCTCTTCCCGGGCCAATCTCCCCATTACTGTTCCCGTGCGGGACTGGACGACAGATTCCAAAATGCCCTAGACACATTAGTAAGGCACAAACCGCTCGTAACGGTGGGAAGGGCACATGTGGGAAACAGGAGTGGAGGCTTGCTTCATAGGCCGGGATTGACAACTGTGGATGGTAGAACTTTACCTGACGTGCTCATGCCAAGAAGCTATGAGCTATGAAAGCTGGCATAGGGAGTGAGTCCACCCTTCGTGGGCACTCCTACTGACTTCTGGTGTCCAGAGCATCTGGACCCAAGGTTGAGAACAACAGCTTGTCGACCACCCCCCGACCGTGCCTCTGAATAATGAGGTTATGGCTTACAACAGTGGTGGATTTGACTTTGACATTATGGAATATGAAGTAGCTATTGTTTCAGGAGAGAGACAGAGAGAGAGAGAGAGAATATGAGCGAGCAGTGGTCATTTGTATAAATTCTACCAAAGAAATGGACAGTTGAGATAAGAAACATTATGCCAGAAATTATCATTCTAAGCATGAAACAATGGTTAATATTGAAGTCGCTGGAGAAGAAGAGATGCAAAAAAATACCATGAGCATTTTAGGAGACTATTTTCCTCATATAAAGCTTATTCTTATAATATTACTGCATTTCAAAAAATACAATTTTAGAAAAAAAAATGAACTATAGCTCTTTGCAGTGATAGGCGACAGGTCAGAAAAGCATTTCAGAATAATTTTACACCTTTTAACCTTAAAAAATACTTTGCTGACAATTGAGAAAGGGCCTTAAAAGAAGCGCTGATAGGCAGGCTCACAGCGGGTTGCCACGTCCCATCAGAGTGCGGGAGCTCCTGCATAATGTATCCCATAATAAGGAGTATACCGTGATCACAAAGGTTGAGAAGCAGTTTTAAGAGAGTCATCCTTGGCAAGAGCCCCTATTAGTCATGACACTGAAAGTTTGTTACGGAAAACTCTTGGGAAGAAATAAAGGAGGTAAACTGCTTCAAATTTTGATTTGAGCTGCGAGATAACTACTTTGTCATAGGATTTTGCTTGTGTTTGAGTATATATTCAGTATGCTCTGTTTTTCATTTCTGCTCATGCTTGGACAGTCTTGTTAAATGAAGACTCTATACAGTTTAGTTAAATGAGTGACGCTCCCAGATCCTATTGCGGAAAGTGGAAATTGTCAGCAGTGTGGTGATCATTATGGATGTTAATACGATGGCTGCTGGTTCACCGTTCCCCAGTTGCAGATCCTGTTCAGACTCAGGGGACAAGATTTCATGATAACAAAAATGAAAAACTACCCATTAAGGCAAAATTTCCTTGGAACTCCTTTTTCCATGTGTGTTATGAACAGGAAGGTGCTGAATTGGAGTCTTATTGAATCCTGGGCCTAGAGAGGGAAGGGAAAAGGGGCGATTTCAATTGAAAAGCTAGTAAGAATAAGAGAGGGAAACAAGATGGCTAGCTGTGTTTTAAGCAAGTTCAAAGCCAAGTCAAGGGGCTGGAGAGATGGCTTAATGGTTAAGTGCTTGCCTGTGAAGCCTAAAGACCCCTGTTCGAGGCTCAATTCCCCAGTACCCATGTAAGCCAGATGCACAAGGTGGTACATGCATCTGGAATTCGTTTGCAGTGGCTGGAGGCCCTGGTGCACCTATTCTCTCTCTCTGCCTCTTTCTCTGTCTGTTGCTCTCAAATAAATAAAAATAAACATAAATTGAAAAAAAAACAGAAAAAAAAGAGCCAACTCAAGACAGGTGTGGTTGTCCTGGTAGTGGGCAGCTGTGCTCTCCAGATGAGGCCAAGCTTGACCTGGCTGAGTTCACTTTACCATCTTGATACTCCAAAGGCTTCCTCAACGGATTCAGCGACGTTCAGAGTTGAGCACAGTAACTTTCGTGCACAAGGCTTTCTTAGTGGGTATAGACATTCTGTCTATCTCTGCCGCCTTCCTTTCTTCCTTGTCATCATTTTTCTTCTAATTTGTTTACTTTTCCAGTTTGGGTGGCATTCTCTCTCTCTGAAATCACGTAGAAGACATTCCAGATTTTCTTACCTGGGCTCCATGGGGATGGCCAGACATACATCTGCCCCTGGGAACCTGGTGTGTCTGGAGAGTCTATCTGGAGAGAATCTTCTGTCGTGCAAGTGTCTGTGGAGGTGATGGGGTGCCCTGAGGCATACACTCTTTCAGAATCCCACCCAGACACCCAGTGGGATGGGGTGGGCAGTCTGTGTGCAGAGGGGAATGAGCGACTCCAGAGGTTGCAGGGTGGCTGGGGGCTCTGCACACAGCCGCCAGCAGGCAGGGCTTCTGCTGAGAGAACGTTGATGGGCAGGGTGCGGCCGTTACCTGCGCTCTAACGCAGACATTGTTTTACAGGCAGCTGTACTGGTGCAGCCCACCCTCCTCCAAATTACTCTTTCTCATTCCCAGAGTATTTTGTGCATGATTGTGCTTTAATGTTCCCTGTTGCACTTGTGTGGATGTGACCAGATGTGAGCTTTGTCTGGCATTGAGACCCAGGCAGTTAAGTGACTAAACTGGCATTTCTGCTGGTGCTGGGGGCTCTGTGAACACCGCCCTGAGAGGCTGAGCTTTGAACCTAAATCTGCAGTGGCAGAAAGTGGCCCCCAAACCCATCTGCACTGTGTCAGCCATGCTGCTGGGATCCCTGTGGCTCCGGAGCTCTTTGCCCACTTCACCTGTGCTCTCAGAAGCCAGACGCACACTTGCGTGCACACAGACTCGTGCAAACATGCACACACAGTGCACACACAAACACAGACATGAATATATTGTATGCAAGCACACAGGCTCAAACAGACATGTACAGACACTATACACACAGCCATGCTTACATAGTGTACATACACAGGCTCACATAGAAACATGCACACACTGCACACATAGAATCCAACAAACATGTATGCACACGGGCTTATGCAGACATGTTCACACCGCATATACACACACGTGGACTCATGCACACACAAAGAGACATGTACACACACGACTGTGCACATATATACACATATGGATGCCAGCACACACATAAACATGCATGTGTTGGTTACTTTCCCTGACCCTATGGCAGAATACCTGACAGGAGCGGCTTCAGGAAGGAGAGGTTTCCTTTGGCTCACAGCTTCATGGTGGGAAGGCGTGGCAGCAGGAACAGCTACATAAGGCTTATTCACATCTTGGTGGGTGGGACACAGGAAGCCTGGCACAGACCCAGAAGGGGATATTACCTTCAGGGCCCAACTCTAGCAATTGCAACCTACTAGATGGGCCACAGTCCCCAAGGTTTGCCAACTTCCCAAAACAGTGCCACCAGCAGGGGACCATGTGTTCAAACACATGAGCCTGGGGAGGTATTTCACATTCAAATCATGACAGCACCCACATAGACACAAGCATCCATGTGCCCCTTAAACACACCTAGGAGGGCACACACAAGCACAGATGCATACACAGGTCCCTGGTAGAAAATTCCCCTGTCCTTGAAGTTCTGTGACTCCACAAAAAGTAGCTGTTTGCAGCTGGGCGTGGTGGCATGTTGGGCCCTGCCCGGTGTGAAGCCGAGTGGTTAGCCCAGCCAATCTTGGCCTACTCCCGGTAAGGCCTAGTCGAGCCTGAGTAGAGTTTCGTGACCTGCCCTTGACTCAGCACCTAAGCTGAAACTGCCTCCACCCAGCTGCTGCTGACGTGATGAAATACTATTGGCCCTTATACCTTTCTCTCATCCCCTCTTCCCACCCCCTTCCTCAAAGTATATTGGCCCTTATACCTTTCTCTCAAAAGCATATAAATATCTCCCCTGACAATAAACGGAGAGTTCCGCCTTAGACGTTTCTCCCGGTTCAATGTGTTTTTCTTTTCCCCGATGGTTTGGGGAGGTTCTTTGAGTCGTCGACACCCGCCTTCTCGCTCAGCCTCAAGAGAAACGGCTGGCCCGGTTCTCTCTCTCTTCTGCTCTACCTGCCGGTGGTGAAGGAAAAAAAGCCCCGGCAGTGGCACACGCCTTTAATCCCAGCACTCGGGAGGCAGAGGTAGGAGGATTGCCATGAGTTCGAGGCCACCCTGAGACTACATAGTGAATTCCAGGTCAGCCTGAACTGGAGTGAGACCCTACCTCCATAAACCAAAAAAAAAAAAAAAAAAAAAAGTAGCTGTTTGCTATTTGGGGTGATCTGGAAGTTCAGTCCTCTGGATTTTTGTTAACACAGTCTTCTTGCAAAGAACTGGACACCCGCAGCGTTTGGTCTCACAAATGCTGTGCCCTTGGACAGCCCCGTCTTGGTGGAGATAGTGAGAAACATCTCTCTCCAGCTAACCACAGAACATCAACTCCCGGACAAGGACAGGAATGTCTCCAGCTCCTGGATTGTTCCTTCCCTTCTCTGTCATACCTTGTGAGTTTATTGTTCTTCAATAAATTCTGACATTGTGGACATGCAAGCATGTTTGTCTATGTTTCTGACATCGTGCCACCTTACCCCACCACATGGGGCCCTATCCCCGCTATCAGAGTGAGGTGGCCTGGCTGGACTTGTTCCTTAAGGTTTGGGGTGCTTGTGTATTTCTGAAAATGTTTTATTTGTTGACAAACCTAATTTGGACAAAACTGTTAGCCTGAATGACTGACTTTAAGAAATGACACACTCATTCAATGACATGTGCTAACCGCTGCTGTTCCTTCCCCTCCCTTTGCCCCATAATGCCTGGTCAACTGTGGGGCTTTCATGGTCACATTATGATGGAAGAATTTTTATTTCTTTTTAAAAAATTTATTTATTTATTTATTTATTTATTTATTTATTTTTTTTGGTTTTTCGAGGTATGGTCTCACTCTGGCCCAGGCTGACCTGGAGAGTCTCAGGGTGGCCTTGAACTCATGGCGATCCTCCTACCTCTGCCTCCCGAGTGCTGGGATTAAAGAATGAAAGGCACACCAGGTGTTGCAGTTAGGTTCACATTGCTGGCAGAAATCACCCAACCAAGAGCAGCTTGTGAGGGGGAAAAAGTTTATTTTGGCTTATAGACTCGAGGGGAAGCTCCATGATGGCAGGAAAAATGATGGCATGAACAGAGGGTGGACATCACCTCCTTGCCAATATCAGGTGGACAAGAGCAACAGGAGAGTGTGCCAAACACTGGCAAGAGAAAACTGGCTATAATACCCATAAGCCCGCCCCCAACAATACACCGCCTCCAGGAGGTGTTAATTCCCAGATCTCTATCAGCTGGGAACCTAGCATTCAGAACACCTAAGTTTATGGGGGACTCCTGAATCAAACCACCTCATCAAGGCATCTAGCCACTGCAAACAAACTGCCTTATGTAGGAACTGGGGAATCAAACCTGGGTCCTTAGGCTTTGCAGCAAGCACTGTAACCACTAAACCATCTCTCTGGTCCAACATTTTTCCTTTTTATTCACCTTTTGACATTTTTTCCAAATATTTATAAACAGTACCTATTGCCTTTTGCTTCTAGTACTTGTAATTAAAAAAACACATCATAATAGTTTTTTTTTTTTATTTGTGTGTGTATGTTTGTGAGGCACTTGTGTGCCACAGCAGAAATTTTAAGAGGTCCATGCTGTTTTTCTACTGTCTTTAAGATAGATTCTTTTATCCTGGCGTGCTGGTACATGCCTTTAATCCCAGCACTCGGGAGGCTGAGATTACATAGTGAATTCCAGGCCAGCCTGGGCTAGAGTGAGACTCTACCTTGAAAAACAAAACAAAACAAAACAAAACAAAACAAAACAAAACAAAACAAAACAAAACAAAACAGAACAAAACAGAACAAAACAAAACAAAACATGATTCTCTTGTCAGTGTGAACAAACACCAGTTTAGCTTGTCCAGGAGCTTTGGCTTTTCCTGGCTCTGCCTTCCATCGTCACGGGCACATTGAGATCACAGATGCACAGGCTGCTTTACATCAGGCTTTCCAATGGTGATGGGGAAGCTAATTCCAGCAGGCAGGTTTTGCAAGCAAAGGCCTTTAACCACGGAGCCATCATTCCAGCCCCACAGATGTCCCTAAAGTCATGTGTGTTCCATAACTTTGTTGGTGGGAAACTGTGTCTGCAGCCCCTGTCCCTGTCAATTATAGACTATGTCTGCTTGACAATTTTTCCCAGCAGAAGTGCCCCCTCCTCTTCACTAAGCACCTGCTCAGATCCATTATTGGCTAAAACCATTTTTTTTCTCACCCAGAATTTCTCTTTCTAAAGGAAATCAAAAGCTGTAGGATTTGGGGGGATGCAGGCCTCTCCTTGGCCCACAAATGCCAACCCTCCAGGATCTAGTGGTCCAGTAGCAGTCCTCTTAGTGTGAGCCCTGGGGCAGGGCTGCATCTCAAAGGTCTTATAGGACTGTCATGGAGGCCTTTTGCTTCGTGGCTTCTTCATCTAGAAATCGAATCCTTGTGAGATGGAAGGACCCTGGAAACAGCAGAGCCCTCAAAGCTCCCCTGAAAAAGCAGGCTCCTCCAGTTAGCCTGGGCATACTTCTGGGAGGGCCATCTGAGATAGCTACACAGTAATGCCATGCCTACAAGGAGTGTCAGGGAGCGGGTGCAATGTAGACTGTGAACTGAGGTATGTGCTTTGAGGCCTGGGTGGGGGTTAATTGCCTCCACAAGACTCACTTGAATTCTTTTTTTTCTTTTAAAATTTTTTTACTTTATTTTTATTTATTAGAGACAGAGAAAGGGAGAGACTGGGTGCACCAGGGCCTCTAGTCACTACAAATGAATCCAGATGCATGTACCACCTTGTCCATCTGGTTTATGTGGGACCTGGAGAATGAACCTGGGTCCTTAGGCTTCGCAGGCAAGTGCCTTAACCACTAAGCCGCCTCTCCAGCCCTCGCTTGAATTCTTCACTCTGTTTTCTGTGCAGATGTACTGGAAATCTGGGCTCTCCCTGGGCTTTGGCTGCACTGGGATGTTGGGTCCACAGAACTGTACATCAAGTTGACACGTCATGACATCAGTGGCCATTGCAGAAGGGACTCAAAAGTACACCTTCCTGCCTTTCAACAGGGACACAGCAAGTATGTGCGACAGAACTCAAGGCCGGAGCTTAATCTGGCTCTGCCATCCAGGAGATGAGTCTGGGGCCTCTGTGTCCTGGTCTGTAAAATGGGAGCATGTCACTTCTCTCTGAGCAGTCCAGGCCTTTCAGCCTCCTGATGCCCCTCCTTGGGGCCTTACCTGGAATCCAGGAGGAAACTTTTGATGGGAGACAAGATGAGATCTCTCTCTTCTTCTTCTCCCATCCATAACATGAAGCTAGGAAAGACATGTGTAGGAGGATGTTCATGGGATTACAGAAGCCCCTCCTCCCCCAGTGGGGACAGACACTCAACCCCGAGAAAAGGGCAACGTGCGTGTATGCGTGATTTGAACATCACACGTTATGTATCTATACCCGACATCCGTGGTCCCCATAGAAAATACACCCGCTTATGTGTCAGTTAAGGCATCAAGTGAAATCATATAAAAGGTCACATGGTGGCTGAAGGGAATGAAGGAGTGAGGAAACATTGCAGGTTAGGAGATCTAGCTCCTCGTGGCTTCCCTGGGTGGGGATGGGAGAGGGGAATCCGGGTGGTGGGCAGCGTCTCAGGCGCATGCAGGCATGTGGCTGGCTGGCTGAGCAGTGTCTTTCCTGCGGAGGCTCCCTGGAGAGGGGCGTATGGGTGGTCCGCACCATGGGGAAGGAGTAGTGGATGAGGATCTGCCCTAGAAGCCATTCCAGCCCTACACTGTGCGGGTTGTGGCAGGTTAACACGTCCAAGGGGACAAAGCCATGTGGGTGACACACCCTACACCTGGTTGCTTTGTGGGGAAACCTGATCACGTCATTCATGTGAGAGTGTGCTCCAATCAGTGCTATTTACACACATCCCACACGCGATTGACTGAGGAAGGTGTCAGTACCTTCAAGTGGTGCGCCTGTGACGAGGGCTAATTATTGGTGGGGAAATGTCACCCTTTGCAAGCAGGAGAATCGAGTCCCAGATCTGCAACGCCAGCGCCACTCAGCTTTGTGCTGTGAGAAAGGGGTTGATGGTGAGTTCTGCGCAGTGTCTCCACGCTCCCAGGAGCTCCAGCGCGGGAGCATTTCCACACAAAACGTGACTCACGCAGCCAGCAATTTCAGTCTTGCTCTCAGGCTAGAGGTTCTGCTCTTGAGGTGATATTCACGCGCAACCCTCCACCCACACCCACATATGTCATGTGCCCATGGGTGCAGGACCAGGAGGAGGGCACATCACTCATCCACAGTGCCAAGGGTATCAGGATCCCATCTCTGCCCATTGGAGTTGCTTCTAAGAAGGAAATCACTTTCTAAATATGGGGCACTTGTCTTGTCAAGCTAAGGCGTGAACATTCATTCCCTCAGAACAAATATTTGTTTAGCAAATACAGAATGATGGCTTTATTCTGACCCCTTAGCTTGTGACCTAGACCACCCAAAGCACCACGATACTGTGCGCTGTTTTCAGAAAGGCCCTGCTAACTCGTGGAGGCGGGCAGATGTGTCCCAGTGAGGAGAGAGAGTGCAGAGGTGTCCTGTCCACAGCCAGGGACATTCAACTGGAGGGCGTGATGGAAAGGCGGCTAGAGGGCTCCTGTGGAGTACACTGGGCTTTCCAAGCCCCGAGCTGAGGTGCAGCCGCCAGGTCTTTTCCTGACCCACAAAGAGCATGGGGGTGAAAATATGGCCTTGCTGATGATAACTGGAGCATCCTTCATTCATGCGCCTTCGCACATTCATGTATGCAAAGGGTTGTAATCACAAGTTTAATCAGACTTCACTATCTATGCCCGTTCCTTGGTTCTTATCTCTGGCCAGAACTGCAACTCTGCAGACACCAGAACCTGTCCACGTGTTACAAGTGCTTAATATCCATTTGTTAAATAAGTGCTCGCTAAGGCCATGTCACGCTCTCATTTTCCACCAACCAGATGAAATCCTGGAGTCTTTGCACGGAAGTGTTGCCGAAGGCTTACATGGCGTAAGCACCGTTATTCACTGTTGAACTCTGTGACAGCGAAAACAGGAAGAGGTGCCAACAGTGAAATGACTAAGCTACCTTAATCCTCATCCAGGGCTGAATGAACTAAATTCACTCACACAGCAAACATGGCACATGGGCTGGGGAGATGGCTCAGCGGTTAAGGCACTTGCTTGCAAAGCCTAATGGGATCAAGTTCTATTCTCCAGTATCCACTTAAAGCCAGACGCACAGAGTGATGCAAGGGTCTGGAGTTCATTTGCAATGGCAGGAGTTCCCGACATGCCATACTCAGTCTCTGTTTCTCACTTACTCTCTCTATCATGTAAATACATAAATAATTTTTTTAATTAAAAAAAAAACAACTATGGTAGAGGACTGGCAGTGCAGACCGTACAGGAACATGGATAGCATGTTGCCATTTACATAGGAGAGGAAGGAAGTAATGTGTGTATGGACATAATGCTAAAACTACAGTGGTAGACTATGCAAAGAAATTTTTTTTGAGAGAGAGACAGAGACAGACAGAGAGAGAGAGGAAGAGGAAGACAAATAGAGATGGGTGCGCCAGCAGTCTCTCAGCTGCTGTGAACGAAATCCAGATGTGTGCGCCCCCTTGTGGTCAATTGCAGCATTGTCCCCTTGCGTCACTTTGCATCTGGCTAAACGTGGGACCTGGAGATTAGAAGCAGCGTTCTTAGGCTTAGGAGGCAGGCGCCTTAACCGCTAAGCCATCTCTCCAGCCCACAAAGAAGTTTTAAATGCTGGCTTATAGAGGAAGGGAGATCAGGAGAGACAGAAAGAGGGAGGGAGAGAAGGAGGGAGGAAATAGGACTGAAGTGTCAAAACCACAGCTGAAAGTCCTCATTCTCACAACCTTCATGTGCACAATGAGCTCACCCTCACCTCAGGTTTGCTGCCTCTGGGGTCCTGCTCCCAAACCCCTCACCTGCTCTCTCTGAACCCATACAAATAGTGCACATAATTAATTAGATAGCAAAATAAGATTGAGCTTGAAAATCTCTAAAATCCAAAATCATAATGAAGCAAATAAGCATGGTGTGTGTATTGCATTCGTATCGGAACCATACAGGCCGTCCTCCTGGATGTTAGGACTTGGCCACTTGAAACCAGGTGGGTGGTGCATGACCATAATTTCAGCCCTCAGAAGATGGAAGCAGGGGATCTTGAGATTGGGGTAGAGATTAAGCTGAGGCCAGCCTGGAGCCTGCTGAACACTAGACCACTGTAGGGGCTGATCTGTCTGCAGAGCAGGGCTCAGGACACATTAGCTGTGGATAACCAGGCCTTTTCTGGCAACCTCAAGCAAATCACAAGCAAAAGAGTTTAAAAGGAGTGGGTGCCCTCTCTTCCCAGAGCAATGAGCAACCGAATGTGTCCTTCCTTCTATGCACGGGGCCCGAGGATCTCGTGGGGTACACCCCTGGGCTCTCAGATGAGAATGTCCCAGAGCCAGCATGCCATTCCAGGGCTGTGGGATTAAAACAAGAATGAAGAGGAGAGCTGCTCATTTCACTACAACAAAGTGCCACGCCAAGTGGTTTCAAGAACAATTTTTTTTTTTTTGTCTCAGTCCTGGAGGCCACTGTCCAAGTCCAACATGTTGGCCTGGCTACCTTCACGGGAGACCATTCCCAGGCCCTCCTAGCTTCCTGTTGTGGACTGAAATCCCGTTGTTCATGGCTTGCAGCTGCGCCTCTCCCGTGTCTCCCTTCATCACCTGGCTCTCTCCAAGACTCATCTCTGTGCCTTCAGAAGGGAGATGAGATATTTAGACAGACACTTCTTTTTAAAACATTTTTATTGACAATTTTCATCTCATATATAATGTATCTGGCTCATTATCCTCTATCATTATCCTCCTTTGTCCCCTGTCCCTTATCTTCCCTTCACTTAACTGATGGAGTGAGAGAATGGGAACGCCAGGGCCTCCAGCCATTGCAAAACAAACTCCAGATGCATGTGCTCCTTGGGCAGCTGGCTTACGTGGGTCCTGGGGAATTGAACCTGGGTCGTTTGGCTTTGCAGGCAAATGCCTTAACCACTAAGCCATCTCTCCAGCCCCTTTTTCTTTTATTATGTCACCATTTAGCCCCCGGCTTCTATTTTGACGTCATCTTTTTTTTTTTTGCCCTCATATTACGCGGGTCTTGTGTAGTGGGTGGCAGTCATTGCGAGATCATGCTCCAGAGGCCACTTTGTGTCTGGAAGGTAGAGTTCCAAAGCACTGCGCTCCATCCTTTGGCTCGTAGGCTCTTCCTGCCGCCTCTTCTGCAACAGTCCCTGGACCTGCAGGGTTTGACACAGATATTTCACATTGCTGAACGCTCCACTGTCTCTTCTTGTCAGCACTTTGATGAGTTTTGAGTCTCCCCAGTCATCATTACTGCCTGAAAAGAGAAGTTTCTCTAACCAAATGTTAGAGTAGTCTGGAAAAATACGGGCATAAGCATAAATAGTAGAGGTCAATTTGGTGGGTACAATACATCCATTGAGTCAGACAACAGTAGTACCTTCCCCAAACACACTTCTTTTTAAAATATTTTTTAATATTTTATTTATTTATTTGAGAGAGAGAATGAGGCAGGGCTGTGGTGAGAGAGAAAGAATGGGTGCCCCAGGGCCTCCAGCCACTGTAAATGAACTCCAGATGCATGCGCCACCTGTGCATCTGGCTAATGTGGGTCCTGGGGAATCAAACCAAGGTCCTTTGGCTTTGCAGGCAAATGCCTTAACCACTAAGCCATCCGTCCAGTCCCCCAGACACTTCTTGAATGATTAATGATTAGCATGCCTAGAGAAATTTTGACCCAAAGTCAAGCAGACCCAGAAAGTGAAGGCAGAGGTGCCAGGCTTTTGGGCTGCTTTCAGTTACCTTGTGGGCTCAAGAAAGGAGTCAGTGCTTCACCCAGATGCTTTGTATGAGCTGAAATCTAGACATATAAATAGTGCGGAGTTGAAGCCCCTGTGTAGATATCGCCAGACCAAGTGCACAGAACCCCAGTGCAGGATGGGGCTCCTGTCCCCGCTGCTCTCCTGAGACACGTCACCCCTTCTCCCTGGCCTGGCTGGTTTGTTCATAGCTACTTCCTGTCTCTTCCTATGTCCATGTGATCTTACTTTATTCTTGTCTACCTTCTAGAGCCCCAGGGCTTTGCCCATTTGTACTAAAACAAAAGAGAGACGTATCATAGTGATTAGAATTCTGTAAGATGTGACACGGTGTGTAGTTGCATCCCTACTGGTGAAAAATTGGCATAAAATTCGACTATCAGGAAGACAGACTTGGTGACTTTCCTGAGACACCCTGGACTGTGCTTTCCAGTCATTGACCCGTGGGCAGATCTGGGCTGGTGCAGGAAGTGGAAATTTCTTCCCTGGGCAGGAGTTCACACCAGGTCTGCACAGCCTCAATGAAAGCTCTAGAATCAGCCCCGTCGGAGCTGCGTGAACACCGAGGCTTCTCCTCCCAAGCAAAGCAGGCCTCCCTTAGCACAGGCCTCCGTCTGCAAGGACAGAAACCAAGTGTGGGCAACGGAGGTGCAGCTCTGGCCGGTCTTGTTGCTTATCTTGATCTTTCTATCTCTGTTTCTTAAAACTTATTTTCCTGAATGTGGTGAACGCCAGGGAAAACACTTAAATGCTAATGAATCTTTTTTAGAAAAATAACCCTACTTACCCATAGGAAGACAGGAAGCTTTCCTGGCCCCAACTGAAGGATCACTAGAAGGGCAGTCTGCGCTTCATTCAGCCTTGCCAGTCTTTTGAATAGTCCACCCTTACCAGAGGCTGCTTGGATTAATAATTAGATTTGCGACTTCTGCTGAGTTGGAGAAGTACAAAAAAATCCAATGTGGATGAAGACCATTTCTGACTTTTTTTTTTTAAAGAAGGAGAAATGTTAATGGTATGTTTGTAAACTGAACATTATTGGGGAAGAATATACAGCTGCACTTCATATTTTAAGTTTCATAAAACAAGACACAACATTTTAAGGTTATGGTTTTTGTAAGGGTATACGTAATATAATTACTTCTTCCTTTATGACAGATTCAAAGTGATTAAACAAAACCTTAAATATTGTCATTGCAGATGAAGAAGGCTTGGAAAAGAACATGGAGTGTATCTACCAGAATAATGTTTTTAGTTTTAAAGCTATTTACACACTAAAGTCTTCCTTTCTTTTCTTACACAAAATATAAGTGGATTGGAATCTATGTGACCTGATGCTTTCAGCACATATCTGGGAGAAACCGCCTTGCCTTTTGTAACTCAATTTCTGTCCAAATTGTCCCCCGAAAGCAGGCTAGCATTGTGCTGTTTATTAGTGACACAAAGAGAGCTGGGGCAGGGCTTGCCAGCCCTCCAAGCACAGCGACTTCTGTAAGGGGCTTGGAGGGTCTGATCCATTCCAGGAGGGAGTAGCATGCTAATGGTTCATTCTCTGTCGGTGGGCTGGGGGCGTGATTATCCTGCCTGGGAACCCTGGGCCAAGGCTGCATGCTGGCTTCTTATTCGTTAAGATAAAGTGCAGTATAGTTGCTTTTGAACATTGCTCTGTTTCAAGGAAGGAAGACATGTTGCTGTCACACATAGTCCGTGTTGTCTTCAAGATCTGTGTTAAATTCTTATTTACTAATTCAGGGGTTTTTTATGGGCTCTGCCTGGACAAGGATTCTTAAAAATTACTCTCCCTGGTGCATGAAGGTAGGTGCACACGTACAGAGTAGAGTTGAAGTTAAAATCTGTGCACTTTATTGGTAAAGTTGAGACTTAGCCAATAAAGGAGTGGCTCTTTGACCTTCCCCATGTCAGGTTCTGTTCCCTACAGGTCTCAAACCCTTGGCACCAGGGGTTCTGCCTTCTTACACCCTACTCTGCCCTACGGGGGAGAGACCCTCTCCAAACTGGGAGGGTATTTCATTAATGGTGTTTCGTATTTTCTTGAATTTATTATTATTGTTGTTGTTATTATTACAAATCCATGGCCCCAGCTGGAAGATAAGTGTTCCAGCCCTAAAACATAGGTCCTTCTGGCCACCTCCACCTGAGGCTGAGCCATGCCTGAGTTTTGTAGTTTCAAGGCAGAGAAAATTATACCTGCCTCCTCATGTTTCCTGAGTCTTATTCACACACACCAGATAAACATGTTCTTGTGTATGGGTGAGCACCTCACACCCCTCCCGTGATCTGATTTTGCCACTGGTCCCATTGTCCTCATTTGCAAAGCATGTGGGGGCTGGAGGGACGGAGTGGTGTGGAGGTGTGTGATGACGTCAGAACGTCCGAAGCTGAAGAATGTCCGCTCTCCTGCGGGCAGTGGCTGGCGGGTGGCCCAGGAGCTGGGCGGCCACTATGTGCTTTCTAACTCCGCCTCACATTCTTCTGGTCCGGTTCCCACCGACAGACAGGGCGAGGGAGGTCAGAGTGGCCCAGACAAAAGAGGCCCCCTGCTGCTGGGCTTGGCTGGGCTGTCAGCACCACTAATTCATGAGTTCACCTTTCATCTCCCAGATCCATTAGGGGTTAAAGAGAGACCCATGTTACAGCTGACAAGCTTGAAGGGGCAGAGAGGGGGAGGGATGCAAAACACCCTAAAATTCATAGTATGAGAGCCACTGATAAAAATAGATCCGCACTATTTTTTTCCATCCTTCCTCATCTAATGGGACGTGTATCTCCAAGACAGCATGATAAACAGGCAATTCTTGGTCTTGAGATATTTTCATATTGTGTGAGGAGAGGATAGAGGAAGGAGGGGGAAATGAATGCAAAACAGTATTTCCTGCTTGCCTGCAAGTCTCCTTCAGCTCTGATTCTGTGAGCTGCGGCCAGTAGAACCCAGGGCTGGAAGAGGTGGCTGAGGTGGAAACACAAGCCTGTGACATCTGACCCGATGGTGTGCTTGTGCAAGTGTGCGATGTCTTGTATGTGTGCGATGCTGTTGGGAGAGCAGAGCCAGAGGACAGAAGGAGCAAGGCTCTGTTAAGGATCCCCGCGCGTGGCGGGCTCTCCCCAGTGGCTCCTACTTTGTTTGTTCTGAAACCAGTACCTGAACCGATTTAGCGCATGCTTTAAGTGATGACGGGCATTACGTCTCCCTAGACAGCTCTGTCTAATTTTCTTCTAGTCAGAATGGACATCATCTTCCGCAAAGAGGATTTTCTAAATACTTTTAGGTGGTGTAGTAAAGGAAGTTGGGCAAAGATTTTCTCCCAGTGAAGTGATATTTGTTTTATTTTTTATATTTATTTATTTATTTATTTATTTATTACAGACAAAGAGAGGGAGAGAAAGAGAATGGTGCGCCAGGACCTCTAGCCACTGCAGATGAACTCTAGACCCATGGGCCACCATGTGCATCTGGCTCACGTGGGACCTGGGGAATTGAACCTGGGTCCTTAGGCTTCACAGGCAAGTGCCTTAACTGCTAAGCCATCTCTTCAGCCCTGAAGTGATATTTTTTTTTTAAAAAAAGAGGAAGTCATGGGGCACAGAGTGAGCACATATGTGCACATATGTTCTCGATGTGGATCTGTGTGTGCCGTGTCTGTGTGCATGCGACTGTGTGTCCCTGTGCAGATGTGTGGCAGGGATGTGGATATGTGCTGCTTGTGTTTGCATGTGTTTATGCCTATGGATGTGGATGCTGTGTGTAGGATATGACACTTTGTATGCATGTGTGTGCATATCCACGAGGTCCTGGTGCATGCGAGTGCTTGTGTGCATGCGTATGTATACACATGAGGTCTCGGTACGTGTGAGTGGAGATACATGTACTTGTGTGAAATGCATTACTGTATATACGTGTCTCCTTGTGGGCGCACATGTATGACTATCTACATGTGTGCTTATCTACTCATACACGTGTGCACATATGTTGTGTGGGTTCATGGGTGTTTAGATGGGTAGTTCTGCCCAGGGTGGTGTGAAGGCCTTCCCGTTTGTGAGCAGCTCTGGCCTTGGGCTCACAGTGGGCATGAGCAGCATTTGCAGGGTTGTTTTCAGCAGCTCCTGGTCTGCCCTGCCTCTGATGGGCTTGCTTCTCTTGCAGACGCCAATGCGTTAAGAGCAGGCTGCACTGCAGGCGCTGGCACTTACTTCCTGGCGTCGCCCCTAGAGCCACTGCAGCACCCCTGTGCAAATGCTTTCTCTTCTGAGGCTACCTCTTCAAGTAGGGATCGGTTCCATCAAAGTACAGAGGCCAGTAGTCATGCCCAGGGCACAAAGCACCACAGGCTGGGCTTGCTGCTTGCTCTCTGTAGGCAGCGTCCTCTCGGTCTTTCCTGGACATGTCTCTGCAAACTCTCCCATCACAGCAGGTTTCAGGTCATCTTGAGCAGCTCACATTTCTTCTAGAAGGCTCCAGCGTTCATGCGGCCAATAGGCACTGGTGTGACAGTGGGCTTTCCTGCAAGGACACACACCACACATGTGTTAGGGATGCTTGGCTAGAAGGGAGGCCAAGAAAAAGGAGGGAGGCAGAGGGACTCCAGACTCCAGCCTTGGTTGCCACACACCTCTTGCTCCCAGCTCTGGCTGGGCCGCTGTCCTGCAGTCCCTTTGTCCTGAAGTGGAGGGCGCGGGACAGAAGGCTTTCTCTTCCCTGCCTCCACCCGCCCCCACCCTTTGTGATCAGTGAAGTCCTCTAGGGTTGCTTAGAGAGGCCTATTTTTAGGGGTGAATGCCCAGGGCTCAGATTTGGGAGCTGGAGAATGCAGATCAAAGAACCCCCCTGCTGTGGGCACTTCCCATGCGAGTCCTGGGAGAGAAAGCCCCACCTCCACTTTCCTTTGCACAGAATTCTCTGGGCAGCCAGTGACCAGACCACCAAACACACTGCTGGAGGCCTGGAATCTTGAAGATGACGTGTCCCACAGGGCTGAAGTCACCTGAGCTGAAGAGCTGCTCACAGATCTTAGTAGTGTGGGGAGAAGGAGGACTGTGATAGGACAGTCTGCAGTGACTGGCAGGAATCCATCCTGCCCATTTTTCCTGCTAGGCACTTGAGTCCACTGTAGGAGGAAGGTGGGGGGCCACAGTGAACACTCACTATCCTGGAGAGGGTCTTCCTGCACTTCTGTGTCGTTGCAGTCCTCTGGGTATTGGGGATGTGCACACCCCAAGTGTCCCTTGGACTTTTGCCTTAGGTTAGGGAAACAGCTTCATTCCATAATAGCAGCTGCCTTGAAGGCACTTATGGTTGCAGGACCCCCACAAGGACCTGTGCTCCAAGGTCTCTCCCCATATACCAGCCTTCAGGTTCCCTCACAGCATCAGTGACACCGCTGTGTTGGTGTGTGTGACCCCAGAGGACATGTTTATGATGCAACCACCATAGGAGGGGACATTGGCCTTTGCAAGCTGAGGAGAGAAGCTGTGTTGCTGTGGCTTGCAGGCAGGACCATGCCACTCAGTTCTCTTGCAGACTTGAAGAGCTGCACAGGTGAACACGAGGTGTCCACTGCTCCTGTGGGAGGCGCTGCTATCTGCCATGTTCATCCTTAGTTCTATACAAGGCAGGCATAGCTGTCAGCTGCTAAGGCAGGATGACTGGGTGGTCCCCAGCCAGAGACAACTTCCCTCCTCCTCTCCTCTATGTTGTGATAGGAAAAGGTCCTTCATTTCATGTTCAGACCACCAATGTCCATGTGGGATGACCACCAGCTTTGGAGACCTCACCAGTTGTAGGAGCATGGACAAGCTTTTCATACCAGTGGGTTTCCATTTGCATGGTGGGTCCAGGTACCCACCTCTATGTGCCAGTTGCAGGTTCAGCATATGAGCAGCTGGGCAGCTATGGTGAAGAACCTGACCCAGGGGTAGGGGCTCAGTAGATGCCCAGTGTATCTTCCCCTGGAGATTTCTGGCCATCTCGTTGGCAAGAAGGTGGGGAGCTGAGAGAGAAGCCCAAGTGCCATATCCTCTCCGGGTGGTACAGCTTCGGGGCGGGGGTGGAGCTGGCCACCGAGAAGGCTTCAAAGACACTGACACCGTGCCCAGGACCAGCCATCAGAACAGAGCTGTGGGGAAGGTTAGCACTCCATGTGTGAGGGCTGCATACCTTCAGCTTCCATTTTCTTTTATTTATGTGTTTATTTGAGAGGGAGAAAGAGAGAGAGAGAGAGAGAGAGAGAGAGAGAGAGAGAAGAGGCAGAGAGAGAGAGAGAGAATGGGCACACCAAGGCCTCCAGCCACTGCAAATGAACTCTAGACACATGTGCCACCTTATGCATCTGGCTTATGTGGGTACTGGGGAATTGAACCTTGGTCCTTAGGCTTTTCAGGCAAGCACCTTAACCACTAAGCCATCTCTCCAGCTCAATCTTTCATTTTCTACCAGTCAACAGTTTTGAGACATGGCAGGCAGGATTAGCAAGTATCTTTGTCTGTTTTACAGATAGGAGAAACTGAGGCAGGGTAGGAAAAAGAGCCTGGTCACATGGCTTGGTCTACTCCAAGGCCAGACCAGATCTTCCCTGAGGAGTGCGTGCTCCTCCTGGGTTGGGAAGGCTCGCAGCTCTCACTGTAGCCCATGGCAGCTGACCAGAGGGCTAACATGAGCCAAATTCTTTGACTGGGCAGCTTTCGACACATGCTGCAGGGAGGGGCGCCTTTAGGAAGCACAGCGGTCAGGGGATCCTGAAGTGTGGATGGCCCTGTGCCATTGGGCAGAGCCCCCTTCCTTTCTATATTTTATTTTATTTATTTGAGAGAGATAAAGAGGCACAGAGAGAGAGAGAGAGAGAGAGAGAGAGAGAGAAATGGGCATGCCAAGGCCTCCAGTCACTGCAAACGACCTCCAGACGCATGTGCCCCCTTGTGCATCTTGGCTTACATGGATCCTGGAGAATCGAACCGGGATCCTTTGGCTTTGCAGGCAAATGCCGTAACCTCTAAGCCATCTCTCCAGCACCCCTTTCCTTTCTAGAACAGGCTTTGGCCCTGTGAATGGTCTGGAAAGAGGAGGCATGGCAAGTTACCAGCTTTTGAATCAGTTCCAGACTTTGAAAACTTGCATCTAAGAACCTTGAAGCAAGTTTCCTTTCTTATCATTTTAGTGTTTGTTGCTTGGTCCTAATGAACCGTAAGATCCATGGGAAGTCAATGGAAATGCCAGGAAACGTTGGCAGCCAACAGGTTGCGGGCAATTTGTACACCCGACAGGCATCTGTATTCAGAGCCTTGCAAAGAGTTCAGGTAGAAGCCAAGTCTAGATCACACCTTCTTCACATCACAGAGCTCAGGAAACAGAACCAAAGCAAGCAGCTGGAAGCCCAACAACACTGTCACCCAGCCCTTCCCATCTCTGAGCTCCTGGGCAGTAATCACACAAGTTGTCAGGGCCCATGGGCTAAGAAAAATGTGATACTCCTCTGACCGCCTTCGAGAATGGGGTTTGAGAAAGCTGGTTGCTCCTCATTGAATCAGGCTGGAGATTACCTTCTGTTATCTGATGCTGTACACGGGCAGCTTCACAAGCTGCGTGGGAGGGGCGGGGTCCCGAGAAGAGTATGGGAGGACCCTGAGGGATTCCTGGAGTCCTCTGACCAGTGATTGCATTTGGTGCTTATCTGGCTTCTTCTCACTCAAGATTGACAGACTCCTGATCTTAGAAGTAAAAAGGACTCTGGCTCCAACAGCTCCCTGCAGGTAGAAAAGCTGAGGATTGGGGAAGGAAGTCCACTAATTTCCTGACCACTTGATGATGGGAAAGGGCTGATCCGGGCCGGGAGACTCCTGCACCCTCAGCTGTGTCCCCACCCTGGGAGCACCCTTCCTGGAGATGCCCAGGCTCTGGCCCAGCGGGACCCACTGCAAAATCAGTGAAGGAGCCCCAACTACAAACATAGGAAGACACTCAAGCCTTGCTCACTCAGTTCATTCTGAGATTTGATGTGGGAACCGGGAGCTACGGCGCTTTCTGCCGGGAAAATATCCTAAGTGGGTCCTTAGATGGATGGTTGATGACAAGCCGTGGCATGCTGCATCTTCTCAAAGGGAGTTCAGGGGTGGCCAGGTCTGCCTTGCTCTGACCTTCCAGTTTGAGGCACCTTGAAGGCAACCTTTGCCTTTGAAAAGGTGAGAAAACATCTGTGAGGCAACTAGTGCCATTTCAGCCTTGGCTCCAGACAATGCACTGGGCAAACCAGCTTGGTTTGTACCCAGCTGAGGACTGACCAGGTGACCCTGGACCTTTCTGAGCGCCTGTAGCCCAGAGCCCGAGATAGGACACGGTGACACTCTCCTTGTTAGGAATTTATTGTATGCTGGGACCACAAGCCAGGCAGCCACACAGCCAGTTGTTAGGTTTGTTGGCATTTCCTACATCGCCACCCTGACAGGAGAAAAACCACTTGATTCCCATGACTCCCACTTGTTGCTCTTGCCAAAATAATGAAGACCGCGCTGAGTGTTTGTATTAATACTCACCCCCTCCCTTTCTAGAAGACGAGAGCAAAGAAAACGGGAGGAGGGGACGCGTGGAAAAGGAATGAGCACAAAGCTGAGAAAAGCTGGGAGCCAAGTGGGGAGAATGGAGGGGAGGGAAGGAAGAAGGGAGGAAAGGAAACAAGGAGGGAAGGAGAGAGGAAAGAGGAGAAGGGAAGGGAAAGGGATAGAGGAAGGATGGAGAAAGGGGAAGGAAGAAAGGAGAGAGGGAGGAAGGAGAGAGGGAGAGAAGGAAGGGAAGAGAATGAGAGGGAAGAAAGTAAAGAAAGGAAGGGAGGAGGAAGAGAAAGAAGGAGGGAGGGCGGGAAGGGGAAGGAGCTTGCCCCACCTCAGGCTGGCTAGTGAGGAATGGAGAAGATGGAATGAAGGAGAGAACACCACTTCCTTCCGGAAGAGGAATGATGGGCTGGGGGTGGGGAGGGGCCTGGGATAAGTGGAAACAGCAGAGGGTTAGGAAGGAGACTGTCCTCACAGCCCCCTGCCTGCCTCTGCTCCTAGAATTAAACTCAGGGTAGTGGCATAAGATGAAGCCCTACGTTTATTAACTGGTGTTTTCCACCTCGAGGTTGAATGTGTTTCCCTATCTGTGGAGAGATTTTTATTTTCAGGAAAAAGTGCTGCATGTTGTGTTTCTAGCACTGGGGACTTCAGCATTCTCTCCAGCGCACACGTGGGCATCGTGGCAGGCCTCTAAGCTCCTTCCCACAGCTAACTCGCAGCGCCATGGGCAGCTTGATGAGCAGGGACAGAAGTGGATGGAGTCCCAGGCCCACTGCCAGGCTCTCCAGGGGCCCAGGGGGACCAGATCAGCGGGTTTCCCAGCCTCAGGAGGTGGGGTGGGGGTGGGGGTTGCCACTTTTGCAGGGATTTTGAAAAAGTCTTAGCAGGAGCCTGTGCTGATTCCCTCTGAACTGTACTCAAGTGAAGTCACATCCACTCAGGACAAATGCTTAATGGGAAGCCGAGGATCCCTGCTGGCTGCAGGAAGCCAGAATGCAGGCTCTTCATTCTGCGTGTCTGTCAAGTCCCCAAGAGAGGGGAGCCACTGTCCTGTCCGTGGCCGGTCAGGCCTGCAGGGGGCAGTAAGATGGCCAGAGGATTCCTGGGTGCAAGGCATGCAGAAGCAAGAAAGTACTATCTTCTCGGGCATGCTCCATCAGTGAGCATTGCACATCCCCTGAGTATAGAAATACATGTGTCGATAGTGTGTGCATCAGGAGAGGAAGACTGGGGTCAGGCAGTTGCATCAGTTCCCTTTCTTAGTGCTGTGACAGTACAGATTGAGGGCATGCTGTCCAGCAAGACTGGGAGGCCATGGCAGAAGGAGCAGAAGCAATGGTCACTTCCTCTGGTTTTGTTCAGAGCAGGACCCCAGCCCATGGCCTGGAGGCCCACCTGTATTCAAGCTAGGTCTTCCCTCCTCAGTTAAACTTCCTGGAAACACCCTCACAGACACCCACATAGCTTCGCTGGCTACCTGATTCTAGATCCTGTCCAGTGAATAATCAAGATTCACCATCAGGGCTCTGGAGATGACTCAGCGATGAAGGCGCTCGCTTGCAAAGCCTGACAGCCTGGGTTCAATTCCCCAGTGCCCACATAAAGCCAGATGCACAAAGAGGTGCATACAGCTGGAGTTCACTTATAGTGGCAAGAGACCCTGGTGTGCCCATTTTTAAATCTCTCCCTCCCTCTCTTTGCAAATAAATAAAACATAAAATAAAAACAAAAAGATTAACCATCAGAGTGGCCTATGTTTTTGTGTGCTTTGGGAAGAATTTGGGAATATCAATTAATGCAACTTTGTTAATGTAAATATGCACATAACAATTTCCAGGATGAAGGAGAGACGTCAACTTAAGAGGGAGAATCTGGGTTGTTTCTGAAGACAGCAGATAGGAACTTAAGGATGAGTGCAGCATGGATTACAAACACAGATGTATCTGTGGTGAAGCAAGGGGAGTATTGTCCTCAACTGAAAATAATGCTTACCAAGTAGATTTTAAAATGAAACAAAACTCCCGTCAAGCATGGGGCACACACTATAATCCCAGCACCTTAGACGTTGAGGCAGGAGGATTTTCACATATTTGAGGCTATTCCAGTTTACATAGTGAGTTTGAAGCCAGCCTAGTTGCATAACTAGATCCTGTATCTAGATAAATAAATAAATAAATAAATAAATAAATAAATAAATAAATAAATAAATAATAAAACCCAGCGCACGATGGAATATGCTCGTCAGCAAGGAGAGGGAACTGGAATGGAGGAGCTGTGTGTTCCTGAGTTAGAAACAGTTTCTGTCGGTGGATCAAGTGGGAGTTTGAAAGTTTTCATTGTAGAGGTCTCGCACTTGCTTGCTTAGGTTCATTCTGAGATTTTATTTTTAGGTAATTATGAATGAGATTGCTTTTGTGATTTCATCCTTAGCATGTTTGTTATTAGTATACAGGGAGATTCTGATTTCTGTGTGTTCATTTTGTATCCTGCTACCTTGCTGAAAGTGTTTATCTGTTGTAACAGCTTTCTGGTGGAGCCTTCTGGGTCTTTTATGTTTAGAGTCATATCATCTGCAAATAATGATAATTTAACTTCTTCTTTACCTCTTTGTCTACCTTTTGTGTCTTTTGTCTTAACGCCAGAGCTAACGACTTCTAATACTATATTGGATAAGAGTGGAGAGAGCAAACAACCTTGTCTTTTTTTCAGCTTTTAGTAAAAATGCTTTGAGTTTTCTGTTTAGTATAATGTTGGCTATAGGTCTGTCATAAATAGCCTTTATGATGTTGAGATTTGTACTATATACTTCCAGTTTCTTCAGCACTTTTATCATGAACGGATGCTGGATTTTATCAAATGTCTTTTCTGCATCTGTTGAGATGAACACGTGATATTTTTTCTTGTCCTTCAGTCCATTTACATGGTGTATTACATTAATCAATTTGCAGATGTTGAACCATCCTTGAATGTCTGAAATAGAACTCACTTGATCAAGGTGAATAATCTTTTTCATGTGTTCCTATATTCTGTCTGCAAGTATTTTGTTGAAAATTTTTGCATATGTTCATGAGAGAAACTGGTTTGTAATTTTTTTTTGTGTGTGTGTGTATTTATCTGCTTTTGTTATCAGGGTAATGCTGGCTTCGTAAAGGGAGTTTGATGGTATTCCTTCCTCATCTCTTTTATGGAATAGTTTGAGAGGCATTGATGTTAATTTTTCTGTGAATGTCTGGTAAAATATACCAGTGAATATATCTGGGCCTTGCATTTTTTTTAGTTGGGAGATATTTTTAAATAATTGCTTTCATTTCATTACTTGTTATAAATCTGTGTAAATGGTTTATCTCATCTTGCTTTAAATTTGGTGGGTCATATATATTTAGAAATCCTTCCATTTATTTTAATTTTCCAATTGAGTGGACTATATTGAGATAAGTCTTTGTGATTTTCTGAATTTTATTGGAATCTGTTCCAATGGCTCCCTTTTTATCTTGAATTTTTAATTTAGGGCTTTTCTTTTTCTTCTCCTTCTCCTCCTCTTCTTCCTCACCTTCCTCTTCCTCATCCTCCATCTTCTCCTCCTTCTCTTCCTCCTCTTCTTCCTTCTTCTTCTCCTTCTCCTCCTCCTCTTTCTCCTATTCCTCCATTTCCTCTTCCTCCTCCTCCTGCTCCTTTTGTTTGAGGCATGGTCTCACTCTAGCCCAGGGTGGCCTTGAATTCATGGTGGATCCATCCTACCTCAGCCTCCCTAATGCTGGGATTAAAGGCTTGCACCACCACCCCTGGCTTGAATGTGGGGCTTTTCTCTCTTTTGATCAGTTTTTCTATGGGTTTGTTGATCTTGTTTATCCTTTCAAAGAACCAACTTCCTGTTTCACTGATTCTTTGGATTGCTTTTTTTCATTTCTATTTCATTAACTTCTGCCCTGATCTTAATTGTTTCTTTTATTATTATTATTATTATTATTATTATTATTATTTGAAGAGAGAGAGACAGAGAGAGAGAGAATGGGTGCACCAGCAGCCTCTCAGCTGCTGTGAATGAACTCCAGACGTGTGCGCCCTCTTGTGGGCAAGTGCAGCATTGCACCCTTGCATCACTGCATCTCGCTAAATTGGGACCTGAAGAATCGAACAGACATTCTCAGTCTTGGCAGGCAGGCGCCTTAACTGCTAAGCCATCTCTCCAGCCCTGTTTCTTTCCATCTACTTGTATTTTGTTGGGCTAGTTCTTCTTTTCCAAGTCCCTGTGGTGTATCATTTAAATGGGATCTCTCTAATTTCTTTTTTAAAAAAAATATATTTTAGGGCTGGAGAGATGGCTTAGCGGTTAAGGTGCCTGCCTGCTAAGCCTAAGAACCCGGTTCCAATCTCCAGGTCCCACGTTTAGCCAGATGCAGTGACACAAGGGTGCAATGCTGCACTTGACCACAAGGGGGCGGACACATCTGGATTTCGTTCACAGCAGCTGAGAGACTGCTGGCGTGCCTATCTCTATGTGTCTCGCTCCCTGTCTGTCTCTCTCTGTGTCTCTCTCCAAAAATAAATAAAAATATTTAAAAAAATTTTTAAAAATATATTTTATTTATTTTCTTGAGGGAGAGAGAAAAAGAGGTAGAGAGAGAGAGAGAATGGGTGTGGCAGGGCTTCCAGCCACTGCAAACAAACTCCAGATGCATGGGCCTCCTTGTGCATCTGGCTTACATGGGTCCTGGGGAATGGAACCTGGGTCCTTTGGCTTTGCAGGCAAATGCCTTAACCGCCAAGCAGTCTTTTCCAGCCCTAATTTCTTGTTTTAAATTTTATTTATTTATTTATTTGAGAGAGGGAGGGAGGGAGAGAAATGGTGAACCAGGGCATCTAGCCACTGCAAACAAACTCCAGACACATGCGCCACCTTGTGGAACTGGGTACTAGAGAATTGAACCTGGGCCCTTTGGCTTTGCAGGCAAGTGCCTTAACTGCTAAGCCATCTCTCTAGCCCTCTAATTTCTTTCTTTCTTTTTTTTTTTTTTTAAAGATTTGGTTTTTATTTATTTATTAGAAAGAAGGAGATATATATATATATATAGAGAGAGAGATCGAGAGAGAGTGAGAATGGGTATGCTAGGGCTTCCAGCCACTGCAAACGAATTCCAGACACATGCGCCCCCTTGTGCATCTGGCTTATGTGGGTTCTGGGGAATCGAACCAGAGTCCTTAGACTTCACAGGTAAACGCCTTAACTGCTAAGCCATTTCCCCAGCCAAGCCCTCTAATTTCTTAATATAGGCACTTAGAGCTTTAGGGTTCCCTTTTAGGACTGCCTTTGTTGTATCACACCTGTTTTAGTATGTGTTTGCATTAACATTTGATTCTAGAAATTTTTTTATCTCCTTGGTTTCTCCAATGACCCATTCACCATTCAATAGTGTACTGCTTGATTTCCACGAGTTGATGTATGTTTTACAGCCTCTCTTTCTATTATTCATAGTTTTATTCCATTGTGATCATATATAATACAAGGCATTATTTCAACTTTCCTGTATTTGCTCAGATTTGTTCTGGGTCCTAGTGCATAATGAGCTGGTCCTCATCTTCTCTTCCAGGTTCCTCTGATCTGGCAAAGCTGGTAGGGGTGGGGAGAAGCCCTTCCTTGCAGCTTTTAGGGCTCCGGCTGGTGCTAGGAGGGGAGTGTGAGGGAGGAGAAGCACTTCCTGGCAGCGGCTGGCGCAGATCCACACTGATTCAGAGCAGCAGCTCCCTCTGCTTTTCCATGGTTTAATGCTTTTCCTGCTTAATCAGTTCCTTTCTAGATCATGTTTCCTGCTGAAAATGGAAAGGAATTTACTGCGTGTTATCTTGCACCACCCCATTCCTTTGGTGAGACTCCTATTCTGCCATTTTAACCAGAAGTCTACTTTTTCTCTTTATAAGTTTATTACTTGGGCATTTCTTCATAGTGACAGAAAGCTGACTAACATATTACTGTCCACAAGAGCCCATTTCACAGTAAGTTTGCTCACACATATATTAATTCGTGAATAGCAGTCTAAAGCCCCAGGCTTGTCTTTTTTGATACTTCCATGTATTTGAAGTAAGAGTCGTGAAGTGTTGTGGACACAGCTCGTTCATCACTCATCCGTCCACGGCAGGGTGGGGGTGGGTGCCCATTACCCCAGCACTCAGGAGACGAGAAGGGAGCTTATGGAGTTCTAAGTCAGCTTGTGTGACATAGTGAGACCCTGCCTTTTTAAATTTTTATTTATTTCAGAGAGAGAGAATGGGTGCACTTCTGCAAATGAACTCCCGAAGTATGCTCCACTTGTGCATCTGGCTTTATCTGGGGACTGGGGATCCAAACTTGGGTCTGACAGGCTTTGCAAGTTAGCACCTTTAATCACGGAGTCATCTCTTCAGCCCCTGTCTTAAAAAAACAAATTAAACAAAATCATAACAAAACAACACACACAGCATACACATATGCATACACACAACACATGTATATAAATACATGTGCATACACACATACATTTATGGACACACATACACGTGTACACATGGCTGTACATGCATATAACACATATACATGCATACATGCACACATACATATAAATACATATAAATCCACACATATGTATGCGCACATGTACATACATAAACACATGCACATGCATGCACACATACATGTATACACACAGGCATAGACTACTGTAAACATCCATGCAGAAGCCTTTGTAGGTGTACATGTTCCCACTGGTCATGAACATATTGACAAAAGACTGATTGTGTTCCTTGAAAGGTATATAGCTGACTTTTTAAAATTTTTTTTTGAGGCAGGGTCTCACTCTAGCCCAGGCTGACTTGGAATTCACTCGGTAGTCTCAGGGGAACCTTGAACTCACAGCGATCTTACCTCTGCCTCCCAAGTGCTGGGATTAAAGGTGTGTACCATCATGCCCAGCTATAGCTGACTTTAAAAATTTTTTATTTATTTATTTATTTGTGACAGAGAGAGATAGAGAATGGCACACCAGGGCCTCCAGCCACTGCAAATGAACTCCAGATGCATGTACCACCTTGGGCATCTGGCTAACATGGGTACTGGGGAACAGAACCTGGTTCCTTTGGCTTTGAAGGCAAGTGCCTCAACTATATAGCTGACTTTTTTAAGAAACTGCCACCGTGATTGCAAAGTGGTGGTGCCCTTTGACCTTCCTCTAGCAGCCTATGAGAGTCCCTGTTGCTCACTGCCCTGAACTCATCCCAGGGTCCTACTGTGTCCCAGAGTGGTGGCACTCTCGACCTTGGTGTGAACAGCTGCCTTCTCAACTTTGATGTCAAACCCCCTCACGTTATTTCAGCGCTGGAGGTCGTGTGCCGAGGAATTGTGCTCAGTATCCTCTGCTTCTGAGTCAGGTGTCGAGGACATGGACCCGTGTCTGGTGAGGCCTTGCTGCCCCTTTGTCCACACTTCCCTGGGTGTCCAGGACCAGCTTCGGACAGAGGAGGGGATGAAGTGTGGCCCACTCCAGCCACAGCTGTCCCAGCCATGTGTTTCTGTACTGCATTGCCTGTACGCTTTTCTGTTTTATGAGCAGACAGGAGTCACTGTCCTCCACACACTCTGACTTCTCTGGGATACAGTCTTAAGGTTCATGCCCCATGACTGAGGACCCCTCAAATATCTTGTGTTCTGTTGCATCGGCCACTTTGGGAAATAAGTTGCTGAAGGTACAGGACAGGCCTTTGCAGCAGGCAGGTGGTGGCAGCCCAGCAGAGTCTCTGGAACTCACAGGTCACTGGTCAGCTCTGTCTGCTATGCCCCTTCCCTCTGTTTGGATGGCTGGGGAGTAGTCCAGGCACTTCGCTCAAGGCAGTTTTCCAGACTATCAGCCGTCCAGGCCCGTCAGCTGGGTTATACTAAGATGCTTCTCTTTGGAAGCCTCAGGAAAGTTCTGCCTCCTCTCCCCCCTGTTGTAACAGTA
The DNA here is from genome assembly GCA_036365145.1 of Orientallactaga sibirica. Classification (NCBI taxonomy): domain Eukaryota; kingdom Metazoa; phylum Chordata; class Mammalia; order Rodentia; family Dipodidae; genus Orientallactaga; species Orientallactaga sibirica. The sequence goes on along the minus strand of JAEOAD010000041.1, from coordinate 18,057,747 downwards.
AGGCCAGGTTGTCATGGTCATGTGTTGGCCCCACAGCACTAGCTTTTCAGTGTGCTCGACAGCAGGGGTGCCTTCAAGACATCTGTGTGTGGAAGGCCAATACCACACAACAGGCACTGTGTTCTTGATTGTTTTTAATTGAATTAGTTCTAAAGTGGAATGGGGGGGAGGGGAGGGAAATATGTGTTTTTTGTATGTAAGTCTAGAAGTTGTCAATAAAAAAATAATAATTAAATTTTTTTTTCATACTGAGACCCAATAAAGAATGAATGAGGGCTGGAGAGATGGCTTAGCCGTTAAGGTGCCTGCCTGCTAAGCCTAAGAACCCGGTTCCAATCTCCAGGTCCCACATTTAGCCAGATGCAAAGTGACGCAAGGATGCAATGCCGCACTTGACCACAAGGGGGCGCAAGCATCTGGATTTCGTTCACAGCAGCTGAGTGACTGCTGGTACACCCATTCTCTATCTGTCTCCCTCTCCCTCCCTCTCTCTCTCTCTGTGTCTCTCTCCAAAAATAAAAAAAAATAAAAATAAAAGAATGAATGAAAACTGAAAGCACAAAGGAATCGCAGAAAGAAGCCACTGGAAATTGAAGATGGTGACAACTAAGGCTGAGACTTCCAAGCCTCTCGGGTCACCATCCACAATGAGAAACAGATTTCAGGGGCTGACTCAGGCCACGGGCATCCATGGGGACAGCTGAATACCACTTACCTGTCCTGTCATGGCTTTGTTTATGTCCCTCTCTCACAGAAGGACCCAGGGCATGTCGATCACACAATTGAGATGCTTGTCAGAACTCACACATACCCACAGGTGGCACATACAGGTCCCCCTGATATACACACACACACACACACACGTACATGCACGTACTCTTGTACACACACACCCACCCATGTACATGCACATACTCATGTACACACACACACACACACACACACGTACATGCACATACTCATGCACACACACACACACACACACACGTACATGCACATACTCATGTACACACACACACACCCACGTACATGCACATACTCATGTACACACACACACATGTACATGCACATACTCATGTACACACACACATACATGCACGTACTCATGTACACACACACACACACACACTGACGGATCTACAAAACCCACCTCTCTCCACTGTGCTAGAATGGTGGCTGTGGGTCACAGGGACGAGTCGGGGATTTGGTCTCTGGCACTGCCTTCTCTTCTTTCTCAGCTGTTAATCTCTTGAACCTGGGGTTTCCATCTGGCACCGAGAGCTGCACTGACCCTCACTGTGTGAGCAACATGCTCACAGGGCTACAGAGATGTGTGCCTTCATCTGGACAGATGTGCTGCAAGAATCAGCTGAACGCTAATCTAGCCTGGGAGGAGGGTAGAGGTGAGGGGGAGAGCAGATGCATGCCACACATTCCCAAGAGACACACGCACGGCAGCAGCTGACTTTCCAAAATACAAACCAATAAGAAAATGTCACTTAAACCTATGCATCCTAGTTAGAGTTGGCTATCAACATCTGCGGGCTCTCGTGGAGTAAACCAACACAGATGGAAGATATTTGGGAAAAATTGAATCTGTGCTGGGCATGGATGGGCAATTTTCCTTGTCATTACTGCCTACGCGGTACGGTATGAGGAGCAGTCACACAGCATTTGTTCTGTGTTGGGCATCATAAGCAATCCAGAGAGGCTTCTGAGCCCTGGAGGATGCACATCCTTATATGCAAGCACACCATCTTATGAGACTCAAGCATCATGGAGGACCTTGGTATGGGGGCTCCTGGAACCAGTACCCCAAGTGCATCCTGGGATGCTGTGCTCACTCTCACCAGCACTCCTCTTATCCCAAGTGGCCACATATCTGTGGTCACCTAGTGATGAGTGGGAAGAAGGTGGGGAGGGCTCAGAGCAGGGCTGGGGCAGCCCCCTGGGTCAGCCAGTACAGGGCCACTCACTTTCTCTTCTTCCCTTCCCATGTGGTGTGGGTCCCACCCTCATCTGGCAAACCAGGAGGTCCACTGTCTGAGGTCACGCAGGAGCCAGTGCAACACAACAACACCTCCCAGGTGTGTGGTCTCTGCCTCTGAGTGTGCGTGCACAGAGGAGGACACAGAGGAAGAAGACAGAAAAACAGGAACACAAATCCGTATTCCACCACTATTCACACACCATCTGACTCACACCCGCATCATTCACACTTCTCCGCAGTTCACACCCCAACCCCACTCACATCCTGCCCCTGTTCACACCCACATCATTCACACTTCTCCCCAGTTCACACCCCAACCCCATTCACATCCTGTCCCTGTTCACACCCACATCATTCAACTTCTCCACAGTTCACACCCATCCCATTCACATCCTGCCCATTAAATGCCCAATATCAGTTTAAATCTGATTCAAGTTCATCTCAGTATACACCTGAACTCTGTTCACATTCCATGACACTCATATATACTATTCACACCTCATTCCACTTCACACTCAACCCTGTTCATACCCCACACTATTCCTACACCATTCATACCTCACCCTCATTCACATCTCAACCCTGTTCAATCCCACCTTTGTTCATATGTTGCTCCCTTAAATGCGCAATACCAGTTTAAATTTGATTCTAATTCACACCTCCCTACAATTTACACTTGAACCCTGATCACAACCCACATTATTCATACCCCACAATAGTCACACCTCACTCCAATTCATGTTATCACCCCACCCCTGTTCACATTCCCCCCCGTAATGCCCCATACTGGTTTGTATCTGACCCCAGTTCACACTTCAGCGCAATTCACACTCCACACCCCACTCCTGTTTACATCCCACCCCTGTTCATGCCTTACCTTTGTTCACACTTCACCCTGTTCACACTTTCCTCATTCGCACCTCACTCTGTTCATGCCCACACCCATCCTTCAATCGGGGGTTACTCATTGAGGCTTCTGTGGTGACAGCAAGAACACGTTTGCCCCGGGGTGTCACATGCACAGCCAGCAGGGCAGGAAGGAGCTTGAAGCCCATGAGTGCACAGAGTCCCCCTGTGTGGGGCTAATAGCCTCCACCAACAGCACAGGGTTAAAGGTCACGTCACAAAGAGGAAGTACCTTCTCTCCAGATGTAACCTCACAGCTTTCAAGTGGACGCAGACACAGCACAGTGTTAAAGGTCACGTCACAAGGAGGAAGTACCTTCTCTCCAGATGTAACCTCACAGCTTTCAAGTGGACGCAGACACAGGACAGTGTTAAAGACCACGTCACAGGAGGAAGTACCTTCTCTCCAGATGTAACCTCACAGCTTTCAAGTGGACGCAGACACAGGACAGTGTTAAAGGTCACGTCACAGGGAGGAAGTACCTTCTCTCCAGATGTAACCTCACAGCTTTCAAGTGGACGCAGGCACAGGACAGTGTTAAAGGTCACGTCACAAGGAGGAAGTACCTTCTCTCCAGATGTAACCTCACAGCTTTCAAGTGGACGCAGGCACAGGACAGTGTTAAAGACCACGTCACAAGGAGGAAGTACCTTCTCTCCAGATGTAACCTCACAGCTTTCAAGTGGACGCAGACACAGCACAGTGTTAAAGGTCACGTCACAAGGAGGAAGTACCTTCTCTCCAGATGTAACCTCACAGCTTTCAAGTGGACGCAGACACAGGACAGTGTTAAAGACCACGTCACAAGGAGGAAGTACCTTCTCTCCAGATGCAACCTCACAGCTTTCAAGTGGACGCAGACACAGCACAGTGTTAAAGGTAATGTCACAAGGAGGAAGTACCTTCTCTCCAGATGTAACCTCACAGCTTTCAAGTGGACACAGACACAGCACAGTGTTAAAGGTCACGTCACAAGGAGGAAGTACCTTCTCTCCAGATGTAACCTCACAGCTTTCAAGTGGACGCAGACACAGCACAGTGTTAAAGGTAATGTCACAGGAGGAAGTACCTTCTCTCCAGATGTAACCTCACAGCTTTCAAGTGGACGCAGACACAGGACAGTGTTAAAGGTCACGTCACAAGGAGGAAGTACCTTCTCTCCAGATGTAACCTCACAGCTTTCAAGTGGACGCAGACACAGGACAGTGTTAAAGGTCACGTCACAAGGAGGAAGTACCTTCTCTCCAGATGTAACCTCACAGCTTTCAAGTGGATGCAGACACAGGACAGTGTTAAAGGTCACGTCACAAGGAGGAAGTACCTCTCCAGATGTAACCTCACAGCTTTCAAGTGGACGCAGACACAGGACAGTGTTAAAGGTCACGTCACAAGGAGGAAGTACCTTCTCTCCAGATGTAACCTCACAGCTTTCAAGTGGACGCAGACACAGGACAGTGTTAAAGACCACGTCACAAGGAGGAAGTACCTTCTCTCCAGATGTAACCTCACAGCTTTCAAGTGGACGCAGACACAGCACAGTGTTAAAGGTCACGTCACAAGGAGGAAGTACCTTCTCTCCAGATGTAACCTCACAGCTTTCAAGTGGACGCAGACACAGGACAGTGTTAAAGGTCACGTCACAAGGAGGAAGTACCTTCTCTCCAGATGTAACCTCACAGCTTTCAAGTGGACGCAGACACAGGACAGTGTTAAAGACCACGTCACAAGGAGGAAGTACCTTCTCTCCAGATGTAACCTCACAGCTTTCAAGTGGACGCAGACACAGGACAGTGTTAAAGACCACGTCACAAGGAGGAAGTACCTTCTCTCCAGATGTAACCTCACAGCTTTCAAGTGGACGCAGACACAGCACAGTGTTAAAGGTCACGTCACAAGGAGGAAGTACCTTCTCTCCAGATGTAACCTCACAGCTTTCAAGTGGACGCAGACACAGCACAGTGTTAAAGACCACGTCACAAGGAGGAAGTACCTTCTCTCCAGATGTAACCTCACAGCTTTCAAGTGGACGCAGACACAGGACAGTGTTAAAGACCACGTCACAAGGAGGAAGTACCTTCTCTCCAGATGTAACCTCACAGCTTTCAAGTGGACGCAGACACAGCACAGTGTTAAAGACCACGTCACAAGGAGGAAGTACCTTCTCTCCAGATGTAACCTCACAGCTTTCAAGTGGACGCAGACACAGCACAGTGTTAAAGGTCACGTCACAAGGAGGAAGTACCTTCTCTCCAGATGTAACCTCACAGCTTTCAAGTGGACGCAGACACAGCACAGTGTTAAAGACCACGTCACAAGGAGGAAGTACCTTCTCTCCAGATGTAACCTCACAGCTTTCAAGTGGACGCAGACACAGCACAGTGTTAAAGGTCACGTCACAGGAGGAAGTACCTTCTCTCCAGATGTAACCTCACAGCTTTCAAGTGGACGCAGACACAGGACAGTGTTAAAGACCACGTCACAAGGAGGAAGTACCTTCTCTCCAGATGTAACCTCACAGCTTTCAAGTGGACGCAGACACAGGACAGTGTTAAAGACCACGTCACAAGGAGGAAGTACCTTCTCTCCAGATGTAACCTCACAGCTTTCAAGTGGACGCAGACACAGGACAGTGTTAAAGGTCACGTCACAGGAGGAAGTACCTTCTCTCCAGATGTAACCTCACAGCTTTCAAGTGGACGCAGGCACAGGACAGTGTTAAAGGTCACGTCACAAGGAGGAAGTACCTTCTCTCCAGATGTAACCTCACAGCTTTCAAGTGGACGCAGACACAGGACAGTGTTAAAGGTCACGTCACAAGGAGGAAGTACCTTCTCTCCAGATGTAACCTCACAGCTTTCAAGTGGACGCAGGCACAGGACAGTGTTAAAGGTCACGTCACAAGGAGGAAGTACCTTCTCTCCAGATGTAACCTCACAGCTTTCAAGTGGACGCAGACACAGCACAGTGTTAAAGACACACCTTCTCTCCAGATGTAACAAAGGGAGCGCAGACACAGGACAGTGTTAAGTACCTTCTCTCCAGATGTAACCTCACAGCTTTCAAGTGGACGCAGACACAGCACAGTGTTAAAGGTCACGTCACAGGAGGAAGTACCTTCTCTCCAGATGTAACCTCACAGCTTTCAAGTGGACGCAGACACAGCACAGTGTTAAAGACCACGTCACAAGGAGGAAGTACCTTCTCTCCAGATGTAACCTCACAGCTTTCAAGTGGACGCAGACACAGGACAGTGTTAAAGGTCACGTCACAAGGAGGAAGTACCTTCTCTCCAGATGTAACCTCACAGCTTTCAAGTGGACGCAGACACAGGACAGTGTTAAAGGTCACGTCACAAGGAGGAAGTACCTTCTCTCCAGATGTAACCTCACAGCTTTCAAGTGGACGCAGACACAGGACAGTGTTAAAGGTCACGTCACAAGGAGGAAGTACCTTCTCTCCAGATGTAACCTCACAGCTTTCAAGTGGACGCAGACACAGGACAGTGTTAAAGGTCACGTCACAAGGAGGAAGTACCTTCTCTCCAGATGTAACCTCACAGCTTTCAAGTGGACGCAGACACAGCACAGTGTTAAAGACCACGTCACAAGGAGGAAGTACCTTCTCTCAGATGTAACCTCACAGCTTTCAAGTGGACGCAGACACAGGACAGTGTTAAAGGTCACGTCACAAGGAGGAAGTACCTTCTCTCCAGATGTAACCTCACAGCTTTCAAGTGGACGCAGACACAGGACAGTGTTAAAGGTCACGTCACAAGGAGGAAGTACCTTCTCTCCAGATGTAACCTCACAGCTTTCAAGTGGACGCAGGCACAGGACAGTGTTAAAGGTCACGTCACAAGGAGGAAGTACCTTCTCTCCAGATGTAACCTCACAGCTTTCAAGTGGACGCAGACACAGCACAGTGTTAAAGACCACGTCACAAGGAGGAAGTACCTTCTCTCCAGATGTAACCTCACAGCTTTCAAGTGGACGCAGACACAGCACAGTGTTAAAGGTCACGTCACAGGAGGAAGTACCTTCTCTCCAGATGTAACCTCACAGCTTTCAAGTGGACGCAGACACAGGACAGTGTTAAAGGTCACGTCACAAGGAGGAAGTACCTTCTCTCCAGATGTAACCTCACAGCTTTCAAGTGGACGCAGACACAGCACAGTGTTAAAGACCACGTCACAAGGAGGAAGTACCTTCTCTCCAGATGTAACCTCACAGCTTTCAAGTGGACGCAGACACAGGACAGTGTTAAAGACCACGTCACAAGGAGGAAGTACCTTCTCTCCAGATGTAACCTCACAGCTTTCAAGTGGACGCAGACACAGGACAGTGTTAAAGACCACGTCACAAGGAGGAAGTACCTTCTCTCCAGATGTAACCTCACAGCTTTCAAGTGGACGCAGACACAGGACAGTGTTAAAGGTCACGTCACAAGGAGGAAGTACCTTCTCTCCAGATGTAACCTCACAGCTTTCAAGTGGACGCAGACACAGGACAGTGTTAAAGACCACGTCACAAGGAGGAAGTACCTTCTCTCCAGATGTAACCTCACAGCTTTCAAGTGGACGCAGACACAGGACAGTGTTAAAGGTCACGTCACAGGAGGAAGTACCTTCTCTCCAGATGTAACCTCACAGCTTTCAAGTGGACGCAGACACAGGACAGTGTTAAAGGTCACGTCACAAGGAGGAAGTACCTTCTCTCCAGATGTAACCTCACAGCTTTCAAGTGGACGCAGACACAGGACAGTGTTAAAGGTCACGTCACAAGGAGGAAGTACCTTCTCTCCAGATGTAACCTCACAGCTTTCAAGTGGACGCAGACACAGGACAGTGTTAAAGGTCACGTCACAAGGAGGAAGTACCTTCTCTCCAGATGTAACCTCACAGCTTTCAAGTGGACGCAGACACAGGACAGTGTTAAAGGTCACGTCACAAGGAGGAAGTACCTTCTCTCCAGATGTAACCTCACAGCTTTCAAGTGGACGCAGACACAGGACAGTGTTAAAGGTCACGTCACAAGGAGGAAGTACCTTCTCTCCAGATGTAACCTCACAGCTTTCAAGTGGACGCAGACACAGGACAGTGTTAAAGGTCACGTCACAAGGAGGAAGTACCTTCTCTCCAGATGTAACCTCACAGCTTTCAAGTGGACGCAGACACAGGACAGTGTTAAAGGTCACGTCACAAGGAGGAAGTACCTTCTCTCCAGATGTAACCTCACAGCTTTCAAGTGGACGCAGACACAGGACAGTGTTAAAGGTCACGTCACAAGGAGGAAGTACCTTCTCTCCAGATGTAACCTCACAGCTTTCAAGTGGACGCAGACACAGGACAGTGTTAAAGGTCACGTCACAAGGAGGAAGTACCTTCTCTCCAGATGTAACCTCACAGCTTTCAGATGTAACAGGACAGCTTAAAGTGGACCTTCTCTCCAGATGTAACCTCACAGCTTTCAGACACAGGACAGTGTTAAAGGTCACGTCACAAGGAGGAAGTACCTTCTCTCCAGATGTAACCTCACAGCTTTCAAGTGGACGCAGACAGGACAGTGTTAAAGGACAGTGTTAAACCTCACAGCTTTCAAGTGGACGCAGACACAGGACAGTGTTAAAGGTCCACGTCACAAGGAGGGAAGTACCTTCTCTCCAGATGTAACCTCACAGCTTTCAAGTGGACGCAGACACAGGACAGTGTTAAAGGTCACGTCACAAGGAGGAAGTACCTTCTCTCCAGATGTAACCTCACAGCTTTCAAGTGGACGCAGACACAGGACAGTGTTAAAGGTCCACGTCACAAGGAGGAAGTACCTTCTCTCCAGATGTAACCTCACAGCTTTCAAGTGGACGCAGACACAGGACAGTGTTAAAGGTCACGTCACAAGGAGGAAGTACCTTCTCTCCAGATGTAACCTCACAGCTTTCAAGTGGACGCAGACACAGGACAGTGTTAAAGGTCACGTCACAAGGAGGAAGTACCTTCTCTCCAGATGTAACCTCACAGCTTTCAAGTGGACGCAGACACAGGACAGTGTTAAAGACCCTTCTCTCCAGATGTAACACAGGGACAGTGTTAAAGTACGTCAAGGAGGAAGTACCTCTCTCCAGATGTAACCTCACAGCTTTCAAGTGGACGCAGACACAGCACAGTGTTAAAGACCACGTCACAAGGAGGAAGTACCTTCTCTCCAGATGTAACCTCACAGCTTTCAAGTGGACGCAGACACAGGACAGTGTTAAAGGTCACGTCACAAGGAGGAAGTACCTTCTCTCCAGATGTAACCTCACAGCTTTCAAGTGGACGCAGACACAGGACAGTGTTAAAGGTCACGTCACAAGGAGGAAGTACCTTCTCTCCAGATGTAACCTCACAGCTTTCAAGTGGACGCAGACACAGGACAGTGTTAAAGGTCACGTCACAAGGAGGAAGTACCTTCTCTCCAGATGTAACCTCACAGCTTTCAAGTGGACGCAGACACAGGACAGTGTTAAAGGTCACGTCACAAGGAGGAAGTACCTTCTCTCCAGATGTAACCTCACAGCTTTCAAGTGGACGCAGACACAGGACAGTGTTAAAGACCACGTCACAAGGAGGAAGTACCTTCTCTCCAGATGTAACCTCACAGCTTTCAAGTGGACGCAGACACAGGACAGTGTTAAAGGTCCACGTCACAAGGAGGAAGTACCTTCTCTCCAGATGTAACCTCACAGCTTTCAAGTGGACGCAGACACAGGACAGTGTTAAAGGTCACGTCACAAGGAGGAAGTACCTTCTCTCCAGATGTAACCTCACAGCTTTCAAGTGGACGCAGACACAGGACAGTGTTAAAGACCACGTCACAAGGAGGAAGTACCTTCTCTCCAGATGTAACCTCACAGCTTTCAAGTGGACGCAGACACAGGACAGTGTTAAAGGTCACGTCACAAGGAGGAAGTACCTTCTCTCCAGATGTAACCTCACAGCTTTCAAGTGGACGCAGACACAGGACAGTGTTAAAGGTCACGTCACAAGGAGGAAGTACCTTCTCTCCAGATGTAACCTCACAGCTTTCAAGTGGACGCAGACACAGCACAGTGTTAAAGGTCACGTCACAAGGAGGAAGTACCTTCTCTCCAGATGTAACCTCACAGCTTTCAAGTGGACACAGCACAGTGTTACACAGGACAGTGTTAAAGATGTAACACAGCTTTCAAGTGGACAAGGAGGTGTTAAGTACCTTCTCTCCAGATGTAACCTCACAGCTTTCAAGTGGACGCAGACACAGGACAGTGTTAAAGGTCACGTCACAAGGAGGAAGTACCTTCTCTCCAGATGTAACCTCACAGCTTTCAAGTGGACGCGCAGAGACACAGGACAGTGTTAAAGACCACGTCACAAGGAGGAAGTACCTTCTCTCCAGATGTAACCTCACAGCTTTCAAGTGGACGCAGACACAGCACAGTGTTAAAGACCACGTCACAAGGAGGAAGTACCTTCTCTCCAGATGTAACCTCACAGCTTTCAAGTGGACGCAGACACAGCACAGTGTTAAAGGTCACGTCACAAGGAGGAAGTACCTTCTCTCCAGATGTAACCTCACAGCTTTCAAGTGGACGCAGACACAGGACAGTGTTAAAGGTCACGTCACAAGGAGGAAGTACCTTCTCTCCAGATGTAACCTCACAGCTTTCAAGTGGACGCAGACACAGGACAGTGTTAAAGGTCACGTCACAAGGAGGAAGTACCTTCTCTCCAGATGTAACCTCACAGCTTTCAAGTGGACGCAGACACAGGACAGTGTTAAAGGTCACGTCACAAGGAGGGAAGTACCTTCTCTCCAGATGTAACCTCACAGCTTTCAAGTGGACGCAGACACAGGACAGTGTTAAAGGTCACGTCACAAGGAGGAAGTACCTTCTCTCCAGATGTAACCTCACAGCTTTCAAGTGGACGCAGACACAGAAAGGTCACAGGACAGTGTCTCCAGATGTAACCTCACAGCTTTCAAGTGGAGGACAGTACAGTGTTCTCTCCAGATGTAACCTCACAGCTTTCAAGCTGGACGCGCAGACACAGCACAGTGTTAAAGGTCACGTCACAAGGAGGAAGTACCTTCTCTCCAGATGTAACCTCACAGCTTTCAAGTGGACGCAGACACAGCACAGTGTTAAAGGTCACGTCACAAGGAGGAAGTACCTTCTCTCCAGATGTAACCTCACAGCTTTCAAGTGGACGCAGACACAGCACAGTGTTAAAGACCACGTCACAAGGAGGAAGTACCTTCTCTCCAGATGTAACCTCACAGCTTTCAAGTGGACGCAGACACAGCACAGTGTTAAAGGTCACGTCACAAGGAGGAAGTACCTTCTCTCCAGATGTAACCTCACAGCTTTCAAGTGGACGCAGACACAGGACAGTGTTAAAGGTCACGTCACAAGGAGGAAGTACCTTCTCTCCAGATGTAACCTCACAACTTTCAAGTGGACGCACAGACAGTGTTAAAGGTCACGTCACAGTGATGTAACAGCTTTCAAGTGGACGCAGACACAGGACAGTGTTAAAGGTCACAAGGAGGAAGTACCTTCTCTCCAGATGTAACCTCACAGCTTTCAAGTGGACGCAGACACAGGACAGTGTTAAAGGTCACGTCACAAGGAGGAAGTACCTTCTCTCCAGATGTAACCTCACAGCTTTCAAGTGGACGCAGACACAGGACAGTGTTAAAGACCACGTCACAAGGAGGAAGTACCTTCTCTCCAGATGTAACCTCACAGCTTTCAAGTGGACGCAGACACAGGACAGTGTTAAAGACCACGTCACAAGGAGGAAGTACCTTCTCTCCAGATGTAACCTCACAGCTTTCAAGTGGACGCAGACACAGGACAGTGTTAAAGGTCACGTCACAAGGAGGAAGTACCTTCTCTCCAGATGTAACCTCACAGCTTTCAAGTGGACGCAGACACAGCACAGTGTTAAAGATGTAACCTCACAGTCACGTCACAGGAGGAGGAAGTACCTTCTCTCCAGATGTAACCTCACAGCTTTCAAGTGGACGCAGACACAGGACAGTGTTAAAGGTCACGTCACAAGGAGGAAGTACCTTCTCTCCAGATGTAACCTCACAGCTTTCAAGTGGACGCAGACACAGCACAGTGTTAAAGGTCACGTCACAAGGAGGAAGTACCTTCTCTCCAGATGTAACCTCACAGCTTTCAAGTGGACGCAGACACAGGACAGTGTTAAAGGTCACGTCACAAGGAGGAAGTACCTTCTCTCCAGATGTAACCTCACAGCTTTCAAGTGGACGCAGACACAGGACAGTGTTAAAGGTCACGTCACAAGGAGGAAGTACCTTCTCTCCAGATGTAACCTCACAGCTTTCAAGTGGACGCAGACACAGGACAGTGTTAAAGGTCACGTCACAAGGAGGAAGTACCTTCTCTCCAGATGTAACCTCACAGCTTTCAAGTGGACGCAGACACAGGACAGTGTTAAAGACCACGTCACAAGGAGGAAGTACCTTCTCTCCAGATGTAACCTCACAGCTTTCAAGTGGACGCAGACACAGGACAGTGTTAAAGGTCACGTCACAAGGAGGAAGTACCTTCTCTCCAGATGTAACCTCACAGCTTTCAAGTGGACGCAGACACAGGACAGTGTTAAAGACCACGTCACAAGGAGGAAGTACCTTCTCTCCAGATGTAACCTCACAGCTTTCAAGTGGACGCAGACACAGGACAGTGTTAAAGGTCACGTCACAAGGAGGAAGTACCTTCTCTCCAGATGTAACCTCACAGCTTTCAAGTGGACGCAGACACAGGACAGTGTTAAAGACCACGTCACAAGGAGGAAGTACCTTCTCTCCAGATGTAACCTCACAGCTTTCAAGTGGACGCAGGACAGACACAGGACAGTGTTAAAGGTTTCACGTCACAGGAGGAAGTACCTTCTCTCCAGATGTAACCTCACAGCTTTCAAGTGGACGCAGACACAGGACAGTGTTAAAGGTCACGTCACAAGGAGGAAGTACCTTCTCTCCAGATGTAACCTCACAGCTTTCAAGTGGACGCAGACACAGGACAGTGTTAAAGTCCACGTCACAAGGAGGAAGTACCTTCTCTCCAGATGTAACCTCACAGCTTTCAAGTGGACGCAGACACAGGACAGTGTTAAAGACCACGTCACAAGGAGGAAGTACCTTCTCTCCAGATGTAACCTCACAGCTTTCAAGTGGACGCAGACACAGGACAGTGTTAAAGGTCACGTCACAAGGAGGGAAGTACCTTCTCTCCAGATGTAACCTCACAGCTTTCAAGTGGACGCAGACACAGCACAGTGTTAAAGGTCACGTCACAAGGAGGAAGTACCTTCTCTCCAGATGTAACCTCACAGCTTTCAAGTGGACGCAGACACAGGACAGTGTTAAAGGTCACGTCACAAGGAGAAGTACCTTCTCTCCAGATGTAACCTCACAGCTTTCAAGTGGACGCAGACACAGGACAGTGTTAAAGGTCACGTCACAAGGAGGGAAGTACCTTCTCTCCAGATGTAACCTCACAGCTTTCAAGTGGACGCAGACACAGCACAGTGTTAAAGACCACGTCACAAGGAGGAAGTACCTTCTCTCCAGATGTAACCTCACAGCTTTCAAGTGGACGCAGACACAGTGTTACAGTGTTAAATGGTCACGCTCACAAGGAGGTGTTAAGTACCTTCTCTCCAGATGTAACCTCACAGCTTTCAAGTGGACGCAGACACAGGACAGTGTTAAAGGTCACGTCACAAGGAGGAAGTACCTTCTCTCCAGATGTAACCTCACAGCTTTCAAGTGGACGCAGACACAGGACAGTGTTAAAGGTCACGTCACAAGGAGGAAGTACCTTCTCTCCAGATGTAACCTCACAGCTTTCAAGTGGACGCAGACACAGGACAGTGTTAAAGGTCACGTCACAAGGAGGAAGTACCTTCTCTCCAGATGTAACCTCACAGCTTTCAAGTGGACGCAGACACAGCACAGTGTTAAAGACCACGTCACAAGGAGGAAGTACCTTCTCTCCAGATGTAACCTCACAGCTTTCAAGTGGACGCAGACACAGGACAGTGTTAAAGACCACGTCACAAGGAGGAAGTACCTTCTCTCCAGATGTAACCTCACAGCTTTCAAGTGGACGCAGACACAGCACAGTGTTAAAGGTCACGTCACAAGGAGGAAGTACCTTCTCTCCAGATGTAACCTCACAGCTTTCAAGTGGACGCAGACACAGCACAGTGTTAAAGGTCACGTCACAAGGAGGAAGTACCTTCTCTCCAGATGTAACCTCACAGCTTTCAAGTGGACGCAGACACAGGACAGTGTTAAAGGTCACGTCACAAGGAGGAAGTACCTTCTCTCCAGATGTAACCTCACAGCTTTCAAGTGGACGCAGACACAGGACAGTGTTAAAGGTCACGTCACAAGGAGGAAGTACCTTCTCTCCAGATGTAACCTCACAGCTTTCAAGTGGACGCAGACACAGCACAGTGTTAAAGGTCACGTCACAAGGAGGAAGTACCTTCTCTCCAGATGTAACCTCACAGCTTTCAAGTGGACGCAGACACAGGACAGTGTTAAAGGTCACGTCACAAGGAGGAAGTACCTTCTCTCCAGATGTAACCTCACAGCTTTCAAGTGGACGCAGACACAGGACAGTGTTAAAGGTCACGTCACAAGGAGGAAGTACCTTCTCTCCAGATGTAACCTCACAGCTTTCAAGTGGACGCAGACACAGGACAGTGTTAAAGGTCACGTCACAAGGAGGAAGTACCTTCTCTCCAGATGTAACCTCACAGCTTTCAAGTGGACGCAGACACAGGACAGTGTTAAAGGTCACGTCACAAGGAGGAAGTACCTTCTCTCCAGATGTAACCTCACAGCTTTCAAGTGGACGCAGACACAGCACAGTGTTAAAGGTCACGTCACAAGGAGGAAGTACCTTCTCTCCAGATGTAACCTCACAGCTTTCAAGTGGACGCAGACACACAGGACAGTGTTAAAGACCATGTCACAAGGAGGAAGTACCTTCTCTCCAGATGTAACCTCACAGCTTTCAAGTGGACGCAGACACAGGACAGTGTTAAAGGTCACATCACAAGGAGGAAGTACCTTCTCTCCAGATGTAACCTCACAGCTTTCAAGTGGACGCAGGCACAGGACAGTGTTAAAGGTCACGTCACAAGGAGGAAGTACCTTCTCTCCAGATGTAACCTCACAGCTTTCTCAAGTGGACGCAGACACAGCACAGTGTTAAAGGTCACGTCACAAGGAGGAAGTACCTTCTCTCCAGATGTAACCTCACAGCTTTCAAGTGGACGCAGACACAGCACAGTGTTAAAGGTCACGTCACAAGGAGGAAGTACCTTCTCTCCAGATGTAACCTCACAGCTTTCAAGTGGACGCAGACACAGCACAGTGTTAAAGGTCACGTCACAAGGAGGAAGTACCTTCTCTCCAGATGTAACCTCACAGCTTTCAAGTGGACGCAGACACAGGACAGTGTTAAAGGTCACGTCACAAGGAGGAAGTACCTTCTCTCCAGATGTAACCTCACAGCTTTCAAGTGGACGCTTTCAGACACAGGACAGTGTTAAAGACCACGTCACAAGGAGGAAGTACCTTCTCTCCAGATGTAACCTCACAGCTTTCAAGTGGACGCAGACACAGCACAGTGTTAAAGGTCACGTCACAAGGAGGAAGTACCTTCTCTCCAGATGTAACCTCACAGCTTTCAAGTGGACGCAGACACAGGACAGTGTTAAAGACCACGTCACAAGGAGGAAGTACCTTCTCTCCAGATGTAACCTCACAGCTTTCAAGTGGACGCAGACACAGGACAGTGTTAAAGGTCACGTCACAAGGAGGAAGTACCTTCTCTCCAGATGTAACCTCACAGCTTTCAAGTGGACGCAGACACAGGACAGTGTTAAAGGTCACGTCACAAGGAGGAAGTACCTTCTCTCCAGATGTAACCTCACAGCTTTCAAGTGGACGCAGACACAGGACAGTGTTAAAGGTCACGTCACAAGGAGGAAGTACCTTCTCTCCAGATGTAACCTCACAGCTTTCAAGTGGACGCAGACACAGGACAGTGTTAAAGACCACGTCACAAGGAGGAAGTACCTTCTCTCCAGATGTAACCTCACAGCTTTCAAGTGGACGCAGACACAGGACAGTGTTAAAGGTCACGTCACAAGGAGGAAGTACCTTCTCTCCAGATGTAACCTCACAGCTTTCAAGTGGACGCAGACACAGCACAGTGTTAAAGGTCACGTCACAAGGAGGAAGTACCTTCTCTCCAGATGTAACCTCACAGCTTTCAAGTGGACGCAGACACAGGACAGTGTTAAAGGTCACGTCACAAGGAGGAAGTACCTTCTCTCCAGATGTAACCTCACAGCTTTCAAGTGGACGCAGACACAGGACAGTGTTAAAGGTCACGTCACAAGGAGGAAGTACCTTCTCTCCAGATGTAACCTCACAGCTTTCAAGTGGACGCAGACACAGCACAGTGTTAAAGGTCACGTCACAAGGAGGAAGTACCTTCTCTCCAGATGTAACCTCACAGCTTTCAAGTGGACGCAGACACAGGACAGTGTTAAAGGTCACGTCACAAGGAGGAAGTACCTTCTCTCCAGATGTAACCTCACAGCTTTCAAGTGGACGCAGACACAGGACAGTGTTAAAGGTCACGTCACACAAGGAGGAAGTACCTTCTCTCCAGATGTAACCTCACAGCTTTCAAGTGGACGCAGACACAGGACAGTGTTAAAGGTCACGTCACAAGGAGGAAGTACCTTCTCTCCAGATGTAACCTCACAGCTTTCAAGTGGACGCAGACACAGGACAGTGTTAAAGGTCACGTCACAAGGAGGAAGTACCTTCTCTCCAGATGTAACCTCACAGCTTTCAAGTGGACGCAGACACAGGACAGTGTTAAAGGTCACGTCACAAGGAGGAAGTACCTTCTCTCCAGATGTAACCTCACAGCTTTCAAGTGGACGACACAGACAGTGTTAAAGGTCACAGTGATTAAAGCTTTCAAGTGGACGTCACAGTCACAAGGAGGAAGTACCTTCTCTCCAGATGTAACCTCACAGCTTTCAAGTGGACGCAGACACAGCACAGTGTTAAAGGTCACGTCACAAGGAGGAAGTACCTTCTCTCCAGATGTAACCTCACAGCTTTCAAGTGGACGCAGACACAGGACAGTGTTAAAGGTCACGTCACAAGGAGGAAGTACCTTCTCTCCAGATGTAACCTCACAGCTTTCAAGTGGACACAAGGAGGAAGTACCTTCTCTCCAGATGTAACAGACACAGCACAGTGTTAAAGGTCACGTCACAAGGAGGAAGTACCTTCTCTCCAGATGTAACCTCACAGCTTTCAAGTGGACGCAGACACAGCACAGTGTTAAAGGTCACGTCACAAGGAGGAAGTACCTTCTCTCCAGATGTAACCTCACAGCTTTCAAGTGGACGCAGACACAGGACAGTGTTAAAGGTCACGTCACAAGGAGGAAGTACCTTCTCTCCAGATGTAACCTCACAGCTTTCAAGTGGACGCAGACACAGCACAGTGTTAAAGACCACGTCACAAGGAGGAAGTACCTTCTCTCCAGATGTAACCTCACAGCTTTCAAGTGGACGCAGACACAGCACAGTGTTAAAGGTCACGTCACAAAGGAGGAAGTACCTTCTCTCCAGATGTAACCTCACAGCTTTCAAGTGGACGCAGACACAGCACAGTGTTAAAGGTCACGTCACAAGGAGGAAGTACCTTCTCTCCAGATGTAACCTCACAGCTTTCAAGTGGACGCAGACACAGCACAGTGTTAAAGGTCACGTCACAAGGAGGAAGTACCTTCTCTCCAGATGTAACCTCACAGCTTTCAAGTGGACGCAGACACAGCACAGTGTTAAAGGTCACGTCACAGTACCTTCTCTCCAGATGTAACCTACAGCTTTCAAGTGGACGCAGACACAGCACAGTGTTAAAGGTCACGGAGGGAAGTACCTTCTCTCCAGATGTAACCTCACAGCTTTCAAGTGGACGCAGACACAGCACAGTGTTAAAGACCACGTCACAAGGAGGAAGTACCTTCTCTCCAGATGTAACAAGGAAGAAGTACCTGTTAAAGACTCTCCAGATGTAACCTCACAGCTTTCAAGTGGACGCAGACACAGCACAGTGTTAAAGACCACGTCACAAGGAGGAAGTACCTTCTCTCCAGATGTAACCTCACAGCTTTCAAGTGGACGCAGACACAGCACAGTGTTAAAGGTCACGTCACAAGGAGGAAGTACCTTCTCTCCAGATGTAACCTCACAGCTTTCAAGTGGACGCAGACACAGCACAGTGTTAAAGGTCACGTCACAAGGAGGAAGTACCTTCTCTCCAGATGTAACCTCACAGCTTTCAAGTGGACGCAGACACAGCACAGTGTTAAAGGTCACGTCACAAGGAGGAAGTACCTTCTCTCCAGATGTAACCTCACAGCTTTCAAGTGGACGCAGACACAGCACAGTGTTAAAGGTCACGTCACAAGGAGGAAGTACCTTCTCTCCAGATGTAACCTCACAGCTTTCAAGTGGACGCAGACACAGGACAGTGTTAAAGGTCACGTCACAAGGAGGAAGTACCTTCTCTCCAGATGTAACCTCACAGCTTTCAAGTGGACGCAGACACAGCACAGTGTTAAAGACCACGTCACAAGGAGGAAGTACCTTCTCTCCAGATGTAACCTCACAGCTTTCAAGTGGACGCAGACACAGGACAGTGTTAAAGACCACGTCACAAGGAGGAAGTACCTTCTCTCCAGATGTAACCTCACAGCTTTCAAGTGGACGCAGACACAGCACAGTGTTAAAGACCACGTCACAAGGAGGAAGTACCTTCTCTCCAGATGTAACCTCACAGCTTTCAAGTGGACGCAGACACAGCACAGTGTTAAAGACCACGTCACAAGGAGGAAGTACCTTCTCTCCAGATGTAACCTCACAGCTTTCAAGTGGACGCAGACACAGCACAGTGTTAAAGACCACGTCACAAGGAGGAAGTACCTTCTCTCCAGATGTAACCTCACAGCTTTCAAGTGGACGCAGACACAGCACAGTGTTAAAGACCACGTCACAAGGAGGAAGTACCTTCTCTCCAGATGTAACCTCACAGCTTTCAAGTGGACGCAGACACAGCACAGTGTTAAAGACCACGTCACAAGGAGGAAGTACCTTCTCTCCAGATGTAACCTCACAGCTTTCAAGTGGACGCAGACACACACAGTGTTAAAGACCACGCACAAGGAGGAAAGTACCTTCTCTCCAGATGTAACCTCACAGCTTTCAAGTGGACAGTGTTAAAGGTCACGTCACAAGGAGGAAGTACCTTCTCTCCAGATGTAACCTCACAGCTTTCAAGTGTTAAAGGGAAGTACCTTCTCTCCAGATGTAACCTCACAGCTTTCAAGTGGACAGACAGCACAGTGTTAAAGACCACGTCACAAGGAGGAAGTACCTTCTCTCCAGATGTAACCTCACAGCTTTCAAGTGGACGCAGACACAGCACAGTGTTAAAGACCACGTCACAAGGAGGAAGTACCTTCTCTCCAGATGGCTTTCAAGTGGACGCAACAGTGTTAAAGGTCACCTTCTCTCCAGATGTAACCTCACAGCTTTCAAGTGGACGATGTAACCTCACAGCTTTCAAGTGGACGCAGACACAGCACAGTGTTAAAGACCACATCACAGGAGGAAGTACCTTCTCTCCAGATGTAACCTCACAGCTTTCAAGTGGACGCAGGCACAGGACAGTGTTAAAGACCACGTCACAAGGAGGAAGTACCTTCTCTCCAGATGTAACCTCACAGCTTTCAAGTGGACGCAGACACAGGACAGTGTTAAAGGTCACGTCACAAGGAGGAAGTACCTTCTCTCCAGATGTAACCTCACAGCTTTCAAGTGGACGCAGACAGAGGACAGTGTTAAAGGTCACGTCACAAGGAGGAAGTACCTTCTCTCCAGATGTAACCTCACAGCTTTCAAGTGGACGCAGATGTTAAAGACCACGTCACAAGGAGGAAGTACCTTCTCTCCAGATGTAACCTCACAGCTTTCAAGTGGACGCAGACACAGGACAGTGTTAAAGGTCACGTCACAAGGAGGAAGTACCTTCTCTCCAGATGTAACCTCACAGCTTTCAAGTGGACGCAGACACAGCACAGTGTTAAAGGTCACGTCACAAGGAGGAAGTACCTTCTCTCCAGATGTAACCTCACAGCTTTCAAGTGGAGTGGACGCAGACACAGGACAGTGTTAAAGGTCACGTCACAAGGAGGAAGTACCTTCTCTCCAGATGTAACCTCACAGCTTTCAAGTGGACGCAGACACAGCACAGTGTTAAAGGTCACGTCACAAGGAGGAAGTACCTTCTCTCCAGATGTAACCTCACAGCTTTCAAGTGGACGCAGACACAGCACAGTGTTAAAGGTCACGTCACAAGGAGGAAGTACCTTCTCTCCAGATGTAACCTCACAGCTTTCAAGTGGACACAGCACAGTGTTAAAGACCACGTCACAAGGAGGAAGTACCTTCTCTCCAGATGTAACCTCACAGCTTTCAAGTGGACGCGCAGACACAGGACAGTGTTAAAGGTCACGTCACAAGGAGGAAGTACCTTCTCTCCAGATGTAACCTCACAGCTTTCAAGTGGACGCAGACACAGCACAGTGTTAAAGACACGTCACACAGGAGGAAGTTAAAGATGTAACCTCACAGCTTTCAAGTGGACGCAGACACAGCACAGTGTTAAAGGTCACGTCACAAGGAGGAAGTACCTTCTCTCCAGATGTAACCTCACAGCTTTCAAGTGGACGCAGACACAGCACAGTGTTAAAGGTCACGCTTTCAAGGAGGAAGTACCTTTAAAGGTCTCCAGATGTAACCTCACAGCTTTCAAGTGGACGCAGACACAGGACAGTGTTAAAGGTCACGTCACAAGGAGGAAGTACCTTTCTCTCCAGATGTAACCTCACAGCTTTCAAGTGGACGCAGACACAGGACAGTGTTAAAGGTCACGTCACAAGGAGGAAGTACCTTCTCTCCAGATGTAACCTCACAGCTTTCAAGTGGACGCAGCACAGTGTTAAAGGTCACGTCACAAGGAGGAAGTACCTTCTCTCCAGATGTAACCTCACAGCTTTCAAGTGGACGCAGACACAGGACAGTGTTAAAGGTCACGTCACAAGGAGGAAGTACCTTCTCTCCAGATGTAACCTCACAGCTTTCAAGTGGACGCAGACACAGGACAGTGTTAAAGGTCACGTCACAGGAGGAAAGTACCTTCTCTCCAGATGTAACCTCACAGCTTTCAAGTGACGCAGACACAGGACAGTGTTAAAGGTCACGTCACAAGGAGGAAGTACCTTCTCTCCAGATGTAACCTCACAGCTTTCAAGTGGACACGCACAGGACAGTGTTAAAGGTCAAAGGTCCACAAGGAGGAAGTACCTTCTCTCCAGATGTAACCTCACAGCTTTCAAGTGGACGCAGACACAGCACAGTGTTAAAGGTCACGTCACAAGGAGGACAGTGATGTAACCTCACAGCTTTCAAGTGGACGCAGGCACAAACAAAATTCTCTCCAGATGTAACCTCACAGCTTTCAAGTGGAGGCAGACACAGGGTTTGTTAAAGGTAATGCATGAGTCTTAGCCTGTCTGTGTTTCACAGCTTTCAAGTGGGCGCAGAGGGAGTCAGGTCTTAAAATCCCAGATGTAACCTCCCAAGTGGAGAAAATCCCTAGGCCTTTTCTCAGTTTTTGTTTTTGTTTTTCAAGAACAGCTTTCAAGTGGGCACACGCTAAGGGGAGGAAGTACCTTCTATCAGTGGTGGCCTGGGTTGTCAGTGAGGCAGAGTGAGGACCCACCCCTGAGACTACAGTGAATTCTTGAAAAAAACAAACAAACAAACAAACAAACAAACAAACAAACAAAATCCCTATATCATGTAGCCTTGAGGAGGAAGTGCAATGGGTTTCTGGAATAATGGGGTGGTTACACTCTGGTCCATGGATTGTGGGAGTCCAAGATTCTGACCCCAAGGCTGGCCTTTTGTTTTTGTTTTTGTTTTTGGTTTTGGTTTTTCAAGGTAGAGTCTTATTCTGGCCCAGGCTGACCTGGAATTAACTATGTAGTCTCTCAGGGTGGCCTTGAACTCACGGCGATCCTCCTACCTCTGCCTCCTGAGTGCTGGGATTAAAGGCATGTACCACCATGCCCGGCATGTCCCTTTTTCTTGAAAAAAATTTTATTTATTTATTTACTTATTTGAAAGAAAAGAAGAGAGTGGGCATGCTAAGGCGTCAAGGCACTGCATATGAACTGCAGATGCATGTGTCACCTTGTGCATCTGGTTTATGTGGGCCTGGGGAAATCGAACCTGAGTCCTTAGGCTTCACAGGCAAGTGCCTTAACCACTAAGCCATGTCCCCAGCCCCAAAATGGCCCTTTTGTAAGACAAGATGGAGACTGCTTCCCCGCCTCGTTGTTGATTGATGTCCTCTTTTCCAGGAGTTCAGCCCCAGAGTGTGAGCAGCCAGCCCAGCCCCCTGTCCCTTTACCCCATTCCACCCACTCCACTTAGGGTTCATACACACAGGGGCCCCGAGTGCAGCCGCCCAAGATGAGGGCAGACACTCTGTGCCTCTCCTGGACATCACCCACCCTTATATCACAGACCCACCTGACCCACTGCCCCTCCACCTTGACCTTCAGAGGCCATCTGTTACTCTTCTGTCTCACTTCCTTCCATCTTTTGGTCACAGGTACACATAAGAGCAGCTCATGTAAGCAGCCCATCGTGGGGACGCTCATCCTCACTCGCAGAGCAGCTTTTCTTGGCTGTGAGCTGAGGAAGTTATTTATGATCCACTAACAATCAAGAGGACTCTGGAAAGGGTTGACTTGCAGAGCAGATTGCCTCTGGCAGTCAACCCATCGCCAATGTTAATTCCTGTCCTTTCTGAAAATTCTGAATATAGAGCTCTTCCCGCTATGAGAACTTGGCACATTCACAGTTATGAGGGGGCCCATTTTTTTATTCAATGGTGCATAATCCAGGCCAAGTATCATGGCCAAGACATAGAAAGCCCAAGCATACATTCTCAGCATGAGAAACTAAGAAGAAAGCTGGCCAGGTGTGCTTGCTACTGCAGGTAAGGGCGCTGGCTCTGGTTTCACAGAAGAGCTTGGTGACTATGAGAATTTCCTAGAGGCCCAGAGGTGCTGGATTTGGGAGGAGAGTCCGTTAATTTATTTTTAGTTTTTGTTTATTATTTATTTATTTGCAACAGAGAAAGAGGCAGACAGAGAGAGAGAGAGAGAGAGATGGAGCACAGAGAGGACCTCCAGCCACTGCAAACAAACTCCAGATGCATGCACCACCTTGTGCATCTGGCTTATGTGGGAACTGGGGAATTGAACAGGGGTCCTTAGGCTTCACAGTCAAGTGCTTAACCTCTAAGCCATCTCTCCAGCCCGAGAGTCCATTCATTAAACATACTGTCCTGCGTTTCTACTTCAGCTTCACTCATTCATTCATATTGATTCATTCATATTATTCCTTCCATATGAGAAGACTTCCCATGTCCTGCCAAGTACTAGGAATCAAGACGAAACACCATAAAGTAAAGGCAGGGTGTGCTACTAACATAAGCCTCCGAGAAGTCAGCTCATGAGGAAACAGGCACTCCCACAATGAGGTCCAAGCAGTGGCTTCAGACCTCATACCCTGCTTTGGGGGTCCATGGTAGCAGTTGTGTATGTATGACCAGTCCCTGGAGACATGTGGGTGATCAGTCCCTGGGACCCACGGAGTGACTAGTTCTCGTGACACATGGGTAACCAGTCTTTGAAGGGTGATTTGTCCCTGGGGCACTCGGGCTGGCTGGAGAGAATACTTCTTTGATGTGAACTTGCCCTCATATCTGTGAGCCTGAGCAGGTGGGGGAACAGCCCCTCTGACCGCACAGTAGCTGTGACTGGGAGACAAAACGGCATTCCATGGTGACCCTCCTGGACTGTTGTCTTTAGGGCTGCCATCAGCTAGAGGCTGAGCAGCAGAAATGTATACTCTGACCCCAAGTTCAAGGTGTGGCAGGACCCCGCTTTGAAGGCTGAAGGAGGCTCCTTCCTATTGCTTCTAGTTTCTGGTGGACAAGGTATCCTTGATCTTCCTTGGCTTGTGGTCACATCACGCCAATCTTGGCATTTCTGCCTTCACCTGATCTTTCTTCTTCTTCATCTCTGTCTTCATGTGACCTTCTTCCTTCTGCGTCCCTGTCTTCACATGACCTTCCCCTTTCTGCTTCCCTGTCTTCCTCTAAGAACACTGGTCATGGGCTGGAGAAATGGCTTAGCTGTTAAGGCACTTGCCTGCAAAGCCAAAGGACCTAGGTTCAATTCTCTAAGACCCACGTAAGCCACATAAGATGCACAAGGGGGTGCATGCATCTGGGGTTTGTTTGCAATGGCTGAAGGCCCTGGCCTGCCTATTCTCTATCTGTCTGTCTCTCTCAAATCAATCAATCAATCAATCAATCAATAATAAATATTAAAAAACCACTGGTCACATTGAATTAGAATCTATAATACTCCACTGTGACAATAGCTGAGCAAGTCAACTTAAAGCAGAAAAAATTGATTTTGGCTCATGGTTTCAGCAGTTTCAATCTGCATTTCTGAGTCTGTAGGGAGGCAGTAGATCATTGTAGAAGCATGTGGCAGAGAAAGCATGGCATGCAGGATATGAAGTGGCTAGGAACAAGAAAGACCCTTTTAGGGGACAATGCCCAGGGACCACTTCTAGCTAAATGCCATACCCTGGTCGCTACTTCTCTCAACAGCACACCAGAGCCCATAGGAGACACTTATGTCCCATGGCCCATCAGCTCAGAGCCAAGTCTACAGCACTCGTGCCTTCTGGGGACATTTAAGTACCAACTCATGTCTCTGCCATGGCTCTCTTTCCACATAAGGCCAGGTAACAAGGACTGGAAGTTGGGACTTGAGTGTACAATTAAACCACATATAGACCCGTGCATAGATGCGCAAGTCAATATAAATGCATAATTCCACCCATATCCCAGTGGAAAGAGGAAACTAGGGACAGTGATTCTGTGAAAAATGAAGACAGTGGCATCCACGTGGGCCATGTGTTGTGAGGCTCCCAGCTGATCCTGTATAAATACAGGGCAGCTGAGACGTGGGACACATCCTGTGTGTGTGTGTGTGTGTGTGTGTGTGGTGTGGTGTGGGATGTATGCATGTGTGTGTGCAGATGTGGGCGCCCTACGCACAAGCTTGCAATGGTCCGAGGAGAACGTTAGGAATCCTTCTGGTATGGACCATCCACGTGTTTCCTTGAAATGGGCTCTCTCCCTCAGCCTGGAGCTGCTTTTCATTAGCAAGCCCCAGTGATGTTCCAATCTCTGCTTACAAGGTATGTGACCATACCCAGCATTTTTTGTTTGTTTGTTTTGGTTTTTTGAAGCAGGGTCTTACTCTAGCCCAGGCTGACCTAAAATTCATTATGTCATCTCAGAGTGGCCTTGAACTCACACTGATCCTCCTACCTCTACCTCCCAAGTGCTGGGATTAAAGGCATGCACCACTATGCTCGGCTTAACAGCATTTTTTTTTAAAGTATGTGCCATCATGCCTGACTTAAAAAAATTATTTATTCACTTGTTTGAAAGTGAGAGACAGAGAAAAAGAAGCAGATGTAGAGAATGAATATGGGTGCACTAGGGCTTCCTGCCACTGCTAATGAACTCCAGACACACATGCCACTTAGTGCATCTGTCTTTACATGGGTACTAGGGAATCAAACCCAGGCCATCAAGCACCTTAACCGTTGAGCCATCTCTCCAGCCCCACAACTTTTTACTTAGTTGAACTTAGTGGTCTTTGGCCTGAGAGTCTTAAGTGGTAAGTGCTCTTAATTGCTTAGCTATTTTCCCAGCCCCAGGACACATGCTATTAAAGCCAACCCTTGGCTCACAGTTACAGGAGGGCAGGAAGAACATGCCAGGACTGGTCTCAAGACTCTGCCCTGGGCTAAGTCACTGACAAATGGCCCCTGAGCTTCATGCTTCTGTACCACAGCTCTGGGGCACCAACAAGAGCCACAGGAAAGCTGGCATTCAATCTCCCAGTCACAGGTAGCAACCAAACCAGCAACACAGTTCTTTGCTGGGTCTGAGGTTTGAAGGTCAGGCTCCCTCAGAGACTTCTCCTCTCCCTCCTACCGTGGGCACAACTTGGATCACCTCAGTACACTTTGTTTTTCTTTCTATTACACACACTACTGCAGATGCCTTGGTTGGCATGTTCTCTGCTTCTCAGGGACAGTTTGTTCTTGGGTTCTCCTCAGAGGCTTGCTCAGAGAAGCACAAGGGAGAGCTGGTAAAGCCACTGCATGAGGACCATTCATAGTAACCCTGGGCTGCTGACCTGAGCATCCTGGCTGTGCTGGTCAAGAAGGTGGCTTGGTGGGTAAGGTGTTTGCCATGCAAACGTGAGGACTTGAGTTCAGATTCCCTGAATCCATGTGAAAGCTAGGCATGGTGGTGGGTGTGCCCCATAATCCCAGGACTGGGGGGAGGGAGAGAGGCAGGAGGATCCCTGAGACTCGATGACTAGCTAATGTAACGAAGTCAGTGAATCCCAGGTAAAATGAGAAATCTTGTCTGGGGGAAAAATAAAGCCAGGCATGGTGGCATATGCCTTTAATCCCAGCACTCGGGAGGCAGAGGTGGGAGGATTGTGTAAATTCAAGGCCACCCTGAGACTACATAGTGAATTCCAGGTCAGCCTGAGCTAGAGTGAGACCCTACCTCAAAAACAAACAAACAAACAAACAAACAAAAAAGAGAGCAATTGATGAAGACACTCGATGTTGATCTCTGGTCCTCATATACACATGCACATATGTGCACACACATGCACCCATATATGTAAGGACATACATAAATGCACACCACACACATATGCAAAAAGAAGGTGGTGGTGGTGACATCAGTCATAGGTGCCCACGTGACAGGATTTCTATCTTATTTCTTCTTTCCTGGAGGTTTAGCTAATGTTTTCACCACATTTTTTTCACACAAATAGCTTTTTTTCTCGATTGTCAATACCTATGATGCAGTGATGAATTCACCTGAGCCGTCAGAGTGGCTTCTACGATATTGTATCAACAATATCCCAGAGCAATACTTGGCCATCATGGAGTCCCATCCATCTAAGTGTCTATTTTCAATATTGCTAATATTGATCTCTATTTGTCACCTTCAATATTTCTCCTCTCTTCATCATTGGATGTGTGCTGTGGCGGGCGGGGACGGGCAGGCGCTGCATGCTTGACATCCTCCTAGCGTGTATTCCCTGCAGGCCGGCTGGGAGGGTCCTTGCAGAATCTATTGCGCGTGTCTGTACTCCAAGACCTGTGGCCGTGGGTAGCCTGGGAGAAATGAATGGGGAAAGAACAGGTCTCTAACGAATGCTGCTTCCCTTCTCCTGGTAGCCATGTCCGCAGAAGCCGCTTTCTTCTGAGTGGTGGAGGTGATGGGGAGAGCTTCTCCTTGGTCCTCAGTCTGCCTCACGGGGTCCTGTGCCTGCGGTCTACGATGGGGCCGGCTGTGTCTCCCACCAACGCTGAGATGCATTTCCATGTTAAAGAAGATGCATTGCCAACCACATCTGCTTGCTGGAGTGGAGGAGGAGATCCAGCTGTTTCCATCACTTTCCTCTAAGTTGGTGGATGCAGTTTGAGTAATTATCCGGCTTGTGTTTTTGTTTTAACAATTTCCCCAGAGCTCCTTGGATATTTTGTTTTCTCAGTTTGTTGCCTGCTTCCCATCTGCATTCTCTCCTTTCCCCAGGACTTCAGGGGACAGCTCGCTCTGGAGCCACCCAAATGGTCGCTGAGCCTTGTGGAATGGCCGGTCCTCAAGACATTGGAGGGCTCTGCCCAGCAGCCTTGATGGCTGGTTCCGCCTTTCTGCATTGTGGACTGTGAAGTCCTAGCAGCTTGTTTTCCCAAACCCCCACCTCTCGGCCAGCCCTGTCCCCCTTCCCAGGGACACAGTGTTGGCCAGAAGACCTCAGCCACTGCCAACCTTGAATGAACCCGAGAGGAGCAGTGGGATTAGACAGGACAGCTCTGCACCTCTTATGTAAAAAGTGGGCAGCGTGTGGGGCCTCTCAAGGGCACATCTCAGCAGATGTGCCCTGAGCTTTGGCTGGTCCTTTGGCCCTTGAGTGGCTGGCAGAGTGGCAGCCTTTCTGGCCAGTGGGTTGGTGAGGCCAAGGGCTGTCTCCCTGTGTGGTCCTTCCATTGTCAGTTGGCCTGGGAACCGGCCCAACCTCAACTTTAGCTCAAGATGTCCAGCAAAGTCCAGAACGTTGGCCAATCTGGGCTGGCAGAAGAAGTGAACAGTTTTTCATGGGCCTTACAATAGGCCCAAACAAGGAGGCTATGGCCTGGCTGCTTTCTGGAACTGACACGGGAGTGGGATTTGCAAGATGCATCTGCTCTAAAGTCCTGGCAAAAGAAAACAGAACTTTGTCTTGCTTTTAAATAACCTAAAACCTTGGCCCCTAAAAGGCAGATTGGACTATGACCCCTCTTCTTCCCTGCCCTATGGACGGATGGATGTCTGATGATCAGCCCCTCTGACGAGTGACCTTATTTGCAAGGAGATGGGATAGCTGCCGATGTAATTCGCAAAACTAAAATGAGGTCACACTGGGGTTGGGTTTCATCCATGGCCTTAGGAACTGGAGGCCCTGAAGAGGGAGGGGTCTAGATGCAGACTCAAGTGCAGAGAAACACTGAGGGCAGGCAGAGGGAGGTAGAGATGGAGGGAGGGATGGACCAACGGAGGGAAGGAGGCAAAGACAGAGGAAGGGAAACAGAGAGAGTGAAGGAAGCAGAGACAGTGAGAGGGAAGCAGAGATAGAAGAATCCAGAGATGAGGTGAGAAGGGCAGAAAGAGCTTGGTACTGGTGGTACCCTGCACTGCATACAGCACCAGGATCTGGACAGGCCTCAGACTTGTAATGCTACATTGCGTGAGCCTCTGTCGCTTTCTTGGTCCTTACACCAGTGACCTGCGCTAGACGCGGACCCAAGCAGCAAACAGAACAAGATGAATTGCTGCAGAACCGACTCCTGCTGTGACTCCTCCCCCTGTCCACTGCTCATCAAGTCTGCTCCAGCCTCTGGGCTTCTATCTTCGCCTCCCAGATCCCATCTCCGGCCTTAACTAACACCTCTTGTCCCAAAGGCTTGACTGTCACTATGTGTGTGGTCTAAAGCCTTACTGCTTAACACGGATGCGTGCTCCGCGTGTGCTTGGGATATAGGTTAGGACTGAGGTATCTTTTTCCCCTGGTAGGAAGTTAGCTATAGACTGGTTCGTGGAAACATGCATGCCACCTTGCCTGCATGGTAAACCTAGAACCCTCGGCGGATCCAATGTCATCCAAGATAAACTCCAGAGAGGTAGGAGGATCGCTGTGAGTTCAAGGCCACCCTGAGACTACATAGTGAATTCCAGGTCAGCCTGGGCTAGAGTGAAACCCTACCTCGAAAAACCAAAGAGACACAGAGAGAGAATGGGCAAGCCAAGGCCTCTAGCCACTGCAAACAAACTCTACATGCATGCACCATCTTGTACATATGGCTTTATATGGGTACTGGGGAATAGAACATGTGTCCTTTGACTTTGTAGGCAAGTACTTTAACCACTGTGCAATCTCTCCAGCCCCCAACTGGTCTAATTTTAACCCCCTTAAAAAGTCAGACCAGGGCTGGAGAGGTGGCTCAGTAATTAAGGCACTTGCCTGCAAAGCCTAAGGAGCCACAGTACCCACATAAAGGCAGATGCACAAAGTGGCTCATGTGTCTGGAGTTCGCTTGCAGCAGCTGGAGGTCCTGGTGCACCCCTTCTCTCTGTCTCCTCATTATCTCTCTCTGCTTGCAAAAAAAAAAAAAAAAAAGAAAAGAAAAAGAAACAAACAAACAAAAAAAAAAAAAAACAGACCAGGTCAACCTGGGACAGAGTGAGACTCTACCTAAAAAAACAAAACAAAATAAATAAAATAAATAAATTAAAAAAAAACAAGATCAACTCCAGCAGCAGCTTCTTGCTTCTTCCTCAACTGTTCCTGGGCTCAGAACCCCTATGGGCTGGTGCTTCCTGAGTTAGCCTCTTGGGTCACAAGTCCACCGAGTCTTCCCTCACACACCTGAGTGTGAGGATGAGGCTCATTCTTATTGGTAATTGGATGCCTGATCCATGTAAAGGGGCCTGTGGGGGTCTGATTCAGCTGTCCCCCATAAACTTAGGTGTTCTGAATTCTAGGTTCCCAGCTGATGGAGATTTGGGAATTAAAGCCTCCCGGAGGCAGGGTATTGTTGGGGCGGGCTTATAGGTGTTATAGACAGTGTCCCCTTGCCAGTGTTTGGCACACTCCCCTGTTGCTATTATCAACCTGATGTTGGCCAGGGGGTGATGTCCACCATCTGCTCATGCCACCATTTCCCTCTCTGCCATCATGGAGCTTCCCCTCGAGTCTGTAAGCCAAAATAAACCTTTTTTTCCCCCACAAGCTGCTCTTGGTTGGGTGCTTTCTACCAGCAATGCAAACCTGACTGCAACAGGGTCTGGAATGCACGTGTGAGCCTCTGGGCTCTTCTGACCGCTTCTTGCTATGTGAGGGGCCCTCTTGCTCTCCTCCCTGTGGCTGTAAAGTGGTGGGCGGGGTGGGGGTAGATGTCTTTTGGCTTGGGCTTTCCGTATGTGGGAGCCCTTCCCCAGAGGCTTTGTCCCTGGAGACTCTCCCTATGTGAGGGCGATGGCCTCTGTGCCTCTGCCTCTGCTCCTTGTCCGCCAGGCTGGGGAGGGCAGTGTTGCTTTTCACCTGGGTTTTACTGCATTGTTTCCTCCCTCTTAACACTTCCTAAAATAATCTCATAATTCAGAATTGACTCTTCTCCGAGAATGCATTTTCAATTCTTTGATAACTTGGACAAGGATCCAAAGTTGGGGTTCATAGGACAGGGGGTTCTCTGCATCTTTATGGAGATCTAATCCCTCCCAGGTCTCTGACCCTGCACAACTTGAAGGCTCCCATGGAGGGGGTTGTCCTGCCTGACCCTGGCCATGGGTCTGCTCCTGGGCCTCCATTTCCTTCTTCAGCTGTCCTCTGCCCCCCTCTGGCTTCTGTCCCTTAAAGTTGGTGGCTTTCACCAAGTGGGCCACCTTGCTTCTCTCAGCTGCCATATTACTTGGGAATTTCATGGTAAAATTCTGGAGCAGGGCTGGAGAGATTGCTTAGTGGTTAAGGCACATGCCTGGGAAGCCCAAGGACCCAGGTTCGATTCTCCAGGTCCCACATAAGCCAGATGCACATGGTGGCGCATGCATCTGGAGTTTGTTTGCACTGGCTAGAGGCCCTGGCATGTCCATTCTCTCTTTCTCTCTCTCTCACACACTCTCTCTCTCTCCCCCTGTCTCTAATAAATAAATAATTAAAAATATTCTGGAGTAGAGGGTTGTGACCCCCCAAGATTTTTTTAATTGGTCTTCCACAGTGACCTAGTCAAGGGACAACTCTATAGAAGGCCACATGCTTTCAGTAAAGACTGGTGACATGTCAGAGAGTCCAGAGAGGAGGCAGGAGGGAGGGCTTTCTGAGACTCAGTCCCCAAGTTCTTTAGAGCTTCAGGAAACCAAACTTTTATCTCAATAAATATTATCCTAATGTGAATGCACTTTACATGACCATCTTAGGCCCTGAGTAGTAGAATTAAATTAGTCTGTGAAGAAAAGAGAAGGAGGTGGGAACCAAAAGAAAATAAGCTTCCAGAGTGCTTGGGCCACGAGGTACCTGGGTGATTACCTTGTAATAAGGAAGGGTTGGAGGAAAGCCCTGTCAGATGCCAAGAACCCGACAAGGTCTCTGAAGTCTGTTGGGCTTCAGTCAACCCTGGCCAAGGACAATGTCATGGGGTGAAGGCCAGGGAGGGTACAATGAGAGATGCCTCAGGTGAGCAGGTACACTCACCTTTGCCGGAGGTCAAACCCTGTCACATCCAAACTCCTGAGCCATTTTCAAGTAGATGAGATGTGGGTCATTGGTGTTCTTACTGACATGGGGGAACAGGAAGAGAGAACGCAAACTTCACATATTCATCATAGAGGAAGCCTCGAGGATTACAGACACACAGCAAATGCCTTTTTAGTCAATAGATCTTGGAGGGCTAATCTCATAATTATGCCAACAGTTCTCACTTTACATCACAACTATTCCTCACTCAGTGACCTTCCCACAACCCTCCCGTGTGTTTGGTGTTCTGTGGAGAGCTGTGGCTGCATAAGATGCATTTGTGTGTCTTTTGCATAGTGAGGTTTCAGAGTACCCCGGCAAGCTGGAGAAGTTCCAGTGTCACACGATGTTCCAAGCGTGTGTTGACACAGTTGCAGGTTTGCTATGGACAGGGAGACTGGTGCCGACTTGGGCAATAGGATTATCCCCATCAGTGGGTGACACGTCCTGAGGTCTTCAGCAGACAGAGGCCTGAAATGAACTGTGTATAGTCTATGTTCACCTATATACCTATAATGAAGATTAACTGATAAATTAGGCACAGGGAGGGATTAACAATAGCTAATCATAAACCAGGACAAATTATAACAACATACTGTGATAAAAATTAGGCGAGTGTGGAGAGAAGGACAGATTTTGCTCAGACATTTCAACTTTGCTCTAAGTCCTGTACCTTCCAACTGAAATCCAGCAGATCTCACACCACAAGTTCATATCCAAATTCTCTGGAAGCTTGAAGGCCCCTTTCAGCTGAATGAACTAGTGACACGTGAAATCTAATTAAAGGGCAATTTACACATTTGCAGCTTTTCACATTATATTCGAACAATGATCAGTCCACAAGCCACACTGTTAACTACAGTTTGCATTAAAGCCCCCTCCCCATTTGGGGATATGTGACTAATCATTGTAATCACTTCCGTTAATGTGCATGCCTAGCCCTTTGTGTCACGCAAATGTGACACCAAGCCAGCGTGCGGAAGTTACCAGAAATCACTGACAAAGACAAGCCATAGTGATCACATTTCATTTTCAGCGTAGAAAGACTACAAAGGACCCTCAACTTTTGAGACTGTACTGTGCCCCTGACGTCTTTCCTGGAAAGGGTCAGGAGTGGTCACTCCTGAGCTTCTTCCACAAACAGGAGGCTCTGGTGGGCACAGAGCTGGTGCAGAAAGCCGGAGACAGCACCCTGGCCATGGACAGCTCCCAGGCTGGCCCAGTCCAGGTGTGCTTGCTTGCAGTGTCTCCACGGGACCTGTTTTCCTTCTCACAAGGAGCTATTTTAGCCCATCTCCCCCCCCCCCCAAATGTGGCCATTTTTCACAGTAAAACTATCACGTATTATGCTATGCTAAGTGTGGCATTATTTGAGCTCTATCTTCCATCAGGGAGGAAAATACTATTATTATCCCCATTTTGCAGATGATAAAAATGGAGCTTAGTAAAATAAAACCCAGGAAAGAAAAGCCAGGGAATTTAATGCAGTGTTTGTATCTAGTTCAAACACATAATCGCCGTTGCTCTGTCTTAATTTGTTTTCTCTTAACTCTTCCTAACAAGAGGGGCTCCTGGCTCTTCAGTTTGGGATGAATTCAGTTAGCTTGTTTTGTGTGCATGAGTGAATGCATGTGTGTGCCTGCCTACATGTGTGTATGCATGTTTGATTGTGGGTGTGCACACACGTGTGTGCATGGAGGGCAGAGGTTGATGTGGGGTGTCTTGATCACTCTCCATCTTACTTACTGAGGCCGATCTTTCCCTCCACCCAGAGCTCACTGATCTGGCTAGCCTCACAAGCCAGCTTGCCCAGTGGCCACCTGTCTTTGCCTCCAGAGCACTGGGATTACAGGTGATCGTACACCTGCCTGGCATTTAGCGGGCGCTGGGAATCGGAACTCAGGTCCTCATACTTGCACGAGTGTTTTATCCACTGAGCTGCCTCTCTAGCCCCACAGCTTGGGTCTCGAGGTTGAAACCCACGGCTCAACAACCAGAGTCCCGGGATGCTAAACTCCACAGGCTGTGACCAGCCCACTTCTGATAGCCCTTCCAGAGCAGGCACACTCAGGCCTCTGCCTCCCTTCTCTGCCCTGCCTTCTAAAGGTCATTTCGATCACTGTGAAGACAGAGTCTGATGTCACACTAGCCACATACTGGTGGCTTCTATATAAGGCCAGCCTAGGGCATGTCCTGAAAAGCTAGAATTTACTAAGAGTACTGGCTTTAGAAGACATAGACTGGCCAGGCATGTGGCGCACGCCTTTAGTCTCAGCACTCGGGAGGCAGGGGTAAGAGGATCACCGTAAGTTCGAAGCCACCCTGAGACTACAAAGTAAATTCCAGGTCAGCCTGTGCTAGAGTAAGACCCTACCTTAGAAAAAAAAAAGACACACACTGTATCTCACGAGAGAACATGCTTCTCTAAAGACATCACAACCATTCACAAGTCAAATGTGATGTCTAAAACAATGCCTTCATAAAGTATTTAGCATCTCATTTTCTTTAGTGAGTTCAAAATCACACACTTGTCTACCGTACATCCTGAAATGGCAGGCTACTTCCTGAGGCATTACTGCACATGCGTGATGATGGTCGGGCAGGAGGCTTTCCCTTAAGAGTTTCTGACAGAGACCTGAGGACGGGTCCAGAGTTCACCAGCAGTTGTGCAAGGCAGCACGTCCAGGCAGCACCCTGAGTACGGCACGTTTGTATTCCGGGTTGTCGGTCTTTATACCATCCTGCCTGCCTGCATGGTGCCCATTTCTATCTTCCCACTTCTGGTCCTCATCTTCCCAAATGGCTAAGCTCTTGGTTGCTTCCTCTATTTAACTGTGAGGGCCCCATCTTGCCAGCTCTATGGAGCAGCTGAGCTCAGAGTGTCCGCAGCCCACATCACCAGAGCTGACCCCAGGGTGAGATGGAGATGGGGGAGACTGGCGAGGAACTTGAACACAGCATGGCTAGAGCAATGGGGTCACCATCGTCTTTTAGGTTCTCTTTCATTCCTGCACCACCAGCAGAGACTGCTATTCAGGAGATCGAAGCTTTTAAATTGTCTTAACCATGTGGCAATCAGGAGTAGTGAGGCGCAAGCTTCCAGGGGCTGGCCCCCAAGCCCAGGGCATGGTCAACAGTCACTGGCAAGCAGCAGAGGGGCCGTAGCACTCTTTACTGCCCTCCCCTCATTCTGTCTCAGACCCTTCCCTAGCAGGCATGATTCTGCAGGTGCCCTCTTTGAAAGAAAGAGTGCAAAATGAGACAAGATAGAAGGTCAGGGCAGTGTGTAGGGACATGAGAAGGGAAAGGAACTGCTTGAAGCCTCTAGTCAGGTGATTCAAGAATTTTAGCACAATTAGCACCTGCTTAAGTTCTTTCTCCCTTCCCAATTGTGACCTGCAATTTTCTATGACTTTCACCAGAAACCTCTTGTGCAATCCTAGTGGCTCCTGGTTTTCTCCTACCAGGCTGTAACCCCATCCAATGCATTGTCACAGCCACCCTATAATCTCACTCATTAAAGAGAGAGGGAGAAGGGAAGAAAAAACTGTTTCTTAGCAACCTTTTGAGATGTAACTTGAGAGCTACCAAGATGGTGTCTATGGTCAAGATGTATTTAGGATTATTTTTTTAATTATTACTTTATTATTTATAAGCAGGGAGAGAGGAGGGAAGGAGGGAGGAAGGGAGATCAAGAGAGAAAGAGAGAGGGAATGAATGGGCATACCGAGACCTCTTGCCAGTGCAAACGAACTCCAGATGCATGTACCACTTTGCATCTGGCTTTATATGTGTACTAAGGATTTGAACCTGGACCATCAGGCTTGCAAACAAGTGCCTTAACTGCTAAGCCATCTCTGCAGCCCTGGTATATAATATTCTTAATTGCAACTCTCCTTTGCACAGGTCATGGCCACACTTGGGGTTGTCTTCTTTCCTGTGACTCTCACTTAGAGCAGCTTTTGCCCATGCTTTGGGTGGGACTGACTCCTTCAGACCCTTTCTCTTTCTCCTCAATCTTGTGCTTAAAATCTAAATTGAAATATCTTTAAGAAACCCCAACTCTACTTCCTACTGGCTAGTCCTGACATTATCTTCTCTGTGGAAGCCATAAATCTTACGTTTGCTTGAAGTGGGGGTCCCTAAAATATTAAGAGAACTCCTCAGGCTGTTGAGGGTGACTGTGGGGTTGTGTTTCTGTCCTCTTATCACTGACACAAGGCATGCGATGAACACAGGAAAAGGGCTCACAGGATAAGAACAGAAGACCATCCCTGGTCCAGCTTACAAGGTTTGTGACCAAGACCATGCAGACCACTCTGAGGCAAAGACGAAAGCTTTTATTCAGGAAAAGCATGAGCTGCCAGGGCTTACTCTCAAGAGAGGAGCACAGCCCACCTGAGTTCCCCAGGTAGTGGGCTTTATAGGGCTTTCAGTTGGGGGAAGGTGAGGAAAGGAAGAGCTGAGGGGAGATCTATCTATCTAGCCAGGGTGGGACACCAGAACTGTGACCAGGAAACTTACAAGATAAGGGGGCAGGAAACAACCATAACCATAAGCATTGTGTGGAATAATGGCTGGGTGGTTTCTTGAGGAATGTGGATAATTCACTTCCTTATGTCTCTGTTGCCATCCTGCTGGCCTTGGTGACTCCATCTTGGGGGCCTGTCTGACCTAACACAGTTCAGCCCTCAGTCAGCGACTGTGACTGAGGTTCTAAATGATAGTGATGATGAGGACGAGGAAAGGGAGAGATGATGAACAGGTGGGGAGGGAGGAGCTTGCAGTGGTTCAGGATATGGCATAAGACCACAAGTGGGCTTCCAGTGTTTCCTCTGCCTCTGTGTCTTTGACCTGCTTCTGTCTGCAAGAGGGTTGGGCTAGGTGTACTTAGAAGTGTTCCAAGGTCTGGGGAAGAGAGACTGCACAGTGACCAGGTCAACGCAAGATGTAATGGGTGCACAGACTCAGCCTGGGCTCCCGGGGCACTGGCCTGTGCTCAGACCTGACTTCTCAGAGGAGCTGGTCATATCAATCAGGTCAGCTTCTGACAGCTGAGAGGGACCAGACCCCATTCTCAAACCTTAGGCAGGCAAACCTCCACCCTGGGCATTTCCAGCCCTGAAAATGATAGTTAATGTGTACTGTGGATGGTCTGTCTGCCTGGCAAAGTGGGTAACTTTGAGCTTAGGAGCAGCCTGACACCAAGCTCCTGCCAGACACACACTGGGTGTTCAAAAGCCTCACAGCAGCCTGAGAGCAGAGAACCCGAGCTC
Source organism: Orientallactaga sibirica (assembly GCA_036365145.1). Lineage (NCBI taxonomy): Eukaryota > Metazoa > Chordata > Mammalia > Rodentia > Dipodidae > Orientallactaga > Orientallactaga sibirica. The sequence continues at coordinate 18,020,384 of JAEOAD010000041.1, read as the reverse complement.
TGTCCACCATCCCCGTAGTGATCAAATCCTACTGACTTAAAGAAAGTTCTCTATCATTTTGTTCTAAAAAAAAAAAAAAAAACTGAAAATTTGAATTTAAAGGAGTTAAAATTTCTCCCCCCAAATCCAACTAAATATATTTTGGTACACAAACTGAATATTTAAAAAATATTTTCATCATTCAAAGAGTGGCTTTCCAAACAAATAGCATTACTATAGGTAAAAAAAAAAAAAAAAAAAAAAAAAAAAAAAACCTTGTAATGCAGGGAAAACCTCTTGTAAATCCTTTTTGGGGGAAAAAAAAAAAATCACAGGCAAGCCTTAAATTAGCAAATGAAAACATCGCATCCGGGGATCTTGTTTCCCAAATATGCCCGAAACCTGTCATAATCCGCTTTCCTGGAAACAATACAGAAGTGTTTCCAAGCCCCACTTCACTATCAGTTTCCAGACAAAGGTTATCCATGCATTACATTCAATATAGAATTTTCAAATTTTGAAACAGTTTATTATTACAGTAATGGCTATTGCCGTTTCTTACAGACACCCTGTCAGAAGGCTTAAAAAATGTATGCTTCGGTTCATGCAAAAAAAGAAAAAAACCCCACAACAAAGGTCAAAACTTTTAAAATGTCACTTCTTCTGCAGTTTTGCATAGAAAATACATGGGAGCAGTGGGAGGCCTCCCTGCCCATAGAAACGGCTGCAGGCAAAGAATGTCTCCCTGCGGCTGAGTTTCCACTTTCGCTGCAGCTGCGGGCTGCGCAGAAAAGCACTGTGGGAGCCCATTGTTGCCTGGCTGGGTAATAGTTTTCTTATTTTACAGTCAGCAACTGAGGGGGGTTGGGTGTCTCCTAAAGTGCCTGAAAAAATATCTATCTGCTGCAAATAGATCACTTTCTGCCTCCTCCCCGAGAAGCAGGAATCTATAAATTGCGTCCTTCGTTTGGACCTAGCCGTGTAATTAAACATCACAAACAAAAGCCGCCCGGCACGGGGGAGGCACAGATTCCATGTTTGCCTCACCAACCTGGGATTTCGGAAACCCTGGGCTTGCAGGGTCGGCTTGCTTGCTCACTCACACACTCGCTTCCTCCACCTCCCGTCAGCCAGTTGTTCTTTCCCTCCCACGTCACTTGAAGGTCTGCCTGCTGCAAAGCAGAAGAATGTCAAACTCAAATGTTCATTTCAAGTATTTGCAGCAGGCAGGTCACAGGCAGTGGGTCTGAACCCAGCCTTTGTTTCGGTGCGTGGTGCCCAGTTTGTGCAAACGGGGTTGGTGGTACTGTGTGTCCACGGCTCTAGTTTTGAGCCATGCCCAGGCCAGCCTCGGGTTTGTTTTGTTTTGCTGAACTGTGAATTGTCTGTCAGGTTTTTGGTTGCCATGGAAACTCACTTTTTAAAGGTGAAGAGTCAGCGACCTTTTGTCACTTCAGTGGCAGGAATTCCCGCTCTGACAGGCTGGGGAGAGCTGTCCCCGGGCAGGTGAGGCGGTTTTCAGAGTGACGTCCCCTCAGTGACTAATCTCTATGATTGAAGTCACAAGTCATTCTCACACTGGATGCGTGTTTCAAAACTAGTGACATTGCCTTACGCAGAGACTGACGGAAGCTGTGCTGGAGGTGGCTTTGGTGTCAGAGTGGCTGGACTTTGCTCCCTCTCCTGGAAGAAGCTGCTCTGTCTGAGGTGCTGGCTCGGGTCTCAGGCTCTCTGGGAGCTGGGAGGGAAAACCAGTGGTGAGAAACCCAGTGGGAATTGGCAGGTGTGAGCAGCTTGGGCCAGGGGAAACTGCTTCTGGGGTGGATCTTCCTGTGAAAAATACTAAACGTGCTGGGTGCTTGGCTCGGGGCAGACCACTCGCCTAGCATGCAGGAGGCCTGGCACTGAATCAGGACGCAGACCGACAAGCAGGAGACTTTCCTGTAGTCCTGGGCTCACCCTAGGACAGCTAGATTTTCAGGCACTGCTCTTATATAAAGGTGAGGGTAGCCTGCTGAGTCCCTCCGAGCATGGACTAGACAGGGGAACAGTGACCCTAGTGAGTGGAGGCTTGGGGACCCTTGACTGGACAGTCCCGGTGAGTGTGTGAGCAGAGGTTTGATTGTGTGTGTGTGATAGGCCCAGACACAGCAGATATATCCTGAGGTGACAGAAGGCGTGGGCTTGTCCGGAGCAGAGCATGGCGGAGTTGACAGCCTTGACCAGATGCCAGGGTCTCAGCAGGCCAAGCTGTGAGCTATGCAAGTGTCCCATGATCCTTCCCACTCTTTCTCTGGCGTGGGGTAAAGTCAACATGCTGTTCTTCCATTAACCTTTGACCTGGGTGTGGTTGCTTTGTTCTGAACTTTTCCTGAGGGGTAGAGTAGACCGTGACAGCAAGGTCCCCTCCTCTGGCTGCCCAGGCCCAAGGTGTAGGGATTAAGCATGGGCCTCAGTGCCTTTCCCAAGAGGCAGGTGGGTGAGCTGGACCTGGGGTGACACAGCAGCACCTTCAGGCACAGTGCAGCCTTGAGTTCTCTTGAAGCTCCCTCAGCCACGTCCCCGGGACACCTGTCATTGGCCCTGCTCTGAAGTGTGGGCTTAGAGAATGATGAGGTATGAGAGGAATTTCAGTGTTGGCCACTCCAGGGCATTCAGAAGATGGGGCAGACATCCCAGAGACTCGCCCCCTGCCTTGCTCCAACTTGCCAGCAGTTACATGAAGATGAATGAAGTCCACACACATGATCCGCAGTTCTAAAGAAACCATTCTGGGAAAGACCAGAGCCGTGTTCTCTGTAACCTTCCACAGCACCAATGTTTGTTTCATCTCCATAGAGTTCAGATTGGGGCAGGGGGCCTCTCTTTTTTTTTTTTGAGGTAGGGTCTCACTCTAGCCCAGGCTGGCCTGGAATGCACTATGTGGTCTCAGGGTGGCCTTGAACTCACAGCGATCCTCCTACCTCTGCCTCCCGAGTCATTCAGAGGTCACTTTGGGCAAAGGCTCATGGAGGAAGCCAAAGCTTGAGAAACACAGGGGCAAGCACAGTCAGTACGGCTGTGTCTCTAGTTTCTCATCAGTAAGTGTGGAAGGGGGTTAGGATTAGGGTGTCTTCTGTCCCCTAAACCACAGACACTGGGAGGGCTGGGGGGCAGTCACATGGTGACCCCTTGACACACCTGTCGCAGGTTTTCAGGATTTCCTGGCTGAGCCGCTAAATCCCATGTCTTGGCTACTTCAAGGAATTGGAGCTTAACTTCTAGTGTAAGTCCCAAGAAAGGAGACTGCATTTGTGCAGGTTTGCATGACTACCCCTTTCCAAGCTCAAGCTGGGGCTTTCTTGAGAGAGTACTCTGAAAACAGGATTCCAAGGCCAGCTATCCATGACTGTGTGGTAGCCCAGGAAACACTGTCCAACATGTTGCATCAGCTAAATTAAAAGCATATTCAAGGGGCTGGAGAGATGGCTCAGTGGTTAATGCTCTTGTCTACAAAACCTAAGGGCTAGGGTTCAGTTCCCCAGTACCCATGTAAAGCCAGATACATAAGGAGGCACATATGTCTGGAGTTTGTTTGCAGTGGCTAGTGGTCCTGACATGCCCATTCTCTTGCCTCTTTCTCTCTCTCAAATAAACAAATAAATAAATAAATAAATAAGTAAAATATTAAAAAATCTTTTAAGAAGCATATTCAAGCTGAGTGTGGTGGCACATGCCTTTAATTCCAGCACTTGGGAGACAGAGGTAGGAGCATTGCTTTGAGTTTAAGGCCAACCTGGGACTATAGAGGGAGTGTCAGGTCAGCCTGGGCTACAGCGAGACCCTATCTCAAAACAAACAAACAAACAAACAAACAAACAAACAAACATACAAACAAACAAGAAAAAGCAAGGCAACTTTGTACCAGAGGGGCAGGCTGGTGTCCTGAAGTTCTCCCATGGGACAGGAATATAAACACTTGTAATAAAGCCATAAAGGGCAGAATGTGAGGCTGGACAAAGCCAGCGCAGACAAGGATAGAGAGGTTTGCAGCAGGTCATACAAACCATGTGCACATGCACCATGACTGGGAGAACTTCCTAAATGCTCAAAGCAGAATCTGGCTGCTAGATTATGAAGACATTGACCATTAGAAAGGTATCAAGGGCAGTTATATTGCTTTTAGTTGGCCAAAAATAACACGCTGCTTTATTTTGTCTTCATGAAGAATGAAGCCAGTAATGCATCTCTACTTAAAGAACGATAGGAATGGAACAAACCCGTGTCAACTTTGTGTCTGTTACCAACTTCAAGAGCTGAACTGTTGTAGCATGTTTGCTTTGTGTGAAAGTGTGAGGAAACAGAGCCCCATTTATTTATTTATTTATGAGCGAGAATGGGTTTGCCAGGGCCTCCAGCCACTGCAAATAAACTCCAGACTCATGCACCACCATGTGCATCTGGCTTATGTGGGACCTGAAGAATCGAACCTGGGTCCTTAGGCTTCACAGGCAAGTGCCTTAACCGCTAAGCCATTTCTCCAGCCCCAAAACACTAGTTTAAATACTTTTGAAAATGCATCTGGTGGGCTGGGGAGATGTCTCAATGGTTATAGGCTGGCAAGGCTTGCCTGCCCTCATTAATTCCCCAGCACCCACATAAACCCAGTGCACAAAGTGGCACATGTGTTTGGAGTTCATTTGCAGAGGCAAGAAGCCCTCATGAGGCCATATTCCTCCCCCTCTGTCACATAAATAAATAAAATATTTTTAAAATGTGTTTGAGTTACAAGTGTGAGGAATGGGAGTAGTCACAAGGAAAAGGACAGAAATACCAAATTAATGGGAAAAATAGGAATAAATGCTAGATAACATTTATCGGCCAAAGTGATAAAAAGGGAAAAAATACAGTACAACAAATAGTAGCTATGCAATATGCAATAAGATAGAGGGATAAAATCAAATGTATCATATATTATACTAAATGTGAATGGGATAAGTTTCCAATTAAACTCAGAGATTGTCAGAATGTGTTAAAACATCCAATTAGTATTGCTTAAAAATATTATTCTTTTTTTCTTTTCTTTTTTTTTTTTTTTTTGGTTTTTCGAGGTAGGGTTTCACTCTGGTCCAGGCTGACCTGGAATTAACTATGCAGTCTCAGGGTAGCCTCGAACTCTCGGTGATCCTCCTACCTCTGCCTCCCGAGTGCTGGGATTAAAGGCGTGCGCCACCACGCCCGGCAAAAAATATTATTCTAACAAAGTGGTGAGAAAATCTGAAAATGAAGGAACAGGAAAACAGGTATCTGCATGTGAAAGTGGGAAGAAAAATGGTGATGCTAATGTCAGAGAAGAACTTAGGGAACGTGTCTCTACATGAGACATGCATGCAGCATGCAGTTTGCCAAGATGGCCATTCACCTGAATACGGCGATCCCACACGGAGTGTGAACAACAGCAACAAACCAAGTGAAGTGATAAAGTCACATGGTGACAATTTCCATATATGGAAACGAAAATATGCCCCCAACAGTGACCCCAGGTGATCTGTGTTAGTGAGGGCCTTGGTAAGTTCTCACTGGCCAGAAAGCAATTAAAACTTTCTGAAACACCCATTCCATCTGCAACCCTAATTCAAGCTATAAGAGTCAACACAGACCATCCTGGACTGGTCAGTCACCTTGAAAAGTCCCTAATATTAGTAGATGTCCCAAAAGACCAGGCAGCCCATTCTGCAAGGACAGGAGGTCCCGTATTGAAATTCTAACCACCTTCAAATGGTCCCTAAGTCTTCGAGTGACCTGCTTTTGAGGAGTAACCATGTTTTATTTAGTTGTTGGGTTTTTTTTGTTTGTTTGTTTGTTTTTGAGGTAGGGTCTTACTTTAGCCCAGGCTGACCTGGAATTCACTATGTAGTCTCAGGGTGGCCTCGAACTCATGGCGATCCTCCTACCTCTGCCTCCCGAGGGCTGGGATTAAAGGCATGCGCCACCACACCCGGCCTAACCACGTTTTAAACAAAGTACTTGGCTTTTTGTCTGAGTACACAGTACCTGGCTTCATGCATAGTCATATCTGTGAGTTTTACGCAAATCAACCCCATTTTCCAGCCGACTGGCTTACCATTGCAGTTTGCTTTTTCTTTCTTGACTGCTTCTCCACTGACAGTGGCTCTCACACTTTAGTTTTAAAGTCTCCCTTTCTTCCCTCTGCTTTGCTACTGAAGCATTAATGATCTCTGCACAAGTGATTAGCGTAGAGGAGCCTTCAGTCCTGTGACACTCCCTTTGTTAAGTGAAGGCCGCTCTTGAGTATCAATAGTAACCCGCAATTTACCTGCTTGGGCAGTGTGGCGTTGTCTTCCCTGGCAGGCATTGTCTTGGGTCATGAACGCTGGTCCAACTATAGTTCCTGTGTTTCCAGGGCCCATCCCTGTCCCAGCTCAGGAAGACAGGGATGGCCCAGGCCCAGCAGTGACACCAAGGCTTTAGCAGCTGGAAACCTTCAGCTTCATCAAAATGGGGACTTCTCCAGAGCCAGACAGATACCCTGAGCTTGACCTTGACCTCTGAGAAGACCATACAGGGTATGAAATGTGATGTGCTTGCTCCAATAATCCCTGGCATGCTGCGTGCATGTCACACAGTGGAGCAAGTTTTGAGAGCCTCGTTACCCGGGGTGTGTGGTGAACCACATGCTGAGTGCCTGTGGTGGGCACCTTAGGTAATGCAGGTGCCATCAGGTGACAGCACAGCAGCCATGGACCTTACACTTCTCCCCTCAGAGCCTACCTGGACTGTGGGCCCCATCTCGGAAAGAACCCTCTCACTGGGGGCCCCTCAGGAGCCTCTGTTCCAGAGTACAGCAGCTGCTCTGCTGTCTCCTCTGGCCTGACCCATCCTCCTTTCAACGGTCAGTCTCAATCTGAGGTGGGCTAAAAGCCCCTGGAAATCAGACAAACTCCTTCCTAATTGGTTTATTCTGGGACCTTGTGACGAGTGTTAGAAGCGGCTCTTCTTCAAGCACAGCCTCACTTGTGAGCCTCCAGGTTCAGTAGATGCCTACACGAGTCCCCAAACCGCAAAGCCTCCTTGACTCAGCCCACATTTATTTTATAACTTCATCTCTTACCGTACGGATTCTCTGTGCACACTTCCTCAGCAAATTTGCATTCTTTACTTTTCATGTGGCTGTGGCTTAATTTGTGAAGGGCTTAATTTGGCTCATAGTTTGAGGGGACACAGCCCATCGTGGTGGTGAAGGTGTGGTGGCAGGAGTGTGCAGTGGCTGACCACATGGCATGGGCAGCCAGGAAGCAGATGGGGTGAATGCTGGTGCTCAGCTTGCTTTCTCCCTCTTATTCATTTGAGGACCACAGCGCACAGGATTATAGCACCCACATTCAGGGTGAGTCTTCCTTCCTCAGTTCTTTATGGAAACACCCTCACAGACATGACCCGAGGTGTGTCACCTAGGTGATTTCAAAACCCACCAAGTTGACATTGGTCATCACAGCAGTACTCCTCTCCTTTATTCACATGTGCAGAATATTCTGTGTGTATACCTACTCCATACAGGGGAACTTCCTGGTGGGGATACTGCAGGGGACACACATACACACATGGCAACACACACAGACACACGTTAGGCATAGTGGCAGAGGGGGAGGTTGACTCCGCCACTGTGGGGCAGGGTTGGTCCTCCATCCCACGCTGAAGCTACTCTGGAAAGGAGTCGGTTCAGAGAGCAGGACTGTTCTGTGGCTGGAGACTGGGAAGTGCTTGAGGGACTGGGAGTAGTGAGGAACGGACCGTGTCAGGGCAGAAACAGCGTCTGGCATGAGACACCCACTCAGCCCCTTAAGTTAAGCCCGAGATTTTCACTTATCTGTGAACATACAGAGCTTCAGAGAAGACTGCCGAAACAGCGTCTGGCATGAGACACCCACTCAGCCCCTTAAGTTAAGCCCGAGATTTTCACTTATCTGTGGACATACAGAGCTTCAGAGAAGACTGCCGATTTCCTCGGGGTCACCACTAAAATAGCCCACATTTTCCTGATCTTCAACCTTACAGAAATGTCTGCTCTGAGCTGTTTCCTTCTTCCTCTCCCCTCTCATCATATTGGACTCCTCTCTTCCCAGAGTCACTACATCTGCTGATGGTCCTTGGATGGGGCCATCTTGCATGCAATACTCCACGCACCTGGAACCTGGTCATACCCGCTGCTGCTTAAGTCTCACTTTGCCTCCCAGGTCCTCAGAGAAAGACGCATGCAGACAAACTTCAAATGCACGTGTCCCTCCGTGCTTCTGGCTTTACATGGATACTGGGGAGTCGAACCTAGGCCATCAGACTTTGCCAGCGAGTACCTTTAACCACCGATCCATCTCTCTAGCCCACTTCACCATACTCTTAATCAGAGTTGTCTCTGGCAGGAGGTATTAGGGAACCACAAAATTGTGAAGTCTGTAATAGTAAAATATTTGAAGTTTTTTGTTGTTTTGGTAGGTTTGTATGGCTTTCAGAATCAAGGGAAATCAGTAAAATATCAAAAGTAAAATAAACATAGTTTGGGAAGAAGTGGATGGTGTTGGGAGGCCATACACGTGGCCAAGATATTAGATGCTATTTGTCGCCCCAATCTGGGTTAGAGATCCTTCTGGTCTCCACGCATGAGTGGGGTCCCAGTGTCTCCTTAGGCAGATTCTGGTTCAGTGACTCCGCAGGATAGCTTTTGTTAGGTGCTGGCCTCCTAGCTTTAAGATCCTTCTGGTCTCCACGCACGAGTGGGGTCCCAGTGTCTCCTTAGGCAGATTCTGGTTCAGTGACTCCGCAGGACAGCTTTTGTTAGGTGCTGGCCTTAGGCAGATCCTCTGGTCTCAGTGACTCCCAGTGTCTCCTTAGCAGATTCTGGTTAGGTGCTGGCTTTTTAGGTAGGTGCTGGCCTCCTAGCTTTAAGATCCTTCTGGTCTCCACGCACGAGTGGGGTCCCAGTGTCTCCTTAGGCAGATTCTGGTTCAGTGACTCCGCAGGACAGCTTTTGTTAGGTGCTGGCCTCCTAGCTTTAAGATCCTTCTGGTCTCCATGCACGAGTGGGGTCCCAGTGTCTCCTTAGGCAGATTCTGGTTCAGTGACTCCGCAGGACAGCTTTTGTTAGGTGCTGGCCTCCTATCTTTAAGCCCAGGGGTTGCCATGCAGCCAGCTTTGCCACATGTCATTCAAAGCTGAGGGTCAGGGAGAGTCCACTGCCTGCCTTTGCCTTTGACTACTATCAGGGCTACTTGTTCCATCTGAGCGGGTATGAGATATTAATCTCACACTTTATAACTCAGAACTGGAACTCCGTGTGTTGGTTTGCTGGGGCTGTTGTAAAATGATAAATGATGAGACTTCAGCCCTCAGCATGGATCCTCACACAGCTCTGGAGGCTAAAGGTCTAGTGTCCAGGTATGGGCTGGGCATGCCCTTGCAAAGGTCTGGTGTCCAGGCATGGGCTGGGCATGTCCTTCCAAAGATCTGGTGTCCAGGCATGGGCTGGGCATGTCCTTCCAAAGATCTGGTGTCCAGGTATGGGCTGGGCATGTCCTTCCAAAGATCTGGTGTCCAGGTATGGGCTGGGCATGTCCTTCCAAAGATCTGGTGTCCAGGTATGGGCTGGTCATGCCCTTCCAAAGGTCTGGTGTCCAGGTATGGGCTGGGCATGTCCTTCCAAAGATCTGGTGTCCAGGGATGGGCTGGGCACACCCCTCCAAAGGCTCTAGAGAGGATTCTTCAGCACTCCCAGCTTTTGGCATTGGTCGTCTGTTCTTCATGTCCCTTAATGTCCCTTGTCATCCTTTGGTATCTCTCAGTACCCCCTCCATGGTGTCTCTCAGCTTTTCTCAGTGTCCTTCGCTATTCCTTGGCATCCACTGGTGTCGCTCAGCACCCCTTGGCTGTGCCTGTGGTACCTGGCCCTGCCTGTGTCGTTGCATAGCATTTGCTCATCGTGTGTCTCTCGTCTTATTGACACCATTCATCTGGAACTACAAAGTGACCTCATCTCAGCTAATCGCATCTGCCAGGGACCTATTTCTAAAGAAGGTCACAGGCTGGGGCGCTTTATACATGCTGTCAACATGTTTCTAGAGAGACACGGTTGAGTCCTTACCACCTGGACACTTGAGATTTCAGCAAGCAGGTGGTCGGGCTTTCCTAATTTTTGCTTGAGCTATAAAGCTTTCAAGTTACCTCGACAGAAAGGCAAATCCTGAGTGTGAAGTATTGGGCAAGTTACCCCAACGGCTGCCTTTCTGGCTGGGGCCACTTTCCGCCACCAAAGGCCTCTGAGATGGTGCCAGGCTCAGCACTCAGGCCCCACCTCCTTCCCTCCCCAGCTTCTCTTCACTCTTAGGAACACAGATATGACCATTAATCAACACAGAAAACAGCATTTGGACATTATTCCAAGAAATTTTAGGGCCAGTGGCCCTTAGGGCAGAAAGATGGAAGTGACGACTTCCCATTTTGTCCCCTAAGTGTCACCGAGCACTGCTGAGGAGGGACGGCGAGGGGTGCGGCGGGGGCAGGAGATACGCGAATGCTATTTCCAGCTCTTCTGTTCCCTCGATGGTGACCTTGGGAAATCTCCCTTTTGCTTTCTCGTGTCTGTAGCTGATTTCTTCTTCATCTTTAAAGTGCAGGTGGCAGTCATGCGTATTTGTTTTGTGCAGGTTGGTTTTGTAAACCTCATCTTGGATGAAAAGTACCACACAGCTGCGGAGCGTTCTCCCATTAATAACCTCATCTTGGCACGCGCTCACCCACTTCTCATACTTCATATTAATATTCAGCGGAGGAAAATGTGCTGCAATCACAATGTGTCTGATTTCTTCTGTCTTCCCTGTGGAAAGCTGACAAGATGGTTACATTGTCCTAAGACAGGGCATGCTTTCCTCTTCATAGGTCAGAGCATGAACCTGGCCACAAGTCACATAGACGCGTCCCTTGGATGCGCTGGTTGCAGGCGTTCACGCCAGTTGATTCTGTCAGCTTGGAATGCCAAAGCAGAAGTGTGCAGACCAAGGGTTCAGATGCAGACATTGATTCCCACAGTCCCTGAGGTTGAAAGTTACACCAGGGCATCACAGCATGGCCAGCTCCCAGTGAGGACCCCCAATTTGGTTTGTAGATGGCCACTTCAGTGTCGGAGAGACATATCAGACTGTGTTGTCTCTTCTGACAAAGGCACTAACTTCATAATGAACCCCTCACTCATCATGCACACACACACGTGCACACACACACACACACACACAGTTTCACTTCCGTTGTTTCCAAAGACCCTATTACCACACATCATTCCATTGGGGACTGTGGCTTCCATGTGTGGATTTTAAGGGGACAGGGGCATTAGTCCACAGATGAACAGTAGACTCCCTACACAGGATGGTTTTGTACTAACCTGGTCAACAGTTCTTCCAGCTCACTTCAGCGGTGTGCTGGGGTCTCGGAGGTGGATCTGGAGACATCAGGAAAATGGGTCCATTTATTAATGCTGTACCTGGCCGTTTGGATGTGAAGTGTTCCCCACAGTCTCAGGTATTGGAACACTTACTCTCCTGGGGGTGGCACTGTTCAGAAAGACTGTGGAACCTGGGGTGTGGAGCCTTGCTGGAGGAAGTGGTCTCTAGGGGCTGGTCTTAGGGTGTTACGTCTTGCTTGCTCTTGCATTTCCTGCTGTTGTGTAGATATGATGCCTGGCTCTCTGCTCCTACCGTGTCTTCCCCACCATGATGAAACTTCCCCCAAAGCCTTATCCCTTTTGGCTCCTCCAAGACTGTGAACCAGCAATACTCTTCCCTTCCATGAGCTGCTGGTGGTTGGATGCTTTCCCCAGCAACGTGAGAATAACATTACTCACCTTGGTGGGTTTTGGGGTGGGCCATTGTCGGGGCTGCCCCAGGCTTGACCCTTGTGCTGACTAAGTCAAAGGAGAGTGGCAGGAATGAGAAGTCCAGAACCCTGTTTATGCCACAGTGGCCTGGAAGTGTTCTCAACTCGTCCAGCACCATGACGTATTCTAGCTGTGTGGACAAAGGGCACTGGGCTTCCCGCCTGGCCTCCTCTGAGTTACAGAAGGATGTCTCACCCCACCTGGGTTCTGAGACTGCAAACATGACGGCTTTCTGGAGACAGCCCAGCACCATGCCTTCCCACCAACATCTTTGTCTTACATCCTCGCATGATCCTGAGAGATCTTGTCACCTTGAGAGAAAGAAAAAAAGCATCTTGTACCACGGCTAAGCTTGTTCCGTACGCATCCTGGAGCCCAGCCAACACACCATGAGCCCTTGGTGACAGTGGACCATGCACAGTGCAGACAGTGGCTCCTGGTCTCTGCCTCTCCCTTGCTAACCACGAGGCACCCATGAGGCTAACCATGTGGGTCCTGGTGGCTCATAGTGCCAACTTCAGGTACTGCTGGAAGGCCTACCTACACTACCCAGACAACCAGAGTTTCTCAAGCCCTGCAACTCCCTTTTTTGGTGTTTATAGGACTAAGAGGTACAGGCACACGCTGGGGTCCCCCATCCACAACATCCCTGCAGCTGCACATCCCCACCACAAGGAAGGCTCTCATGTCTCCTTCCTACTAAAAGCATTGTTTCATAATGTTCACCCGGGTTTTATCCAATATGTTCTGTCATCTTTAGAGAATGTGGAATTCTTGGTACTGGTGTTTTCTGGACCATGAAAGCAACCAAAAGAGAAAACCTCTGAGCAGCTCAGGTTCGTGTGTGGAGGTGTGTGTGTGTGTGTGTGTGTGTGTGTGTGTAGGCTACAATGAGTGTTGTTCCTTCAAACACTGTCCACTTTTTTAAAAAAAGTATTTTGTTTATTTATCAGGGAGAAAGAGAAAGAAACAGATAGAGATAAAGAATGGGCACGCCAGGGCCTCTAGCCACTGCAAATGAACTCCAGATGTGTGCATCATCTTCTGCATCTGGTTTATGTGGATACTGGGGAAATGAACCTGGGTCCTTAGGCTTCACAGGCAGGTACCTTTACTGCTAAGCCATCTCTCCAGTCCCCATCCAGTTTTTTTTTCTTTTTTTTTAAGGAGGTTACCAATTAGACTGGCTGACCAGTGAGTCCTAGGAATCCTCCTGTCTCTTTCTCCTCAGGGTTGGGATTATATTGTCACCACACTCAGCATTTTTTTAAAAAAATTAATTAATAAAAAATGTTAGAGAGAGAGAGAGAAAGAGAGACAGAGGGAGAGAGAATTGGCGCACCAGGGCCTCAGCCACTGCAATAGAGTTCCAGGCACTTGTACCACCTAGTGGGCATGTGCGACCTTGCACTTGCCTCACCTTTGTGCATCTGGCTTACGTGGAATCTGGAGAGTTGAACATGGGTCCTTAGGCTTCGCAGGCAAGCGCCTTAACCTCTATGCCACCACTCCAGCCCTATACTCGGCCTTTTTTATGTGAGTACTGTGGTTGAACTCAGGTGCTTATGCTTGCAAGGCAACCACTTTAGTTAACTTTAAATATTTTTATTTATTTGTAAGGGGAGAGGAAAAGAGAGAGCGAGAAAGAGAATGGGCATGCTGGGGCCTCTTGCTACTGCAAATAAACTCCAGATATATGTGTTACTTTGTGCATCTGGCTTTAGATGGGTGCTGAGGAATTGAACCTGAGTCAGCCGACTTGGCAAACAAGCACCTTTAGCTGCTGAGCTATCTCTCCCAGTTCCAGGCAAGCACTTCATAGACTGAGTATCTCCCCAGCCCCAGGAGCCCAGCTTTGGTGCAACTTTATGGTATCTCAAAGGAAGCAGAGTGAGCCAAGCCTGGGCTCTGAGTGACAGAGCTCTTTCTTCATCATTTGCCCCAGCAGTGGAAAAGCAAATTGCTCTCTGATTCGTGTGAGGTTCCCAGGGAGGGGCTCAAGGGTTCATGTGATGCTTGGCGCATTGAAACTCTGACTGCAGCGAGAACCCGGCTGCGATCAGATGATTCTGCTGCAAGAGGAGTGACTGAAAGCTGAGCTGGTGGCCAGGTAACCAGGGGAGGACCACGGAGAGCAGACCGGCTACATGAGATTCTATTACTTGTCGTCTTTCAAGCATTATAATGAGATTATAGTAACCCTAAACTGGCTGAAAACAGAAATTTGGCTGTCTGTCAAGTTCATTGTGTGCAGTTTTGCCTCAGTCCATATCTGGTTCCCCTGATCCTATAGTAATGTTATGAGAGGGGCACCTCCAAGAATGACTGCCAACTCCTGGGCCCAACTCCTTACAATTCTTATTCCTTGTCACCATGCCATTCAAAACTTGGTAACATGATGTTGCCATGGTCTTCCCTTCCCACATCTGTGGCAGACTCTCCATGTGTCCAGACAGCACATGGTAGGTCCTGAACTGCTGGTGTTCATGGCATGAGTTCACTGTATTCAGCACCTTAGAAGAGCCTTGCTGGCAGCAGGCTGGGGAAGCCCACACATAATGAAATCAAAACCTCCTTCGTTCGTTAGGAAGATGTCTGGAAGATGTTTGCTCATTGCTTGTTATTACACGGAGAGCCTTCTGGGCTGTTTGGGTGGTTGCGAGGGAGGGTCTTGTCGAAATCTCTGCTGCACTGTTCCTCGGCCACCACATAGTAATAGCTGTTTACTGAGCACCTGCCACAAGCTGGTACAATTCCTGAGACTGCGCAAAGGGGGTGCGACGAGTCTCTGTGGCGGTGAACAGGGCCTCTAGGGCCTTGCTCAGGGCTGACGCTGGCTCTCGGCATGTTGCTTCTCCCTCACACATTGCTGGGACTGGTTCATGAGGGCCTGGCCTTCGATGCCTTGCGTTCTTCCCAGAAAGCAAGGACCACTGACACATGGGCACCTTTACCAACTCTTTGCTGTCTAGGCGTTAACTTCACGTAGCTATGATCTCTGCTTCCAAGGACGTCTTCCGGGAGCACTGTGTCAAACCCGCCGTCTCTTTGGCTCAGAGTCCCTTTACTAATTCATACTCAGGATGAGTGTCAGCTGCCTCCTGAAGAGATGACAAGGACATGAAACCTCCCGACACAAACCTATGGCCTCAGCTCTCACAGGGATGTAGCAAAATCGTTAGCATGCCAGACCCACCAGGGGAGTGCGGGGGAGCCTGTCTCAGCCTGGATGGTCGTGAGTCTCTTCTGCAGAAAAGCCTAGTTCTCCCCCCTTCCTCCTTGATAAGTGTCCTGTCACCAATGAAAGCAGAGTAATCCCAGTGGCTTCCTTGTATGCTCCACCCCCAGAAGAAGGAGAGAGATTCCGTCCCCTGTGAAGAGCACAGGTCACATTATAACTATGTCACCATGGTAGTCTAAGGATTGTCAGCCAGGTTCCTTCCCCACCCAGGGTGGGTTCTGTTGGCAGGGGATGTTGCTGATCACGTGGAGCAAAGTGCAGGTGCCTTTGTCACCCCCAAGAGCCAAAGAAGAACCCCAAAGGGACTTTGCCAGAGCTGAGAAGTTCCACCCTCTCCATGATTTACACAGTACGTGGTGTCCACAGCCTAAAGGAAAAATCAGGGGCCCACAAAATAAGTGTTGTGTAAGTTCCTTGGGACCCGCAGGGAGGACTCATGGGAAGTGTAAGGTAGCCTCTGCTGTGGTGTGTGGGAGACCTTGCTGGAGCTCCGCGATCTGGACAAGACTAGTGTGTCTGGAAATGGAGGTGTGCTCCGCCGAGGGAGGCTGGACAGTGTGCAGAGTCAGCGTGGTGGGGGCTGCGAGGAGGTCTGCTGTCTGGGGAATGACGCCTCAGTGAATGTGCATGGGCAATGAGGCTAGAGGGTGGGTGAGGACATTGCTTGGAGCGGTGAAGGTGAACCTGAGAGCAGAGCACGCTGAGGAGTTTTCCCCAGCCTACTTTTCTCCTCTTCTCGCTACCACAGGCACCATCCACCAGCAATAGCTGAGAACTCCACGGGATTCTTCCTCCTCTCGAGGTGGCCATCCATCTGAGCTTTCCTTCCCAATGGACTTTGCTTACCTTTGCAAAAAAAAAATCTGGGGTGGGGGGAGGGGCAAGGTGCAACAGAGCCTAGCCCTTCAGAAAATACAGAAGAGTCTGTGAAATTTAAAAAAGGCTTTGAGAGTCCTAAAAGCCTGCCCTAGCTCTTAGTATTTGGATGATTATGGCTTATAGGTTATATGGTTTTATTTGGCAACAGAAATAGCCATGATATAACCAGCCAGAATATTTTTAACCTGTTGACAGCCCCATAATAGATTTGGTGACAATGAATAGATGCTGCTCTGTGTTTGATTTTTTTTTTTTTTTTTACTGGGGATGAATGTGGACGTTCTCAGATAGGAAGGTATGTGGTGCGTGCCCATATACCTGTGCACGGCTATGCATCCTGTGCCTAGGAAGTGGTTTCAGAGGCATGACTCATAAAGGAGCCAAGGCTCCTTGGAAAAGTGGCTCTTTGAGGCTAGAGGTTGGCAAGAAGAGTGTGGATAGTCTGACCACACAGAAGCTTCCAGTGGCCAAGGCTGGATTCAATCTTCAAAGTATAGCTGCAGTGGATCAGAACTCAACACGTACGTTTAAATCATTAATTATAAGTAATAATGACTGAGACTTGTGGAGGGTGCTAACGAATGAGTCATTATTTTGACACCAGTAAACAAAGAGGAGGTATCAAATATCGATTCTGCTTTCCCAGTATATGGTGCCTAACTGGTGTCTCATGTGAGGGAAGTTTTCTTCTTAGAGAAGAGTCCAGCTAGTCAGCGGATAAGACACAGACTCAGGGTCTGGCCTGGCTGCAACCTGAAATGCATTCTTTGCATGTCACAATGCTGAGCAGCAAGGCTACTGACAGGACAGAACGGGACCAGGGATATTAAAGAACCGCAGGAAGTCACCCGCCCTCCCCACTCTGAAACAGAAGCTGACCAGTCCCCGAAGGGACGTGCAGGGGAGGAGACCCGTCAGACTAGAGTGCTGGGTGCCGTCAGGAAAACCCAAAATGCGCATGATGCCTTGCAAGACAGACAGCCAGTTTCTTAGTAAGTGATTATAAGGAAGTGAGGGAGAAAGAAGGAATGGTGGCGAGCCTATAACCTAAAAGAGTCAGCAAACATTGTAAGTAATGGCAGTGGCAGGAGTCTTATTTTTATGTTTGTTCTAACATATATTAAAAAAACAAATGAGCTGGGCATTGGGGTGCATGCCTTTAATTGAGTTCAAGGCTTGCCTGGGCTACATAGTGAACTCCAGGTCAGCCTGGGATACAATGAAACCCTACCTCAAAAAAAAAAAAAAAAAAAAAAAAAAAAAAAGAAAATGTATGGCATATATATGCCAGATGAATGCCATTAGCTAATTGGAAACTTTCTATTTTTTTTTTTTTCAAGGTAGGGTCTCACTCTAGCTCAGGCTGACCTGGAATTCACTATGTAGTCTCAGGGTGGCCTCGAACTCTCAGTGATCCTCCTACCTCTGCCTCCCAAGTGCTGGGATTAAAGACATGTGCCACTATGCCTGGCTAATATTTCTAATTTTTGAAGATCCACATCCTTTTACATTTGAGATTTGCTGGGGAGAGGAATGGACAAGACCCTAAGAACTGCTCATTTTTATTATTATTATTATTATTATTATTATTATTATTATTATCATTGTTTTGGACAGAGACACAGAGAGAGACAGACAGAGAGAGAGGGAGAGGGAGACAGATAGAGATGGGCGCGCCAGCAGTCTCAGCTGCTGTGAACGAAATCCAGATGCATGTACCCCCTTGCGTGGGCAAGTGCGGCATTGCGCCCTTGCGTCTCTTTGCATCTGGCTAAACGTGGGACCTGGAGATTGGAACCGGGTTCTTAGGCTTAGCAGGCGGGCGCCTTAACCGCTAAGCCATCTCTCCAGCCCAGAATTGCTCATTTTTATGAGTGACTGGCCAGTCCAGAGTGGGTCATCACATTGTCCTCCCCACTGCTACTGGTCTGACATGACTTTTAAAATACCCCGTGCACAGCTGTATGCGTAGCTTCGAGGCTCAGAAGACAGAATCACTTCCACTGCTGAAGCACCTATTTTCCGCTCCTGCTTGTAGTTTCTCGGAGTGCGTACACACACGCACGCACACAATATTCCTCTAATGTCCTAAAGTTTATATACTCAGTGGTAACTGGACCCATATTTTAATTGCTTTCCCTAGTGCAGAAGAGAATACATTTGGGAGCCATTGAAGAAAAACATGAACTGTGAAATTCTGCTGCAAAGTTTAGCAAACTTTCAGAGGTTGCATTTTGACATACTCAGCTCTTGCCTTTAACAATGACAGAATGCTACATAGAAACACCGCACTTCCTCCGGTACAGGTCTTTATCTTATCTTGACAGATTATTGCTGGTTAAATTGTAGTGCTGACTTAAAGGCAGGACTCTTCAAGGGAGTCAGAAATTAAGGCTTCACCAAATGGTAATAAAGCTATTAAAAATGCAAACAGCAAACAGCTACACTGTGCAGGTTAGACAGCTAATCCAAACTAGCGGTTTAAAAAGCAGAGCAATTACACTTTTATTTAAATGCAAGGAATATGAGCAAGAATAGAATGAGGAGCCTTGTTTAAATGCATTCTTTTGAATATTTATTAGAAATAATACATGTAGTTAAGCCACTTATCTGATTTCAGTGAATAAGTAAAATGCAAAAGATCAATTTTCATAATTATAGCAAAGAAGTCTGTCTTTCATAAAAATCTCATTAATAACACCATTATTACTGAAAAAATATCTTGGTATTATTATTGTTATTCTAATTATCAGCAAAATGCTACTGATAATGTTGTCATAAAATTTCCTTTTAGTATCCTATTAAGAGAGATCGACTAAGTAGTGGTTTAAGTTCAATCTAGACCCTAAGTGGCAGCAGAAAGATCTTCTTTGTGTGTTTGGTAAAATACATTCTGGGTATAATTACATAAATCACTATGAGTTTGGCAAACAGGACCTTACGCGGATATATGTCTGCATGTGTTGTGTAGCCAAGGTACACGTGCGATCGTGCACATCCACCTTGTGTGTGCACGCCACATGCTCCAGGCTGGGGAAGAGAACGGCGAGCTGTCTCAGAAGCCAGACCGTTTGCCAGCTGACAACAAAATCTTGTTGTTATTGACTGGGGGTGGAAACTGCTTTCAAGTTAATGCATCGGTGTGCTCCATTACTCTGTCGTGAATTCTTGCACTTGACTCCCACCCACTTTTCTAGGAAACGGCACACGGAAACTTCTGCCGGAGTCTGGGAATGCTGCCTCGCTCCTCAGCCTGGGGTTCCATCTCAGAAACCCCACACAAGCAGGCTGCGGGCCTCGCCTGCTTCCTGACGGTTAGCTAGAAGTGAAACAATGGGGAGCCTGAATCTTGGCAAACATTGCTGCAACAACACAAAATGAAGCAGAAAGCATTTTGTGACTTCTGTTTGCATAATGAGCTCTATTAAGGGTGAAAAAAGGATTCGAAGCAACATTAACTATGCAGTTATTGTTGAGACTTTGTTCTGTGCTACCAGAAAAAAAAACCTGATTCCGCAAACTCGAGTGTCTTTGTTTAAGCAGCGTGTTCATCTCTCCTCTCCCCCATCTCTCTGGTACACAGGCAGGGGACAGCCTTGGGCACAGTGGTACCTGTGTGACAGAGTTGCATTCATCTTGTCGGCAGAGCCACAAGGAAGCTGGTGAAGCCTTCATGTACTCACCGCATTTAGAGATGATGCAGATGAACGCTTAAACAAACAGAATGTAAACCACTTAATTTAATACCTGTGCATGGGCACATTTAAATATCACTGTGCTGGTGTGAATAAAGGCTTAGGAATAGGAAAGCAGTTAAATGCTGAGACTTGTTTAGTGAATCAAAGCTCAAGCATTGCTTTGAATTGGAAGAAATAACAATTTCTCGCAATGTAAAGAAGCGGAAATAGCCACAACGGAGTAAAAGCCTTATTTTTAACTTTCTTAGTTGTACAAAAACATAAAAAAAATCCTGGGAGGATGAGGTCACCTTGAATTCCCAGGCTCCATCATGGTCACCCAAATATGGTGACAGGGGGACATGGGAGAGCAGCACCTTTGAGGGCTCTTCTGGTATGGCGTTGGCTATGGCAGCCGAGAATATTCCGATGGGGGAAGTCCCAGCTCAGCTCCCAGGAGCTCCCAGAGCTGAGCTCACCCTCAGGCTGAGGAGACTTCAGCAGGCGAGGAAAGGGATGCCCTGGTTTCCAGAACATCAGTGTCCCAAGTGGGACCTCCCACCTGGTCAAGCAGACTCCCGCAGAGTGAGTCTCCAGGCACCTTTTGTGTGACAGAGTCCTGCACCCAGCTGTGCTGTGGGGTGAACACACGATATGTGGCCATAGCTTCCACATCCCCCTGGGACAGGAAGGCAGTCCCCTGGAGGCTCTGAAGTAATGCTAGCCGAAAGGGTGGAAAAGGATGGAAGGCTAGTGATGGGTCCTACTCATCAGGGTGGTGCTATTGGGAGCTGGTAGAACCTTTAAAAAGTAAGGCCAAAAAAGAGGTCATTGGAGGTATACCTTCAAAGGGGATAGTGGAGACTCAGCCCCCTCCGAAAAAGAGGTCATTGGAGATATACCTTCAAAGGGGATAGTGGAGACTCAGCCCCCTCCGAAAAAGAGGTCATTGGAGGTATACCTTCAAAGGGGATAGTGGAGACTCAGCCCCCTCCGAAAAAGAGGTCATTGGAGGTATACCTTCAAAGGGGATAGTGGAGACTCAGCCCCCTCCGAAAAAGAGGTCATTGGAGGTATACCTTCAAAGGGATAGTGGAGACTCAGTCCCCCTCCTAGCTCAGCTTTCTGGCCACCATGAAGTGAGAAGCTTTCTCCCACCATGATTTTCTGCTTTGCCAGAGGCCACAAATATTTGGACAAACTAACCAATACCTCCAAAACCATGAGCCAAACTCCATCTTTGGATTTTTCTCAGGCATTTTGTCATAGCAATGGAAAACTGACATTTACTCTCAAAGCATTTACACATTTACTCTCAAAGCATTCTTTTTTTTTTTTTTTTTTTTTTTTTGGATTTTGCATCGTGTGTGTGTGTGTGTGTGTGTGTGTGTGTTATGTGGTATGTGTGATGTATGCATGTGTGTGCACCCAGTAGCACCCTGTGCACTCTCCTGCAGCAGGCAGCCTTGTCTGGTAGCCAGAGCAGATCCTTGCTCCCTCACTCTTCTTATCTGAACCAGTCTCACTGATCCTGGAGCCTGCCCTGTTTTCACGAGCCCAGGGGTTACAGGATCTCCGCTCCCCTAGGGGACTGGGATTGCAGGCATACATGGCCATGGTCAGCTGCTTCTGTGGTTTCAGGAAATTTAAATTTGGGTGATCTCAGGCCCCCTCAGGCCCTCATGCTTGTGCAGGAAGCACACTCCACCACTGGACCACCTCTTCAGAACCCTCCCCTAAGTTTTTTAAAGAAAGCTATAAAATCAATTCTGGTAAAAGAATGGGATGGTTGATCATGGATGTTAAATTGCAATTTGCGGGTACCATCTTTGTGGCTGGGGTCACCAGCCTATGGCTCAGGGACAGTATTTTGTCATAGAATGAGTTTTCCATAAAATGACATGGAAATGAATTACTACAAAGTGAAAGTAACCATCGTGCTTGGTTTTCTTTGTTATGGACTGTGCTTGTTATTTTCTGGTCAAGTTGCTGTAGAAGTCTGAAATTCTCAGTGTCCACACCTGCCCGTTTCCTCACACGGGGCCTCTGTAGGCCATGCAGCTGGACAGTCATGGACCAGCTCGGAGTTTAGGGGAGACTGGATTGCGATCTGCCCAGAGCTGGTCTGACAGCACGATGTGTGCTCAGACGTTAAGGAGAAGAAGGCGTTTGTTTTCAACAGGTCCCTTTGGCCCGGCCTGCTGTGTGTGCAGCACTGTGGCTGTGGTCAACTTAGGTCATGAAGCCAAGGCCTGCTGACCTTTCTTTACAGCATCATTGTTCCTGCACTGGGACACTTGCAGTAAAGGGGGAAAATAGTTATGAATTTTCAGCTAAGGGAGTGCTCCTCGGGGCAACAAAGTCAGGCAAACAAAATGTCGGATGAAAACCCAAGCTCGCTAAACTTGACCATGGCCAGAAAGTGCCGATTCACTCCACTAGGTGTAGCTGCCTTGAGATTAAGTCACAATTCCGTCTGTCCCTGAGTACGTGTGCCCACATCACAGTTATAAAAACCAATGGCATGCGAGGTAACGGTATTTGAGATAATTCCTCATTGGAACTAGGCCGACCTCAAACTCACTATGCAGTCTAGCAATCCCCTTGCCTCAGAGAAGTGGGGTTACAGACAGAAGCCGCAACACCCACGGCCAGTGGCACTTTGTTTTTAAAGATTTCATGATGGGGCCTCGGAAAGCTTTTCTTCCGTTTTAAGCAGGCTTGGTTTTATTTCTTCTGTGCTTGTCCACAGAAACATGTCCGAGTTTCCCAGCTCTCAGACAGAGCACCCAACCAAGTCCTTCCCTCCTTCTCCCCACCTCCTGTCCCTTCCTCTCTTTTCCTCCCTCTCTCTTGTCTCCCTCTTCCTCACCCTGGCCCTCTCTCTCTTCCTTCCTCTCGGTGCATCTGAGGCCCCTTTGAGGTTAGGTTTGGTGTGTCTGCGCTTCGTGGGTTCCTGGGCCTCAGCCTCACCCTTTGCTCTTCTGAGTGTTTCTTGGCCAAGCCACGTGTGTGTGCAATGGGCTTATCTGCAAGGCAAGGGTCCACTGAGGTGAGGGACCCTAGACCATGGCTCTGGGGAGGGACATTACTCTGTTGGTTACTGAACAACGGAAAGACGGGTCTGCGTGTCCATGGCAACGGGAAGTTCAACATTAACTTTTCAGGGTCTACAGGAGGTAATTACTTTCTTCTTTATATCTGTGTAGTTCATAATAGCAGTAATACTGCCTGTGCCCCCGGCCACACAACTCCTCCTGACTAATGACCAGCTGGTCATTTTCATTTATGGTTTTTTTTTTTTTTTTTTCCTTAAAGGCCTTTGATTTCACTCCGGGATTTTAAACTCTTCTTGTCACTAGCTAATTGCTAGAAAACATCCTCCTTGTGGGTCATGACTGGCCCACACTCTGGGTTTTAAGACAAAGGGAAACCCTCCAGAGCCTGCGATGTGGCCTGGGGAGCCGGTTCCAGGCTTGCCCCAGGTGTTTAGCAGACAGGTTTGTGTCTTGGAGAACGGGCTGTAGGCACCTTCGTGAGACAGCAGGTGATGTGATGGACAATGACAGAGGAATATATCTTGTTAAATGCCACAGCACTGGGACTTTGCAATGAAGTCCAGCCCTCTGTGTTTCACAAATGAAACTGGTAACCCCTTCCGGAAGCTTCCTCCATCCCTCTGTGCATGCACATGGGAACTGAAGCTTTTCTCTTAGAGTCGTGAAAGTATATCCTCATCACCTGCAGGCTGGGCGCAAATGTGGAGTCACAGTGCTGGGATCACTGTCCTTCATGCAGAAGACTTTGCGCCTTCCCTAGCCATCGCATGTCCTCACTGGCCTTGCATGCGGCCTACGTACACGAGAGCTCCGTGGGCAGAGAATCCTGCTATGGAGCCTGCAGACTCACACCTCTATGGACACCACAATCCTGACACGGTGCACATGTTATCGTCATCACTCTACCAACCACTGTAGCACACACTGCTCCTCCTAGCCCTGTCCCATGGGATGCTAACCCCTGTGTGCTTTAGGCCACTTACAAGGTCAGAGTTATTGTCTAATTGAGGACAAGCATCCAGGGGGGCTGGAGAAGATGGCCCTCCGCGCTGAGCAGACTCAGGGAAGGTGTGCAGCTCTCCGGTGTGTGTGAACAGAACTCAGCGGGGCTGACGGTTTAGTGATCCAGGTAGCCCTCCAAGCCCTGGCTGTGGCTTTTGAGATTCAAGCTTTCCTCCACGTTGTAATCTGAATGAGAAGTGACCCCCACTGGCTCCTGTGTTGAATACTTAGTCTTCAGCTGGTGTCGCCCTTCCAGAAGGTGGTGGAAACTTCCACGGGTATGGAGTGGTGGGAGGAAATGGGTCACTGGGTGTGGGCGGGCACTTGAAAAGTTAGACCTGTCACCGGTTCCTTCTCTGTGCCTCCTGCCTGCCATTGTGTGACTCACACGCTCCTGCCACCATGATATTCTGCCTCACACAGGCCGACAAGGGAGCAACAGAGCCAAAGACTGACTAATAATTGTTCTCTTCCGATGATTAGGTATTTTGTCACAGAAGTGAACGTTAATGGACACACTAAATGACAGAGGTCCCTGAGTCAGGTGAAGGAGGGAGCTGGACGTGTGGGGTAATTGTGGGCCATCGAGGAACTCAGATGTCCTTTTTTATTGTTAATTCTCAGAGATTATCAACTCTGTGCATAACATCCTTTCTTGAGAACCCAAGAGAGTGAGCTGTGTACACCCGGATGAGAAAGCCAGGCCACAGTTGAGTCCAGCTCTACACTTGGTCCTCATGGGCTGTGACAGGAGCGTACACAGCAAGAGATGCGGATGTGGCACCTTCTTAATGGAACCACATGCATGGTGAGGAGACGAACAAATATCTATTCACTCTGCATAGGGTTCCAATGACAAGCCAAGGAAATGATTCTGCCCAAGGCTAACCTGGTGGATCTTTGAGTTTAAGTGGGGTCACTTATAGAAGCATGGGTGAAGGGCTATATATAGAAGCATGGGTGACTTACATGTGGTTACACTCCCAGGGCAAAGACAGTGCAATTGTTACTGCAGCCAGAAGGCACCCATTCCATACCACATGGGACAGGATGTCCCCCTTCCTTCATGCTGACACAGTTTAGCTGTAGGTGGCTGTCTCGTCTTCCACAGCAGAGACCATCCAAGTTCTCCTCCCAAACTCATCTTTAGTTCTGTTGTATCCTGGTTTGGGTACCAATGTCACATGGACTTTTCCTGGGAGAAAATGAACAAACATATTCACCTGACAGAGCACCAATGGCAGATCAAAGAAATTGCCCTACTCGCGTCTAGCATGGAGAACCAGTGAGTTAAACTGGAGCTACTTAGAGGAGCATGTGTAAGGGCTACATACACACAGAAGCAGGAGCAACGTACAGGCAACTACACTGTTGAAGAAAATGCCTTCTCTCCTCTCTTCTCTTCTCTCTTCTTTTCTTTCTCTTCTCCTCTCCTCTCCTCTCCTCTTTCTTATCTTCTCTCTCTTCTCCCCTCTCCTCTTCTCCCCTCTCCTCTTCTCTTATCTCTCTATTCCTTTCCTCTCTTCTCTTTTCTCTCCTCTCTCTTCTTTCCTTTCTCCTCTCCTTTCCTCTCTTTTCCCCTTCTTTCCTCTCCTCTCCTCTCCTCTTCTTTCCTCTCCTCTTATCTCCTATTCTTTTTTCTCCTCTTCTCTCTCTCTATTCTCTCCTCGTCTCTCCTCTTCTTTTCTCTCCTCTTCTCTCTCTCTCCTGGCAACTACTAACCGCTTATATAGTCTCATGGAGGGACATGACCTCACGCGTCCATCCCCTCTCCATGACAGAATGTTAATGGCCCAATCTGCTGCAGGTCACCTGTTAATCACAACTGTTGCGAGTTCAAGAGGGCAGGAGCCATGCCTGGAGAACAGTACTCCACAGCATCCTTTGATGCCACTCATACTCAAAGTGTGTGCAGAGCAGTGATGACATTCATACTTCTATGGCCCTAAGTCTGACAGGAGCCACAGGCACAGAGCTGGACCCACCCGGAAGCTCTGGAGCTGCTGTGGTGAGCAGCTCTGTTTTCATGACATACTAGATTTCATGGGGGGGGGGGGGAGAAAAGGAACAAAGAAACTGGCCCCACAGAGGCCCAAGAGGTTGGGCTAGCTAGACTCCAGTGTTGACTGGGCAGCCTTCCAAGGCCCATGTCCCCACATGTGAAGGGAGCCAGGAGACTTCAGGCAAAGCGCCCTGTTCTAATTGATGTTTTCAGAAGTCATCTCTGAGGCTCTGCATGGCAATAGGCAGGGAAAGGGGGATGACATAAACTGAATACCACTGTGGTATTGAGGGGACAGCCTGGGAATGGGGGCAATGGCACAAGTGAATGTGGGAATATTTGGAATGTGGCATAAGAGACTTGGATAGTTCAAGAAGGACTCCAGGTTCTGACCTCAGGATGAAGGATGGACATACTGCTGCCCACGGGGGTGAGGACCAACCTGGCTGGACCCCATGCTACACCTTGATACACTGAGACACCAGCTCCCAAAGAAGAGGCGGTAAAGGACACATTTCAGTACCGGGTGGCTGGACAGCTTCGGTTCATTATCTCACGAGCCGAGCCTCACTTCAGTACAGACACGGTGGTTAGAATCTTATTTGCTGGAGTGCCCAGAAGCAATTGGCCTTTAGCATCCACTGAGTTCCAGGGCAGATTCAGGAAGTGCAAGTTGGAGACATAACCATCAGATCTGGGGCCACCTCAGCTGGATAGAAGATAGAAGCCGCTAGAATATTCCTGACCTTTCCCTCCTGACTGGGGGTCCTTCACAACCAGCAACTTCCAGACCCGCTAGGCAATGCCACTGTTCTGGGAGACAGTAGTGGTTTGAATGTAAAATGTCCCTCATAGCCTCATGTGCTTGCGACTAAACCTCATTATTAATTACCAGCTTGTGGAGCACTGGGAGATGGAGCCTTGCCAGGGGTGGGGGGTGTTGCTGAAGATGAGCCTGGGGGTTATAGTTCAGACCTGCTTAGTGCCTTTGAGACTTTTCTACTTCCTTCATGTGAAAATGTGATGTCAGCTGTCTGATCTTGACATACTTTCTCCACCATGACATAAATGTCCCCTCGAAACTATAAGCTGAAATAAACTAACTCTTCCTTCCACAAGCTCCTTCTGACGGGGTATCGTGTTCCAGCCACAGAGGCTATGGAGCCTTCGAGAGATGGGCTGTGGCTGGTGAAGTAGACCCTGAGGGGAGGACCTTTAACAATATTGCCCACCCCTGGGCCTCACCATTCTGTTTCCTGGTCTACCATGATGGGAGGAGTCTCTGCCACACACTTCCACTGCCACAAATGCCACCATATCTTCTCTGGTGTGACGGTCTGGACTACTCTGAAATCATGAGCCAAAATCAACCTTCCCTTAAGTCGTTTCTGTCAGGTATTTTGGTCAGTGATGGGAAAATAATGAATGCAGAGTCACCTGCACCCTCTGCTGGTGTATTTTCTTTTGTTTCTAAATGGCTGCATATGTGTTATCATGAACTATGTCGACCTTGTTGAGTGTAGGAACTTGGACTTCGTCCTCCAGTCTAATGGAAGCTTTATTATACCTTTGACAGTCACATGAATCCTTTCTATGCCCACCCCACCCCAGCCCCTGGTAACCAGCATTCTATATGCTGCTTCTGTGAGTTCATGGTTTTGCAATCTACCTGTAGGAGAGATCGTGGAATGTTTGTCTGTCTGCACCTGGTATATTCCATTTAGCATGTTGCCCTCCAGGCTCGGCCATGTTGCTGCAAGTGACAGCATTCCCTTCCTGTGAAAGGTTCACACTCCACTGGGTACATGGACCACCTTAGACTTGCACACGGGTCAACTATGAATGAACAGTTAGGTGAAATCCACACCTTGGATATCGTGAGTAATCCTGAAAGGAGCACAAGCCTGCAGTGATTCTTCCACACATGAATTTCAACTTCTTCACGCACACCTTGTTGTGAGTTCACTGCTCCAGTAGTTTGTTTCGCCTTTCTGCAAGGACTGCATGCATGTGGGGTGCTTTCCAGGCAGCCGCACTGTTTACATTCCTCCAGGCATGGGCAGGAGTCCCCTTTCTCCACACCGCCTGCCCTGCCTTCTGGAGCTTCTCGCTCTCTGGAGTCTGTTGAGTTTATGAGGGTGTGTTTTTAGAGCTGTAGAACATGTTATTTTATCTAAATAAAAAAGTTGGAGAAGTAGCCTGGAAAACTGTGAGTCAGGCAGAGGTGGCAGAGCAATGGCAATAGACTTGGAACCAAGGAAAGAGGTGGAGAAGGAGAGGAGGAGGGATCCGAACAGTGCAGGGCACGAGGAAGGTGAGCAGGACTGAACTGAGCAGAGTTTCTGTCTCCGTTTCCGCTGGTGCCCCCTGGGCCACTTAGCACAGTAATTAATTACAGCACTGTGTCCCCAGGAGCAAGAAGAGAATTTGCATTAAGGCTACTGGGAGGAAACAGAGAAAGACCAAGTGAGTGAGAAAGCTCCCAGCTGCTGGAAGAGCTCCCGCCCAAGACAAAACTGGGGCATCCCGCCTCTTATCCAGGGCTCTGCCTGGGATCCTGCAACCAGTCAGAAATCCTGCTTCGAGCTCGTCACAGCAGTGCTTAGCCAACAGCACACTTACTGCACTCTTGAGGTCAGACCTCCTAATTGTGTCTCAGGGACACTTGGGCCACCAATGCTTGAGGTCTTGCCTGCAAAGGGAACTTTGTTGTCAAAGAGCCATCTCTGAGGGGCTTAGGATGGGATTTCAGGCAAATGCATATGCAAATTGCACAACACTGTGTGTTTCTTCTGGAACCAATCAGCAAGGGACATGGAGGAGATGAGGAGGGCTAGGCCAGCCTGCAGCCTCGGGGTGGTGAACTGATGGTTAATGGCTAGCCTTGGTGAATGGCTGCTCCGGAGTGGTTGTGTCTTTCTCTGCATGAAGGAAAAGGGACAGAAGAAAGCAACACCCTTCTCCACCAGGGGAGGAGAAAGTGGAAGGTCCGCCGCTTCCCTCCTACAGCCCAGGCTGAGGATACACTGGGAGCCCTGCCTCTCAGAGCTGGGACATCCTTCCAGCCCCACATGGCTGTATGCCAAGGCCCTTCCATGGCTGGGAGCCAGTGGGAAGTGATTTCTAGGCAAGGTAAGTTAAAATTTAAAGACGATTACAGAGTGTTGCAGTCAGGTTCACATTGCTGGCAGACATCACCCGACCAAGAGCAGCTTTTAGGAAAAAAAGGGTTTAGTTGGGCTTACAGACTTGAGGGGAAGCTTCATGTTGGCAGGGAAAATGATGACATGGGCAGGGAAAATGATGTCATAAGAAGAGGGTGGACATCCTCCCATGGCCAACATAAGGTGGAAAATAGCAACAGGAGAATGTGCCAAACACTGGCAAGGGGACACTGGCTATAATACCCATAAGCCCGCCGCCAACAATGCATTGCCTCCAGGACGCGTTAATTCCCAAAACTCCATCAGCTGGGAACCTAGCATTCAGAACACCTAAGTTTATGGGGGACACCTGAATCAAACCTCCACACAGTATATTCATGTGTTACCCTTTCTAAAAGCAGGAGGTAGAAATAAGACTGTGCTCCCACCCCATATTTTTTTATTCTTTAAATATTTTATTTATTTATTTGAGAGAGAGAATGGGCATGCCAGGGCATTTAGCCACTGCAAATGAACTCCAGATGCATGTGTCACCTTGTGCCTCTGACTTTTGTGGGTACTAGGGAACTGAACCTGGGTCCCTAGGCTTCACAGGCAAGTGCCTTAACTGCTAAGCCATCTCTCCAGCTCCCACCCACCCCATATTTTGTTAAAAGAAACACAGGATGGATAAACCAAAAGGAAACCAAAGTATCAATCACCTGTGGCAGGTGGAGGTGGTGTGATGTGATGTTTAACCTTCATTGTGAGCTTGACTGGATTTAGAATCACCATGGAAACATACCTCTGAGTTTCTCTGAGGCTGTTTCCAGAAAGGTTTAACTGAAAAGGAAGACCCACTCTTAATGTGTGCACACCATCCCATAGGCTGGGCTACTGGAATGAATAAAAAGGAAGTGGGGGCCTAGAGCGATGACTTAGTGGTCAAGGTATTTGCCTGTGAAGCATAAGGACTCAGATTCGATTCCTCAGTTCCCACATAAGCCAGATGCACAAGATGACGCATGCATCTGGAGTTGGTTTGCAGTGGCTAGAAGCCCTGGAACACCTATTCTCTCTCTATCCCCACCCCCCTATCTGTCTGCCTCTCTCTCTCTCTCTCTCTCTCGCACACACTCTCGCTCTCTCGCTCTCTCGCTCTCTCGCTCTCAAATGAATAAATAAAATATTTCTTTTAAAAAGGAAGTGGATTGAAGCACCAGCACTTCATAGCTCTGTTTCCTAACTTTGGGCACAATGTGGACAGCTGCTTCATGCTCCTGTGGCGACCCCTTCCCTGGCCATGAAGACTGTTCCCTCAAACTGTAAACCAAAATGAAGCCTTCCTCCCTTAAATTTCTGTAGCTGGATGTTTCATCACAGCAAGGAGAAAGGTCATGCGGATGGAAACTGGATGGAAGGAAAGGGGATAGAACTAAGGCACCCCAGAGGATCTGTACAAACTTCTTCTTCTTTTACTTTTTGTTTCTAAATATATTTATTTATGTGTGTGTATGGGTATACCAGGGTCTCCTGCCATTGTAAACAAATGTAAACAAATATAAACAAATGCCTGTCCATCTTCTGTGGGTGGCTGGGAGATTGAACCTGGCCAGCAGATTTTGCAAGCCTTTAACCCCTGAACCATCTTTCTCCACAAACCTTCATGCAACTTTATTTTATTTTATTTTATTTTATTTTATTTTATTTTATTTTATTTTATTGACAACTTCCTTAATTGTAGACAATATCCCATGGTATTTCCCTCCATCCCCCCACTTTCCCCTTTGAAACTCCACTCTTTATCATATCCCCTCCCCCTCTCAATGAGTCTCTGTTTTCATTTTGATGTCATCATCTTTTCCTCCTATTATGATAGTCTTGTGTAGGTAGTGTCAGGCACTCTGAGGTCATGAATATCCAGGCCATTTTGTGTCTGGAGGAGCACCTTGTAAGGAGTCTTACCCTTCTTTTGGCTCTGACATTCTTTCCGCCCCCTTTCCGCAATGGACCCTGAGCCTTGGAAGGTGTGTTAGAGATGTCTCGCTGCTGAGCACCCCTCTGTCCCTTCTTCTCAGCACCATGGTGCCTTCTGAGTCATCCCAAGGTTGCCACCATCTGAAAAGAGAAGCTTCTCTAACCAAAAGTGAGAGTAGCATTAATATATGGGTGTGGACTTCAAGAGAAGTGCTTACTGGGCAGTTTGGTGAGCATAGTATATACATTTAGCCTGATACCAGCAGACATTACACCCCTAGGGCTCATGACTACCCCTGTCAGAGGTTTTCAGTATCAGGGATGTATTCCCTCCCATGAAGCAGGCCTCCAGTCTAATTAGAGAGTGGTTGGTTCCCCCATAACAGACATGCCACTATTGCACCTGTTGGCTCATTTGGCCTGGCTGGCCAAATTTAAGGCTTGCAGTGTTCACTGTTGAGTATCTTCACTGGTGTTTTCTCTCTCTCCCACTGAACTGCATGCAGCGTAGCTTTTTCAGCTTTCTGTCAGCTGGTCCACATGGAGGAGGCTTTCAGCTCAGCTCCAGCAGGATTCTAAGTGACTTTGCAGCCCAAGTATGTGGAGTCTTCAGCAATAGGGTCTTACCATCTATTCCTGGTGGGAAACCAAGGGCCTCGGCAATGGCCTATAATGTTTTGGGGAGGTTATCTGTGACCTCCCTGGCCAACAACTCACTGGAAGGTATCCCATCCCTGGCACTGAAAAGTTTCTAGTAAAATTTATGGCTTCTGATAGAAACACTTGGAAAAGGGGCGTACAGATGTTACTGAATTTGGGACTATCCCAGAGAGAAGGTTCAGACAGTATCTCCTCAGTTCTGTGTGTAAAGCTGCGTAAGCAGGCAGGCCTCGTCCCAGATGCAACATGGCCTCACCATTTAAAAGCCGACATGGCATCACATTAACAAAGCAACAAAGAAAGCTCAGTGGTGACGCCCGAGGAGGCCGATGACTGTGTAACCACACACGTCACATCTCAAGAGACTCGCAGCCGTCAGGGGTAGGAGTGAACTCCCTAAACCCCAAAACGCAGCCCACGGCCTACCTCCTGCTCACTCCTGATGGTCAAATGCTTCCCTCACACAACCAGGAACAGGCTGGGCATGGTGACATATGCTTATAATCCCAGCACCGAGAAGGCTAAGGCAGGATGATTGCTTTGAGTTCCAGGCCAGCCTGGCCTCTGCAGCTAGACACTATCTCAGAAAAACAATCAAAATCAAATGGGAACAAGATAAGATATCCAATCTCATCACTTCTGTTTCTGTTCAACACCAGAACTCTTTGCCAGTGAAGTTAGACAAGGAAAAGAAATAAAATAATGGATTGTGGACTGGGGAGATGGCATAGCAGGGAAGAGTGCTTGCTGCTTAAGCATGAGGACCGCCCAAGGCCAGAGACGGCCAAGTTCAACTCCCTCCCCAGAATCCACATACAAAGCTGGGGGTGGCCATACACATCTGTAACCCATGTTCACCAGGGGTGGAGGCCACAGAATTGCTTGGGCTTGCGGACAGTAGTTTTGGGTTAAGGGAGAGAAACCGTCTCAAGGAATGATCTATGCTGATGAGCGACCCCCTAACATTCTTCTCTGGCCTTGGCATGCACATACATGGGGCGCCTGCACCTACATCTGCACTTGCACAAACAAATCATACACCACACATCACTCGATACTACACACACACACACACACACACACACACACACACGTGCATGTACATATGGGTTGTGAAGGAAAAGTACCTCTCTTTACCAGTAATGCATTCATTTATATACATACAAATCTTGTTTCCACATTAACATAATACCCTCCACTAAATGTCCTAAAACTAAAACTAATCACTAAATTTAGAAGGGTAATACATAGAAACATAACGTAGGAATAAATAACATATTATCCGCAAAATGAAATATTTAGATGTTTGTACCACAGAATATAGTATGGAGTATGCATGTTAAAAAGTACAAAATGCTGATGCAAGAAATCAGAGACCCAAAGAAGCAGGGAATAACCATGATGGACTGGGTGACATGTTAGCATATCACCTCTTCTACAACCAAGGCAATCCTGCTCAAACAAACTGATTTTAATATTTACGTGAAAGAAGTTACTAGAATCACAAAAATAATTTGGACAAAGAACAAAATTAATACTATCTCATTTCAAAACTTACTCTAAAGCTACTATAATCAAGACAATGTTGTATTGGGAAAAAGATTGACGTGGATCAATACACAAGAATAGAGTCTAGAAATAGACTCACACAATTGATTTTTGACAAAGTACAAAGACTATTCAAAGCAGAAAAGACAGTCCTTTCAACCAGTGGCACTGTAACCACTGGACAGCTGTATAAAAAAAAATCCTCTCTTAACTAAAAATTGATCATAGATCTAAATGTAAAACCATATTAATTTTAGAAGAAACAGGGAAAATATATTGTGTCCTTGGCTTAGTGAAATGTTCTTAGATACAATGTAAAAAGTATAATCCATGAAGGAAAAATAAAAAAATTTCAAAATAAAAACTTTTGCCCTAACCAAATTACTACTGAAAGAATAGAAGCACATGCAGATTGGGCTAAGATATTTTTAAGTTACCTGCCTGACAAAGAAATTATATAAACTGCATATATTAAGAATTCCCAAGATTCGTCAATAAAACTAAGCCACCAGTAAGGAGATTAACTAAGCATTTGAACAGAAACTAACAAAGAAAACACATGAATGTTCAAGAAACATACAAAGTATCCAGGCCCATTGTTCATCAGGGGATGGCAAGAACAGCAGCTGTGTTCCATGTATCTGGTAGACCTGTCGCTTGTATTTTTGTTACAAATTTAAGTGTTGGAAATGTGAAGAGACTGGAATTCTCACATAATACAAATGGCAAGACTTTCTGGAAAACAGAGATTTCCTATCAAGTTAAACAAAATCTTGAAACAACTCCCCATCCTGCTTCTATGTATTTATTCAAATGAAAGAAAATTTGTGTTCACAAGAAATCACCTTCACAAATGTTTGGGCAACTTAAAAAAATTATGCTATCCCCCAAAAGAAAGTGGCCCTCAACTGGAAACACAAACTTCTGTCACAGAATGGAACCCTGCCCGAGATGGAAGAGTGAATGAGCTGCACACATGTGAGCCTCATGTGTGTGATGGTTGAGTCCACCACGGCACACGCTGGGGCCATACACGTGTGCATGTGTGCAAGCACAATCCCACTCTTGCATTCACAGAAATGCTCACCCCCCCCACATTCCTTTTTTTTTTTTTAAATTTTATTTTCATTTATTTAATTTTAATTTATTTGATGGGAGGGTTAGGGAGAGAATGGGCGCACCAGGGTCTCCAGCCACTGCAAATGAATTCCAGATGTGTGTGCCCCCTTGTGCATCTGGCTAGTGTGGGTCCTGGGGAATCGACCCTGGGTCCTTTGGCTTTGCAGGCAAATGTCTTAACCACTAAGCCCCCTCCAGCCCCCTCACACATTCCTTTTCATGCTCACACTCACACATACCTGACACAGAGTGGGAGCATGTGTGTTGGCATAGTAAGAGAGCCGGTCACTGTATTAGTCATTTCTTCTGCTGTGTCTTAAAGTGGCTGCAAAAATGAGCTTGGTGCCTAAGTCAAACAACCAACTACCCCACACTTTCACGTGCTTTGACAGTGCGGGCATGGCCACAGGGACCTCTATGCCATTTTCTTGTCAGCAACTGCTTTCAGGAAACCTAAAAATGACTATGATTAATTATTGCATTTGGAAGTTTCTGGAACACCCTCAGGAGCTGCCTCCAATGCCATGCCTGGCACAGAATGGTGCTCCTGTCTCAACACAAAGCCAAGTAGAAGAAGACCTATGCCAGGTGCCCCCAGAAAGACAGGAAGCCCAAGGATATGTCTCCAAGGTCTCTGGACACACACACATCGCCCTCACTCACGCCTGGAAACCCCAGCTCTTTACGTAAACACTGAGACCATGACCTTGAGTCAGGAGTACAATGTCAGGGTTGGGGAGATGGCTCTGCCAGCGTTGCGCTTGTCACTCAAGGGTGAGGACCTGACTTGGATCCCCAGGACCTATAATCTCAGAGCTCAGGAGGTGCAGAAAAGTGGATCTCCAGGGCTCCCCGGGGCAAGCTGGCTGGCTTGACTTGATCACACGGGTGAGCTCTGGGTTTGGCGAGAGACTCTGTCTCAGTAAATAAGGGCAGAGTGGCTGGGGAAGACACCCACCATGGATCTCTGGCCTCCTTGTGCACATGCATACCCGTGCACATGCATTCCTCACATGTACACCCACACTCACACACACACGACACATACATGTGCAAAAAAGGAATAGAATGTCTTGTTTCCCTTAATCAGAAGAGCTCTTTGCACTCAAGTTTTAGAGTGCCGCAGCTTCAGCCTTTAAACGAAGTCAGACCCGGAGCTAGCGTGGTCACACACATGAAAAAGACAAAGATTCACGTGCTTTGCACTAAGGTCAGAGTAGATGTCTTCACCTCTCCAGGAACACTGACAAATTTACAACTTCTCTGAATTCCACCCAAGAGTGTTTCTCACGCAGGTCTCACACAGCCTGTGCGTATGTCTGTGCCCCGAGTAATTACACTTGGGGGGGGGGTCTGCATGTGTTTCAGAGGCCACCTGAAGCTTCTAACTGTATTCTTCAACCACCCCTAAAGTAATGCATGTGAGGGGAGACAAAAATAAACATTATGACTTTTCACAAGTCGTGCCAGCCAGCTGTGGGGACAGACTTTGCCACTCCAAGAGGTGACCAATCTGTGAGGTGTCCAGTGCAGAAACAGCTCCTGTGGGAGGCAGCAGATGGCAAGAAGCATGGCCAGACCTCTGTGCCCCCTGCTTTACACTCAATCAGCCGAGTCCCCAACTCTTCAAGCAAGAGATCCACAACCCGGCTGGAGAGATGGCTTAGCGGTTAAGGCGCCTGCCTCCTAAGCCTAAGAAGGCTGGTTCCAATCTCCAGCCGTTCCAATCTCCAGGTCCCACTTTTAGCCAGATACAAAGTGACGTAAGGCTGCAATGCCGCACTTGACCACAAGGGGGCGCACACATCTGGATTTCGTTCACAGCAGCTGAGAGGCTGCTGGCGCGCCCATCTCTATCTGTCTTCCTCTCCCTTTCTCTTTGTCTCTCCCTGTCTCTCTCCAAAAAAAAAAAAAAAAAGAGAGAGAGAGAGATCCACAACCATTACTGACGTATGTAGGGATCTCACATCTTTCCTGCTTTTGCTTTGCTCTATTTCCCTCCCTCCTTCCTTCCCTCCTTCCCTTCTTTGAGCATTCTTCCCTCCTTGTCACCCCCTCACTCCTCCTTCCATCAGACCCTGCAGTCCAGCATGCTGCAGAGGAAGATAAAGGCACACCAACACGGAGAGACTCCCTAAGAGGGTGAAAGGGACATTGAGCTTCTGCTTGTACACAGCGTGACCAGTCCTGCAGGAGGCGTTCACAGATGATGCCCAGAAGCCTCTGGTGATGTGGGTCCCAGCGGGAGGCAAAGTTCCCAGGCAGAAGGTGTTGCCAGCGGAGGGACATAGGTGCAAAGGAGCACTTCAGAGTCACAGAACCAGCCCTGCCCGGGCAGGAGCAGGACAGGCCCGGCCGGATGTCAGCCCTGGCGCATGCTCTCCAAAGTCACCAACACCGCTTGAGTTTTCAGATCCAAATTACCCGTTTTGAAATATGTCTCTGTGGATCTATTTAAGTCCTGTCTGCTGCACAGTGAGCACTTGATATATGAGGAGTTTAGATTTCAGTTCTCATTTATTGGTCTTCATATTCAAATTCAGAATGTGTGATTTCACTCAGGGTTCTGCAGAGGACTGGAGTGAGATGGGGACACCTCTCACCTCTGGTGGCGTCCCAATGTGAACCCATCTCCGGCTAGGGCGGATGTGGCCTGTGACAGCCCCTCGCCCACAGCTGTCCTCGCAAGACGGTGTCAGCTGCAACTTGAAGACTCTGAAGTCTGCAAGGAGAGCTTGGCCGCTGAGCTCATTAAGGACCCTGAGGCCATTCAGGCCTCCCCTGTAATCTCAGGAAGGGACAGCTTTGCAAGAGGCCCCTGATTGGGGCTGGTGGGTCCCAGCAGGGGTCCTGAGCTCAGCAGGGAAAATGGGCAAGGGCCTCTCTGCGGATGGGCTCTGTGAGTGGTGGGCTTTGGGCCTGAGTGGCAGTTTCCAGCGCTGCCTCCGCTTCGAATGATTCTGAGGTGGGGCCCAGCTTGCGGCTCTGAATCTCATCTCTCCTGACCTGATTGGCAATTACGCTGCCCTGCAATCAGATCTGAAATCAGCCCCTCCTGTCACTATGCTGGGGCAGCTCCCGCCATGCACCCGTGGTGCATCGACCCAATATGCTTCGGAATTTGGGGTGTTGGAGTAGGTGGCCCACTCCGTCCAATTTAGTCTAAAGGCCTCAGGGCCCAGCACAAGGGGAAAGATGACAAAGTGGAAGTGTCATGGGGCTGCCTCAGGGAATAAGTGCAAAACAAATGCTGACGGATAAGTCGGTGTGAACGTTTGGATGCAATGGAGCTGGAGCACCCGGGTTTCTCCTCAGAGGGCCTTGTGTCTGTCTTCAGTCCCGTGAGCCTTTGCTTGCTGACCACAGGGACCGATGTCAGGTGTCAGTGAGATCCAGAGCGGCAGTGGTGGGGCCTCCTCACCCCACCCACACTGCCCTTGTCAGAGGCTCGCCCAGCGGCAGTTGCTGGGGACCTCAGGCCTGCACAGCCTCTCACCTTGCAGGTAGGTACGACCACCAGCCCAAGAGCTCCCTGCCCTGGACTCCGGCCACGTGGGATCTCGGTCCCTGGCAAGGTTGGAGGTGTGAGAGCAGCCATCCACTCCTTGGCAGGCCACTTCTCAGACTGACCCGCCTGACACAGCTGTCTCCTGCCCTTAGGCCTTGCCCTGGGCATTCAGTTTCACCCCCACCCCACTGCTGCAGCACTGAGAACCATCTCACCTTCAGGCCTCTGGAAGCTTCTTGTTCTGAAGTACTGTCTGTTCCTTGGCACTCCTCCATGGCTCTGACCCTGAGCCCAGCACTCTGGAAGCCCCGGCACGTCCCTACGGGGAATGGACACTGGAGCCCTGGTTTGCCTTGAGTTGTAAAGGCATGAGGGCCACCTTCCCTCTTGACCATGGTGCTCTCTGCCTGGCATCCTCACAACCCTGTGAGCAGAGGTCTGAGCACCTAGCAGGGCGGAGCTCTGGAGTTCTGGACAGAAATCTTCCTCTTGCTGACAGTTCCTGACATGCTTTTTTTTTTGGAATATTTTTTATATTTTATTTTTATTTATTTGAGACAGAGAGAGAATGAGAGAATGGGCACACCCAAGCCTCCAGCCACTGCAAACAAACTTCAGATGCATGTGCCACCTTGTGCATATGGCTTACGTGGATCCTGGGGGAATTGAACCTGGGTCCTTTGGCTTTGCAGGCAAACATTTTAGCCATCCCTCCAGCTGACATTCTTTTTTTTTTTTTTTTTTTGGTTTTCGAGGTAGGGTCTCATCAGGCTGACCTGGAATTTACTCTGTAGTCTCAGGGTGGCCTCGAACTCATGGTGATCCTCCTACCTCTGCCTCCTGAGTGCTGGGGTTAAAGGCGTGCGCCACCACACCCGGCTCCAGCTGACATTCTTGTTTGCCTCTGTCTTCACACCTCACACAGCCTGCTTCCTTCTGTGTTTCCTGTCTTAGTCTAGGAACATCAGCCATGTCCAAAACTGCCTTGGTCGGTGGGATTTCATCTCATCTTACCTAATTACGTCTGCACTGATGGTCTTGCTGTTGCTGTTGCTCGTGTCTGTGTGCATGGCGTGGTATGATGCAGCACCACATGCACTCTCCTGCAGCAGGGGACGCTTGCCTGTGACAGCCAGAGTGGACCGTGGGTGGCCTGCTCCATCGCTCTTCTGCCTGGTCCTGGTTAAGCTGGACTCTTCTGGACTCTGTCTGATAATTCTTGGGTCTCTGCTCCCCTGCACTACACAATAGAGTTACAAGCACATGTGGCCACGTCCAGCTGTTCACGTGGGATCTGGCCCCTCTCAAATCCTCATGCTTGTGCAAGAAGTGCACTTAACCACTGGGCCAGCCCTGTCACCTGTAGTAACATTCTTCATATGGGCATGTTCTGAGTGGAGGTTGGGGGGTTAGGATTTCATACCTCTATGTTGGGGTATATGACTCAACCCAAGCTAGTATTCTCCTTCTAGTTGGAGTGTCCCAAGCCCAGCTCTCTCATCTTTCTCTGCTCCTCAATGGAGCACCAGACCTGCTAAGCAAGGTGCCCCCTCTTGTGTGAGCAAAGTTCTGAGTACCCACAGCGTGTTGTTGAGGGGTGACCAGCTTCCTTTGTCTCCTTTCCTCCTGTTAGGGCGGCTGCATACACGACCATCCAAGCCAGGGTCTTTGTCCACGAATGGACGCAGTGCTAGTGTTTGCGTAGAACCTTCAGGTGCTAAGGCACAGGAGGCCACCCACTACAGAGCTCGTCAGCTCAGTTGCCATGACACACCACTTGAGAGATTAACCTCAAGAAGGAGAAAGATGTATCTTGGCTCACAGTTTCACAGTCACGTAACTCCATTCTTTCTGTGAAGAGTCATGGCCATGGTGGGGAGCACAGCTGGTTACCTCGGGGCAGTCAGGAAGCAGAGGGCGAGGAAGGGGCTGGCCATGAGGACACACCCCTGGTCACTTGCCTCCTCTCACTAGACTCCACCTCGTGGAGCTTCCATCACCTCCCAGCAATGCCATGAGCTGGCCACCATGCCTTGAGTACACGGACTTCGAGGAACCCTCCAGAGCTGAACTGTAATCCTTACCTGTCTCCACTTACTGCCCAAACTCCCCCTTCAGGAGCCCATTCTCCCAAGGTTTGTATTGCCAGGAACAGTAACATTGTTCTTTTATTTCTTTTTTAAGATTTGTACACACAGATAGCTCACCAACGTAATGGTTCCATACCATGTCTGCAGCATCCCTCAGAGATACTATAGACTATAGTTCTGGGGTGAGACACTGTGATAAATCAAATTTGGTGACAAGGCAAAGCACACAAGTTTTTTTTTTTTTTTTTTTTGCATTGCCTACTAAGTATGCAATAGTACCATGTCTTTAAAAAGAAATGAATATATCTGAATTTAAAATACTATATTGGTAAGAAGTGCTAGCAATCATCTGAGCTGTAGGAAAAATTATAAACTTTCTCAAACCAGGCTTGCCAAAGACCTTCAATGACACACAAAGCAGTGAAACAAGGTTATGTGGGGGGACTCGGGGGTGAAGTTCATGTGGGTTCTCCACCAGTAAGGGGGGAGGGTGTGGCTATTTGTTTCTCAGCAATAAGCACTGGTGAAATGTAAGATAGCCCCCTTTAAAAATATTTCATTTATTTATTGGAGAGAGAATATGGCATGTCAGGACCTCCAGCCACTGCAAAAGAACTCCAGAAGCATGTGCCACCTTGTGCATTTGGCTTTACATGGGTACTAGGGAATCGAACCTGGGTCCTTAGGCTTTGCAGGGAAGTGCCTTAACCACTGAGCCATCTCTCTAGCCTGAGATCCCCTTTTTAATGTCTGTCCTCTACATGTCTGCCTGCATAGGATCCAGAAGGTCCCTCAAAGGCCTGTGTGTTGTAGACATGGCTTCCAGCTGACATCACGAGGTGGTATAATCTTTTTAAAAAACTTTTTATTTTTAAATTTTTATTATTTTTTTGGAGAGAGATACAGAGAGAGACAGAGAGAGAGAGAGAGAGAGAGAGAGAGAGAGAGGAAGATAAAGATGGGCGCGCGAGCAGTGTCTCAGCTGTTGTGAACGAAATCCAGATGCGTCCGCCCCCTTGTGGTCAAGTGCAGCATTGCACCCTTGTGTCACTTTTCATCTAGCTAAACGTGGGACCTGGAGATTGGAACCGCTGGAGATTGGAACCAGTGTTCTTAGGGTTAGGAGGTAGGCGCCTTAACCCCTAAGCCATCTCTACAGCCCAAGAGGTGGTATAATCTTTAGCATGTGGGACCTAGCCGGGGAAAGTTAGGTTCTTGGGTGTGCCCTTGAAGGAGAGTTTTGGACCTTTTGGACCTCTTCCTGCCTTTCCCTTTTGCTTCTTGGCTGCCGGGAAGTGAGTAAGCTGCCTTGTCCCCACAGGCTTACAGGTAATAAGCAAACCAACCACGGACTGGAGCCTCTGAAACCGAGAGCCAAAACAAGTCTTTCCTTCTTATTACTTGTTCTTAAGTGATAAAAAGCTGAGTGACACAATGGCCATGAAACAATGTCGTGAGTGACTGGAGATTGCACTTAGGGACCACATTGTCTCCATTCAGATCCTGCATCTAATGCTGCCTCTGTTTCCTCACCATTGAACAGTCTCATGGGGCCACCTGGAATTCAGCTTGGTGTGAGCTAGCTGAAGACACAAGATGGTGCCCACACACAGGAAGTACTGAGTGTCTGTGGGCTGTGTTTTGGGAGCTGACTCCAGTGGGGCCAGAAGCCATGCAGCTTGTCTTCATCTTCCACCAAAGTAGGGACTGTCCTTCATTCTGTCCCCACCAATTAGAACCCAGGGGAATAAAATGCCTTCAGTAGATGGGTCTCTTGTCATGGCAGTGTGTGAGCTGTTGAGTCATGGAGGTTCAAAGCTGGCATCAACAAGGTTAAAAGTGGAAGTGTTTCCCCAGACCAGAATACAAAAAGTCCTTTAAAACTAATTTCATGTTATTCTTTAAAAAATATCAGCGAAATAACATCTGTAAGTATTTAAACATAAATTATACATTTGTGGTTTTAGTACTGATGATTTAATTAAAAGCCCATCATAGTGGGAGAAGCATCTTATATCACCCAGATAATAACTTAGGCAACCAATGTTTGTTCATCGAAAAGTCAGAGAACGTTCTGGGCCAGTGTGGCTCACTCGTGTATGTGACTGCCTCAGAGGGGTGGGAGCCTGGCTCTGACTGAACAGGCCTCCCCGCCTCACCTCATCAGTCTTCCCAAAGGGCCCCTTTCCAGAACATCAGAGGAGGAAATAGGTTGTCTTCCTGTGGCCTCAGCAGCCTCATCCGAGGAGCTGGATGGCCTGGAAAGGCTTCATGGCCTGGTGAGTGCTTCCCAGCCGCAGCCTAGATGAGGGGTCAGATGGCTTAGGCAGGGGCCTGGACAGGTGACCAAGCCATGATGGACTTCTGGAAGACTTGGCTCTCCTCACACTACCACGAGCACTGGAAAGTTTCTGAGAATCAAATAAGGGGGACAGGAGATTAGGGCCAACTTTTGTCCTATTGCCTCATCCTTCCTCACATGTGAGTGGCCCAGGTGACCAAGCACACCTGCCCAGAAAGGACATGACCGACACTACAGTGGCCACAGCAGAGATGAAGCGTTTGTTAAGACTGGAGGAGAACCTGCTGGAGTTGGTTCACCCCAGACAGCAGCAGGAAACCTCAAGCCTACTTGGAGTGGCTTTCCGCCTTCGCCTCCCTTGTTTACACAAGAATTTTGGCATTTCACATTTCAGAATTTTCTTTAGTCCTGACCGCAGCCTGCAGTTTCTTCTTCCCTTCCCTTTCTGTCCTGGCAGCCGTTTCCGTGGCATCCACATCCGGAGTGGCCGTGGCTCCCTGCCACTTTGGAAGGCCCGCAGTATCTAGCGAAGTTCCACAGCACCTGGCAGCAAGCCCGCTGCCCCGTCCCTGTCGATGAGGATTCAGTGAACAATTTCCCTTCCGGGTGGTGGGCTTCTCCTTCAGAGCATTGTCTGAGCCCTGTTCCATGCGCCAGTTGGCACTTTTCCAATGGACCTGAGGAGAAAGGTCATGGTAACTACTGTGATTCAGACTCAGGGTGGCACCCTCTGACATCACAAGCTGCTAGGTTCACAAGCTGCTAGGTCACCTCATCTGTGTGCATTCTTTTGCTCTCTCTCTCTCTTTCTCTCTCTCTCGTATATTCTCTGAGACAGGGCCTTTCACTTGAGCCCAGGGCTCACAGTTTGTGTTAATCTAGCTAGCCAGCTTGGCCAGGGGATGCCAATCTCTGCCTCCTGAGTGCTGGGATTATAGGTAGGTACCACACCTGGCATTCATATGGGTGCTAGGGAGCTGAACTCCAGTTTTCACACTGACATGGTAAGTGCTTTATCCATGGAGCCATCTCCTCGGCCCTCTGAATGCATTCCTGTTCCATTGCTGAGAGCCCATCTGTCAGCTCTATCAAGATATTGTCTTATAAAATTACTTCTGTGATGGTGAACAACTAAAATGACCCAGGAACACTGAATTGGTGAACTTTACCTGGTCAGAAGAAGACAGGGACAGTGACCCAGCTGGGATCACATTAACCAAGTAGCTGGGAAGAGGCCAGCTAGTGCAAAGCCGCTGTTGACCTCTGATTACAGGGAGCATGGTCTTTGCCAGAATGCCTAGGGAATACCTCTCCAGGCCGGCACACCTTGGGTCAGGTGCAAGAACGTCACCAGCCTGACAGCATTGGCAGAAGTTTCTAGAAAGAAGCACACATGCTTCAGATGGCAGTGAGAGGAGATTCAAGGTCAAGGTCTTGAGCTCTCTGTTCAAGGAGGGCCACCATCTCAAAGGTGCACCCTGACTCTTGCTTCGGCTGTCAGCCCTTTTGTGGAATGTGTCGGGGAAAAACAGAACAATAAACCCGCCAGCAATGCAAGTCTATGACCGGCATAGAGTTATGGAAACTTTAGACATATCTGCTTTCCTATGCAAGTTATCTTACATGCAAAAGCAT
The DNA here is from genome assembly GCA_036365145.1 of Orientallactaga sibirica. Classification (NCBI taxonomy): domain Eukaryota; kingdom Metazoa; phylum Chordata; class Mammalia; order Rodentia; family Dipodidae; genus Orientallactaga; species Orientallactaga sibirica. The sequence goes on along the minus strand of JAEOAD010000041.1, from coordinate 17,976,646 downwards.
TTATAATTTGCTTACCTCCATATTAAAATCTAGATAAGGCCCTTCGTTTGCAGGAGAACCTTGTTGCTTTCTTATCTTCTTTTGAGACATCTTGTAATAAGACTTTTTTTTTTTTTCGGTCTGTAGTGCTTTTTTCAATCAATGTAGCTGACAACAGATAACTTCAGCACAAGGACTCATCATGTGAGCCCTGCGTGTATGAACACTGACCCGATTTAGCGAATCTCTGTTTATCCACAACAATCTTGCCTGTGAATATTTGGAAGTATATCACTATTACAGTCTCCAGGGAGTGGGGGAAGAGAGAAAAACAGAAGGCCAGGGAGGTCTTCTGTGCTTTTCCAAGATGATGAAGTAAATGAGGTCACGAAGGCGCTAAACAACCAAGAGCTGAAGTTAATTGGAGTTTCACGAAGTGGGATCTGCCTGCCATTCCTCTGGTGTCTGGCCCCATGGATCCTTCTAGGGCCCTCATTCATCACTTTTACTCTTTTACTCCCACATGGTTCTGGAAAAGCAGAAGCACAGAGCTAGATATCAAGCTGTCTTGTCCCTTGGCTGAGATGGTCATATCCATTGGTGCACATGCTAACAAACGGAGTCACAGACACACAGGCACCACTTTGTCTGGCTGGGACACTGCCATACTGAATATCCAGAGTCACTAGGCTGCTACTGGGGAGGAGATGGCTAATGTCCTCAGCAAGACATGCGCCATGTTGCGAGTTATCTCCTTGATAACTTTTTAAAGAGGGAGAGTGTGATTAACACTAAAATATCCGAAAAGTGATGCTTTCCTTTTTTGTTTGTTTTTTATTTGTTGTTGCTTTTTGAGGTAGGGTCTCACTCTAGCTCAGGCTGACCTGGAATTCACTATGTAGTCTCAGAGTGGCCTCGAACTCATGGCGATCTTCCTACCTCTGCCTCCCGAGTGCTGGGATTAAAGGCGTGCGCCACCACGCCCTGCAGAAGAGTGATATTTTCAAAGGGATTTATTCTCAAAAGAAACCACATTGATTTACCCACAAACTGTAACCATGTTTGGCATTTTACTTTTGTTTTCTCTTAATTACACTAAATCAGAAAAGAAAATGGACATACAAATAATGAACAATAGGCTAGTTCCTCTTATGATGAAAACAACTTTAATATTATTCAAAATAATCTGATCTATTTGGAGTTTATTGGCAAAGTGGACTTAACTTCACATTTTGCTGAATTCTTATTAATTATACAAGTCTCAAAATAAATAATTTGAAATATACTATGCATATACCAAGCCTTACGTGAGTAAACTGTTCATGTTGCACTTTTACTGAACTGTGCGTGTGCACGTGTGTGTAGACAGGTGTGTGTACATGTGTGTGTGCATGCATACAGGCTCTAGAAGAAACCTCAGGTGTTCCTCTCAGGCACCATCCGCCTTTTCTTTTCTTTTCTTTTCTTTTTTTTTTTTTTTTTTTTTTTTTTTTTTTTTTTTTTTCGAGGTAGGGTCTCACTCTAGCTCAGGCTGACCTGGAATTCACTATAGAGTCTCAGGATGGCCTCGAACTCACGGTGATCCTCCTACCTCTGTCTTCTGAGTGCTGGGATTAAAGGTGTGTGCCACCACGCCTGGCCCATGCACCTTTTTTGAGACAGGGTCTCTCAATGGCCTGGAGCCCATCAGTTAGGCTTGACAAGCTGGCTAGTGAGACTCAGGGATCTCCCTCTCTCTGCCTTCCTAGAGCCAGGGTTACAGACCGTGCCACCTCCCCTGGCATTTTATGTAGGTTCTGGTGGTGGTGAAGTAAGCACTTTATTGACTGAGCCATCTCCCAGCTCTGCTGAATTTCTTAAGACAATTATCTTAAAGCATTCTGGTCTCATTTGCTGTCATCAGAAGTCAAATATAATTCCTAAGTTTTGTAGTTTTATTTCTAGACATATTGTGTCTAAAACGTTATATAGGATATTTTAAAAAGAAAAACGTCTTTAAAAGCTTACAAACCTGTTTTCTTGAGGCCTCCTTGGCCTGAGTAGGACTTCACATAGTCAGTGATAGGAAGAAATTTCTAGAAAAAAGCTCAGTCCTGATTATTATAAAGTACTGTCACAGGAGGGGTCTTCTTACTTAGAGTTTATGGGGTTTTGTTTGTTTGTTTGTTTGTTTGTTTTGGGTTGAATGGAATGGTGGCAGTTAGAGTTGTATGGGGAAATTAAAGCAGGAAAATGCCAAATGCTGGCCCAACATTTGGAAATAACAGGAAGGGGCTGCCTTGGAACCATGCAGACCTCACACGGTGGCCCTCAGGATTAATATCCCATCATTATCCAACCTTTGTAGTGAGTTTTCGAAAGTCACTGCAGAGTTCAGGTAAGATTGCTGAGATCGCACTGCAGTAATTAGGTGGAATTAAAGTGAAATGGAAAGCAGATGAACAGAAGGATAAAGTACAATGTGCAGCACGCCCCCCCACCACCACCACGCACTCTCCTGAGAGAAGAGACACTTTGATAAGATATTGTTACAAAAGCCAAGTTTGAAAGGGGGGCCCTGCCTGCCGCCTGCTGGTCACATGCTCAGCCCTTCTGACACTTTCACTGTTCTTTTTCATTTCCAGGAGGATCATGGGAAGGACCCACGGAGGCTGCTGCATGAAGAGGAGCCTCTAGGCCTCTCTCAGTTTCCACAAGAAGCAGGAGGTGACGCTCAATCCGGTGATGCATTTTACGCAGCCCGGATGCAACCACTTCTGTAGCCAACATTCTAGATGAACTGTTCCGTGCCTTGTCTCACTCCGAGCCTTAAAAATCCAGCACATGGAAGCCGGGCGTGGTGGCGCACGCCTTGAATTCCAGCACTCGGGAGGTAGAGGTAGAAGGATCGCCATGAGTTCGAGGCCACCCTGAGACTACAGAGTGAATTCCAGGTCAGCCTGAGCTAGACTGAGAGCTTACCTCGAAAACCAAAAAAAAAAAAAAAAAAAAAATCCAGCACGTGGCACGCAGCATATCCGAATTCAGATGGCTTCACTTTGGGTGCCAAAGAGCCACAAGGAGCAGGTGGTTACCCTGCCGGATAACACCAAGCCTAAGTAGCATTCAAGGGCAGCCCAGGAAGAAATACAGAAAATGCAAAGCAGGAGACTGGCAGAAGGAAGGGCTCAGCAGTAAACCTATGTGTCACTGTGTGTGGGATGGGCCCACTCACCCTGTGAGGGTCCAACTAAAGACTCTTCCTGCCCTGTCCTCTCTCCTCCAGGTCAAGTGGTCAGAGCTAAGAGCATTCCTTGTGAAAAGAGACTCAGGGACTGCCCTGCATGTGTGTGTGAGGATTGTGTCCGGGCCTTCACGTGTGCAGATGTGTGTGGGTAAGAGTTGAGGCATGTGCACTAAGGGACTGGAGGCAAAGGGCCTTTCCCAGAGGGGAGGGAGGCCTTTGTGCAGGTAAGAGCCCCATCTGCCACAGCTTCTCTGGCGCCCAGCCTCACTCAGCCACCGACCCGCACCTCCGCACCCCTCACACTGGAAGAGCTCTCTGTCCGTGGCACTCACAACACACCCTGGCTACCCCCCACCACAGTGGCCTACAAAGAGCTGCCTTCTGGTTTCCCAGGTCTTGGCTTTAGGCAGCCTGGACTGTGAGTGGTCACGCAGGTCATCACAGACTGGCAGAAGCCTGGAGGAGCGTCTGATCTGTGGCTTTCTAGAGCCACATGTCTTGACTGAAAAGGACATTCTGCTCAACTCCCTGTCCCCAGGGGGTCCATATTCATGACAGAGTCATCTCAGTGAGAGAGATAGCTCCACTGGTAAAGTGGTTGCTGGGTGTAATCACAGCCTGGGGAAGTAGAGTCAGCATCCTTGTAGCTGGATGGCCTGGGAGGTGGAATCAGAACACTTGCAGATCCACGGCCTGGGCTGATAGTGACAGTCGAGCATCATTGGTTAGCTGCAGGGAAATGAGAAATCGTGTTTCAAAAAGAGGGCAGCCCATGAGGAATGACACCTAGGGTTTGTATCTGGCCTCCACGTGCACCTGCACACACGTGCACTTGGGTGCGCACATGAACACATGCATAAAAAAAGCCATCTGGAGCTCGGTGCTGGAAGCCTCCACTTTCATCCTAACCAATATTTCATTGAATTCTGCCCTCAAGTCTTCTCTCCTCTGTTTGTCAGGAAATGGGAAGGCTCCTTAAGGGCCCCCACATGGATGAAGCCTCATGCTAGGTGGGGAGGGGACTGACTGTACTTCCTTAGGAGCATTTTTTTTCTGTTTTTTTCTGTTTTTTTTTTGGGGGGGGTAGGGTCTCACTCTAGCCCAGGCTGACCTGGAATTTACTGTTATCTCAGGGTAGCTTGAACTCACAGCGATCCTCCTACCTCTGCCTCCCGAGTGCTGGGATTAAAGGTGTGCGCCACCACGCCCAGCTTTTTAGAAGTAATTTTTGACCCATGGAGGAGGCAGGGAAGGGACAGCTGTGTGAAATGCAGAGGTTGGGGTACCTGATCTGGGATGGGACTTGCGCCTTTAATCTCAGTATTCAGGATACTGGAGCAGCAAGACTGCCATGGATTCTAGACCAGCCCGGGCTTCACAGTGACACCCTGTCGTCATAAAACAATCAGAGATGGGTGGGCCAGGGTAGCAGACTCCTTCCGGGAAGATGAAGCTGCCATAACTGGAGCCTTGGACTTCCTGGAAATCTTCTAAGTTTCTCCACAGTGGGTCTGGGAGATGTCTCTGCATCCCACTCGTGTTCGCTGCAGATGGCAGAAACACTTACCCTCCTAGCCTGGTCTCCGGGCCCATGGCCAAGGTGTGCACTTCCAGGTGCCAGTGCACGTGCATGTGGAGCCAGCACAGGAGCCTGAGGTTCCAGAGTCTCATTTGCTTGGCCCCATCCCAAGGGCTGCATCTTCCGGGTCAGTAGTTCCAGAGACACCAGGTCACCAAGGACGTGCGGAGGAATGGAAGACTCCGTGGACGGGGGAGTAGAAGGATCACATGAACAAGACGCCTCTGGGAAAGGACTCAAAAAGCCAGTGCGGCCTGAGGGTGCTGACTTGAGCAGCTCGCTGCCTTCTCCTAAACTGCTGCTTGGAGTTCTAGCTCATGGAGGTAAGTTCAACACCTGTGGCTGACATCCGTGACACAGAGCAAGGTGGCTCCTCTCAGTGAGCTGCCAACATGGAAAACCCTCCAGTGCCAGGGTCACGTGAGCCAAGTGTTAGAGCTCAGAACCCTAAGGACCCTTTTTAACGTGTGAATCCACCAGAAAGAGGGAGCAGGAGCCCATCCGCCACCCCTTGTTACTTGCAAGCTCTCCCCTGCCCATGCTCTTCCTCCACCACTCCCACCCATAGGAGCGGATCTGGATTTAGAAAGTTGTCATGGAATGAGCCCCCCCCCCAAGAAGGCTGCTCATGAAGCAGGACTGGATACTTTTTAAAATTGATCATGAAGCAGGACTAGATACTTTTAAAATCGCTCAAGAAGCAGGACTGGATACTTTTAAAATCGCTCATGAAGCAGGACTGGATACTTTTTAAAATCTAATGATGATGTTAGTGTGGCAGCCGAAGGTCCGTGCGACAAGTCTGTGCAGCTGCTCTGGCTTTGAAAAGCCCTGGACAATGGGTGCACTGTTCCTGGGGCCTGGCCTCCAGCATTTGCATAGACTGTTCTGCCTGGTTGACCAGCGGGCTGTTGGCCTAGCATTGTCCACAGATCACTTCAAGATGACCGAGGTGACAAGATTCAGGTGAGAGTGAACTGGGATGATTCCCCAATGCCACTGGGAGGAACCACCCTGGGAGCATTAGCCAGCTCTGGTGGCTGTTAGTTTTCTAGGGTCTCACTTGTTTGTGCGTAGAGACCTCCTCATCTGTAGGAGGGGGGCAGCGAGGAAGAACGCTTTTGACAGGAGCCCTGTGGGAGAAGTAGCCCAGGGTATTCCTGCCTTTATAGCTCCAATAACATGGTGGCGTTTTATTACAGTGTGTCCTTTCACTCTAGGAAGTGTGAGTTAGCCTGCCAACGGGAAGGCACAGTTGCCTTCTCTGTGACCGAAATTTGTCACCATGTGAAGCCGAATTTGCTCTTTTCCAGAACCAACATTTCAGAAAGTTGCAACCATGGTCCCTTAGGTGGCAAATCCGAGCTGAACTGTAGAATTATCCAGTGAGGATGGTTTACCTCTGCCTTACCAGCTGAAGTGGAGCTGGTTCCACAATGGCTGGTTTCTGACCCTCCAGAGAAGTTGACCAAGCACAGTATCAAGGCCCCCAAAATGACTTCCACTTGAAACTGGTGCTTTGACCTCAGTTCAGGAAGACAAAGTCCTTGTAACACAGCAGTCTTCCCCAGAGGGGTGCTGGGCAACTGGTACCCACCCACCTTTTCTATCCTTTGGGCATTCAAGTTTTGGAGAGTGTGAGCATTACCAGCATTTTGGAAAGACCAGAATGGTGAAGGGGGAGACCAAGGGCAGATGAGTGGGTGGAGCAGGGAGCAGCTTCAGCTGGAGGTAGATGAGAAACCCTCTTCCCTTTTGCAGCGAAACCAAGCTGGAGCTGGAGGGATCCTTTCTCCAAGGGCAGAAGTGCTTGATTCCCTAGTGGCCACAGGCATGCGGGAGGCCTCCAGCCTTCAGGAAGGACAAACATCCCATTCCTGTATCCCTCTCGGACTCCACCTCTGTGCGCCCCGCACACCACCCACTGGAGCCAAAACTAATGCTAGAAAAGGCACCCCCCCACACACACACACTTGCTGGGCCCAAGCCTGCGGGTGGCGGGCCTGCACCTTGGCGGGAAAGGGCCTGGGAGACGTTTCTGCATCCCCACTCGCGTTCGCAGCACATGGCAGAAACACTCATCTCGGGGAGTATAAAGATTAATCCAGCCGCAGGTTTCCAGATAAGTGACTGTGATGGAGATTGTTGGCGAGAAAATAGACAATTATCCGCTGTTAGCTTTACATAAAGATCGCATTAACTCAAATTAGTTATCAGACAAAAGCTGCCCGCCCGCGCCCTGCCCGCGGGCATCCCGGGGCGCCACTGGGCCCAACTCTGCGGGCGGGGCCGAGGCCTGGTGAAGCCGGGCAGGGCGCGGGGAGTAGGCGGACAGGACAGGAGGGCCACCCTGACCCCGGCCCCACACATGTTGCTCTGGTCTAGACGCTGGAGACAGCAGGCTCACCCTGGCCCTGCGCTCCAGCCTGGTACCCGGAGTCCCTCCCACACACCTGCATCCCCTCCAAAAGCCTTCCCTCCTCCCGCGTGCCTCTCCATGTCATCCGCTGTCATAGAGACCTTAATTCTTCCTGGTGGGGAAGAGTCCTCCTCCTCTGCCACGGAATCACAGTGCCACGGGAGTGACCACTGCCCACACTCCCCTCCCACCGCACTTCGTCGTGGTCGCCGTCTGAGGGACCTGCCTCCACGCGTGGGAGGAGACGAAGGGGAAGAGCGGATTGTGGGAGAAAGGGTGGGTGCAGTGCGACCCTTGGAGCTGAGCGTCGGTGGCCTGCGACAACTGGGTGTGCCCATCCGATGGAAGGGACGGGGCAGTGCAGCCTGGACAAAAGTCGCACACTGTCCACGCGCCGCGCATCTTCCTGCCACTCTTCCTCCTGCCATCCCCACTAGCCTGGGCATCGACATCCGAACTGGGCGGATTTCACGGACGCTGTCGGGAGAACAAACCCAGCGCCTTGCATCCCCGGCCTGGCCCTACAGCGCGCAGCGGGGTCCCCACGCAGGGGCGCGCCCTGGCAGTGGCGCTCGCGCAGGGGGCCGGCCTCCGCAGGCCCCCGGGGTCCCCAGACCCTGCTGAATAGGGCGGATAATGACCCCCGGTTCCCAAGGCAGGCTTTCTGCTGCCTGGTGAGCCTTGGATTTGTGTGGTCCAAGCCTTTCCCAGCTTGTCCCATTCTGTCACCGGGATAAGGGGCTCCCTCGGCTCGTTTGCACCTGCGTCGCTTTTGGCTCCTTCAGGAATGCGCTGAAGCTTGTAATCAGCTTTGTGAAGCCATTGAGTGCACGGCTGAGTGAAACTTCCCAAGCCCGAGGAAAACTGGCCGGCTGAATGGGAGCCAGCATGGGGCTGCTCTCCAAGCCTCGGCGCTGCCAAATTCCAGCAGAGCGCCTCACAATCGCTCCGCGCGGGCTTGACTGCTTTCCCCACACTGAGAAAAGTGAGAAAAGAAAAGCGAAAATACCAGTCACCGAGGTTAGCTGTTTGTTCCCAGATTAATGGCAAACGGGCCCCCTCCCACTCTACCCCACCCCTCCACCAAGCTCACCAGTTCAGGACATACGACACAGGGAAGACAGTTATTAATAACTCCTCATCTGATCGCACCCCGAGGGTAAGGGGTCTTCTGAGACCCCGGAGACTCCTCTGTCCCCAGTTTGAGCTGAGTTGAGCTTCAAAGCCCACATCGGCCTCAGGCCCAGCAGAACTGCAGCCTTACTGGAAGTCAGTGGAAGCCACACTGTGGAGCTCCCAACCCAGCCCTGTAAACTCTCTAGGGAGGAAGAACCCAAGCCAGGTGCCGCTCCTGGCCTCTCACCCCCTCCACACAAGTCCAGCAGGGTCCCTTCAGCTACAGGTGCCTCTGGGCCTCCCCAGAGGAACAGGGAAATAGAACTCTGACTTCTAAGACATGTGTGATGTTCCTGGACAGATGACCTGAGGAAGGGCTACCCTCATGAATGGCCCCCATCACGTATGTTCCCAGGTCTGATCTGAGCATCTGAGCTGTGATTTCTAAGAGTCTAGTCCTTCAGACAAGTACCTCCATGTGCCTCTCAGCCCTCTCGCTCTGCTCCTGCGCTCTGTCTCCCACTCAAGGTGAGTGAAGGTTTTTCTGTGAAAAACACAAGGCTTGCCAGCCTGCGGAACCAGGCCGTTTGCAAAAGGCAAACCCTATGCTTCTCAAGGACAGGACACAGCTGTGTCCACAGCTCACCCCAGAAGGCTCCTCTCTGCACCAGGCAGGTTCTAGAATAGTGCCCGTGGGTGTTCAAGAGCAAGAGGCCTTTAGTGTGTCTCTAGACTCAGGGCTCAAAAACAGGTCTGCTGTAAAGGAACCCTTTCTCTGCACTGCCTTCAAGACCCGGCCTCCGAGAATCCCAGAAGGAATCACATGTAAGAAACAGTATGAAAACTATGTTGTGATCTGTGCATAAAAACTCTTCACGATGGCTGTGAATTTCCTTAGCTAATTAATTCTTTCCATCACAAACCGGAAGCCTTGTCCTGTTCTGCAAGCACAAATACATGGTTTTCATATTTGACTTGTGCTTCCATTCCTTCCAGCAAACAGAAGCCCAGTCCTGCGGGGTTCATTCCTGCTGCAATGCCTTGCTTTTGTGGAGGCCTCATGATGTCTGACTGTGGCTCTCTGCTCTAAATAGTCCCCTGGTAGATCGAAAGGCTTAATGGGCCTCTTTAAGTACCTAAGTTACTATAAAGCCCTGGGGATAGTAACGTTAACAGGCAAAGAGGAACAAGAAGAGACCCCCCCCCCAGTAGATGCCCTATTACAGTGTTCTTGGTATTCTTCAGGAGGCTCAGAGTAGGCAGAGCTCATTTGTACTTGTACGCATTCATGTGTATAAGGAGCTAGAGCACTCTGGCATGAGCAGAAGCCTTGTGGGAGAGACAAGACCGCGTTTAAAGAGATCAAGAGATTGGCCTAGAGCTGCTCAGGGGCATGCTGACCGCTTTCAGCTACCATAACAAGAAAAGCTGTGGAGACTGTTATCCTGCTTTTAAACAGGCCCCATCGTCTGGTGGACCAGCAAGGAAATCCTCCCTTCTGTCCAAGAGGGCTTCAAATCCCCAAAGGTGGCACAATGAGAGAATGTGGGACCCAAAGACAAGTTAAATAACTCTCTGAGTCTCTATGCCAAGACTGTGCACTCACTCATTCACAGATGCTAAGATGCTTCCAACATCCCAACTCATGCCACCCACGTTGACGTTCAAAGTTTACTTTTTATTGTAAAGTTTGACACGATGTTTTCAGCAGTGTCTCTCCTTCCAACCACTCTCAGTAACACGTCAGGAGGATCTGCAGCAATTCAGAAATTAGTGAAATTTTATTCCTGGTGGGGGCGTTGGATTAAGAGGCTGGGAGAGTGTGAAGCAAGTCAACGTGTAATTGCTTGATAAGGCTCTCACGAGGAATTTATTGGCCAAGTTGCTATTTCTATTCCTTCCTAATCTCACTGAGCACATTCGTTCTGTGCAATCTGTCTTCATAATCTCCTGTAACAGAACAGCAGCCAATGGAAGCACGCGTGTTTGGAGAGGAGAGGAAATATGCAGACTCGTGATAAACTGATGCTAATTATCCATATTTAGGACACCGAGTGCAGAAGATCAAGGTTTACAAATAACAAACCAGAGCCAAGGATGATGGCTTCCTCATGTGGAATATATCGGAGAGGACCAGATAAGGGTTTCACGGGCAGGAGAGATTTATTGGTCAAAGGGTTCACCTTCCACTTTTCCACTTTTATATAGCAGTAAATTATTTAGGCTAAATTCACCAGAACATTACTCTTTCATCTGGCGATGTGCCGTGACTTGCTCTTTCTTTGTGTCCCTTCAATACAAATCCTTGTAGTTTAACATTAGTTGATAAGAAACAAATAATTGAAGTAATAGGTAATTCCCTTTAAATCGTTCATATAGGATGGTCCCAGGAAGAATGAGAGGAGGTAAAGAGCAGGGACTGAAAGTGAAGCCACATTGCCTCTGACCGCTGGCCTGTCAGAACGTGAGCTCGCCTGGGTATTCACTGCAAGCGAGCGAGCGAGTGAACAAGCGAGGGCGGTTGTCTCTGCATGTGACGAGGCCAGCAGCATCCCACCAGCAGTGCCGTTTCTCCGACTGGAACCCTGATCATTAAGGAATTAAAAACAAGCAAGACGTTTAAACAGAGCAGCTCTCTTCTCCTCACTCTCCCACACCACCTCAAACTGAGGTGCCCTTTCCTCTGGCTCCCTGGCTCTGAGAAGATGCAGGGAGAGGCAGGCTGGCTGGCTGGGGTGGTACAGGGGTCATTGGTATCTGCACTACAATAACACTATCCAGAAAGGAAGCACGAATGTTGCCCAGCAAATTTTGCTGCAAATGTGCATGCTTACTTTAAAATATGTATGTTAAATAAAATCCCACCACAGTTGCTTGGAGGTTTTTTGTCTGTCTGTCTGTCTGTCTGTTTGTTTGTTTTGACTCATGATCAGCTTTGGTTCCAACTGGGAGACTGGTCTCTTTGCATCTCTCTCTGAGAGACTTCTGGAATCTTCATCTGTAGCTTTTTCAGCTGTTGGTGGAGGAGAAGGTGATAGGAATTCTTTTTTAAACACACATGACAAACTGGTATAAGCCACTTATTAAAAGGACAAGATGGTTTTGTTTTTAATTCTTAAATGAAATACTTAAGTATGGGCACACGAATTATAATTCCTACATAAAGAAGTGCTAGAGGCCGGGTGTGGTGACGCACGCCTTTAATCCCAGCCCTCGGAAGGCAGAGATAGGAGGATGAGTTTGAGGCCACCCTGAGACTACATAGTGAATTCCAGGTCAGCCTGGGCCAGAGTGAGACCCTACCTCAGAAAAAAAAAAAAAAAAAAAAAAAGGATACACTGATCCTTGACACAAATTATTATTTTATCTTAGACCATGTGGGCACGAAATGATGAAGAGCTAACTTCCACAGATGTACACTTTTTCTCTCTATTCCGACAAGTCTAAGGGGCATCTAGATTTTTACATGCTAGTGACTCATTACAGAGGGTACTAATGCATTTAGATTCTAGTGATGCTAAAAAATATTTCAAATACGTGTCTCAGAACCAAAGGCATATAGCATGCATACTTAACTGAATAATTAATTTGTAACATTTTTGCTCAAAATATTTTCAAAATACCTGTTACTCTGTAAAAATTAACTTTGGTATAAACGAACACATGTGTTATCAACCCTGTGTAGTTAACACATGGAACATGTGCTCAACAGTTCCATGTGCATTTAAGAATTATTCATTCAATTCACCAAAAAGTAAGGAACATGAAAATATAAATATTCTTTCATCAGGAATCAGTTAGCAAGGGAGAAAAAAATTTGCAGGTTTCTGGGTTTCCTGAAATTATCTACATTAGAGAAAGAGTCCAAATTGCTCAATTCATTCGATATGTTCAGATGCTAAGAAACCAGTGTGTCACTCCATGCACACATCCCTGTGCCAGAGAGAAGTGAGTCACTGGGGCCTGCTGGGTTGGTTTTGGTTTTGACTTTGGTCTCTAGAACCAATGCTGATGTGAGTCGTTTGGTCCCCACCAACTTTTTGCCTTCAAGTATAAGAAGTTAACTAAGACGTTTGACCGGCTCCTAACCTGCCACCCTTATGCATCGTGTATGCCAGTCCAAGACCTTTTCTTCACCACTCAGTGAGGCCATTGGCTTCCTGTGAAAGGTAGCCATTGTTTTCTAAATGGGCTAGGTTCAGAGAGATCAGCCAGCTAAACTGTACCAACTGAAGCTGAGTTTTTGCCCAACATCTTTTTAAACTGCCCTGTGTTCTTACAGGCAGACACAGAGATCAGCTGTCACCCACCGGAGTGCCCCCAGGCAGACTGTAGAAAAGCATGCAGAAGGGAAAGTTCACAGCCAATGACCGTGGTCTACTACTCCATGTGGCCATCAGGATGCTCATGCCTTCAGAGGCCATGCAGCCTGTGCGCCCGTGCAGTGTGTGTGTGGCGGGGGAGGGTGTGCGTGTGCCCTGTGGAGGTGTATGTGTTGCACAGATGAGTATGTACTCCTTCGTGTGTGTGTGTGTTTGTCTGCAGGTATATGTTTGTGCAGATCTAAGCAGGTGTGAGTAGGTGTGTGTGCAGATATGTCCAGGTCTGTGTGTGTCTATTTGGGTGTGGGTGGGGTGTGCATCATAGCAGCCTGCAACTGATGGTCCTTTGTGTGTGTCCCTGCCTGGCTGGAGCTATGGTGGAGCACAGTGGGATGAGAAATCCTGGGGGTGCAGAGACACAAAGAGCAGAGGACGAGGCTCTGGCTGTGTGTTCCTGGGGACCCACCCTGCTCTCCTTAACAGCTCTCCCAGTAGATGTGACCTTCATGCTAAGCCACAGTGGCCACTGGCTCCTCTCCCTGGTCTAGAGGGTGGGGGCTCCTTGCTCATCACCCACGCTCTGCAAGATTCCAAAGCAGGCGTTTACTCAGTGCATGGAGCCTTCAGTCAGCAGGGCTTTCAGAACCGCCTGCTTCCCGCTGAATCTTCTCGCACTGCAGACCAGGCTTGGGGATCGCACCCTTCAGCCTCTTTGGTGGCTATTTCAGCCTTCTTAAGGAATCGTCTGTGAGCTGCTGTTTCATGTCCGCTGACAGTGGATGCTGGGGTATCTGAAATAGACACAGAACTCGGGTGATTGGCTGTGAATTGCTTAGCAAGATGATTACAGATACTGTAAATGTGCTTGGCATGTTGAAACGTACTTTCAGCTCCAGTGATTTCAAATGGCTTTTAAGGAAAACAAGTCAACAGGCGAGGGGTGGGACTTACTTACAAGCACTCATTATGAAACGACCCAAGGTGTGTCGTTTCCAGCCATGTCTCACTCTTTTTTTTTTTTTTTTTTTTTTTTTGCAGGAGCATAAAGCATTCTCATATCTTAACCTCTGTGGCAGTTAGCCCTCACCAACTCATTCTGTGGCTGCAGGAACCTGACGGGTCACTGCGGGGTCCTCTGCAATCACCAAGGTGAGCCTCTACAACTCAAAGGAGGAATAAATGCCCGGCTCACTCTCCTGATCCTTATCTATGAGTTGATGTGTTAAATGAGCCCGCTGTTTTAGAGGTTGTAAATGACATGAATTTTACTATCACAAGTAATTTATAGCTATTTCCTGCTTGACGTGACGGATCCTCCTGGAGAAGTCCAAATTTGTCTGCTTGACATACATTTATTTTAACACATTTCTCTTCCAAATTCTAGCATGCATTAACGACTGTTTTCCTAGGTGTCAGTTTGCACCTGTGGGGTCTACCTCTCGAAGCTCCCACAAGGTCCCAGGCCTCAACTCCAGATGACGCCTGTGTTTCAGCAGCTAAAGTGGGTGATTACTGGCATATTTACTGTAATTTATAAAAATCACAGGAAATGACATTTTTATTAGTCACTGACTACAAACCACCGGCAGCAATGGATGTTATGCACACAGATCCATTCTTGAAAAGTCATCCTTCTGAACTCCTAAGCTCTCACCAGTCTCTGCCTCTGCGCACCCACGGAGCTTCACTTGGGCTTGCCACAGGCAGGTGTTGAGCATGGAAGATCACGAGAGGCGCTCAGATCTCAGAGGATGGACGTCCTAGACTCCAGGTCTGTTGTGTGGGGACTAGAATGAAGGTCAGAGAAACACTCTCAGAGATGGAGGACCCAGAACCATCCTGAACACGGTCTAAGAGGCAGCGTGATCATTCGGTGCAGAGCCCCTGAGTGAGGTGACTGTCTCCTGCCGTCCGCTGTCACCGCTGCTGAGGGGCCTGGCAGTGTCTGTAGCTCCCTTCTCCGCTGCTGACTCCTGAGAGGGGCAGGCTAGCAGATAAAACGTGGCTTCTGAGCAAAGCAACTCTCCCTGGGCTTCTGTCTCCTCCTCAGAGTCAACTTCTACAAGGCTGAACAGCAATTGCCTGTATGGTTTGGGACAGAGGAGGAACTTGCTACTCACCATGACATGGATTATAAAAAACATATTGTGGTTGACAAATGACTGTTTTCTTAATGATCTGGGGTGCCAGGGTGTAGGCGGGAGCCCCAGAAATTAAGTTGGAATCTCACTTTGCAGGAACCCTATTGTGAGAGGCCTGAAATGCCCCCTGTGGAGGTCCAACATCACCGGGAAGAGCTCTTCGCATGTTGAGTCCCAGCTGGTCCGTTACACGATTTGGGGGTAGTTGCTGAGGTCACATAGCTAATGAATTTATCAAATCTTAGGAAGTGAGAGGGTGAAAGGTGTGCTCTGGGGACCATGGGTGCCCACAGATGAGAGAGAAAGCTCTGCTGGGAGGGAGCACAAGAGGAGGGAAGGTTTTTGGAAAGATAAGGAAGGAGAGGCTTAAATGAAGAAACATTTAGGAAATCAAGTCAAAAAGTCTTCTCAAACATCCACAGAGTGGGAAGTTGGGAGATCACACGATCTATGAGACCCCAGGTGGAGCAGCAGGGCAGGGCCATGTGGAGGTGAGGAGGAGAACAAGTGGGCTGACTCCAATGTCAAGCACGTGTCCATGAAGGAGACTCCGGTGTTGGTGTCTGCGAAGTAGTGGGTGGAGTGGAGAGTGGAGGAGGGCTGAGTGCTGAGTGCTGAAGGTAATGGGAATGACGGTCATATAGCCCTGACCGGGATTTTTTTTTTTTTTTTTTTTGTTTTTCGAGGTAGGGTTTCACTCTGGTCCAGGCTGACCTGGAATTAACTATGTAGTCTCAGGGTGGCCTCGAACTCACGATGATCCTCCTACCTCTGCCTCCCAAGTGCTGGGATTAAAGGTGTGCGCCACCACGCCTGGCTCCTGACTGGGATGTTTTTTAGGGCCTGTGCACATCAGGGGCCAGGCTGCTGTCCCTCTGTGACTTCCCTGATCTTCAGAACAGCCCTGTCTTTGCTCCTAACAAAAACCACGCAGTGGGTGTCAGCCTTGTATCCAGACCCAGGCAGGTGGCTCACCAGTCAGCCTTCACTCTGCTGCCCCATTTCCGAGGACCACTGTGAGATTAAGTGGAAGAGGCTATAGGCCAAAATGGAAGGATGACCATTACCTTGAACTTTAAGGGGAGAGGGGAAGGCAGCTGGCACTGTGAATGCATTTCAGACACCAAACACTTCTGATCTGCTGTTTATTCTCCGAGGAAGCTGAAGTAAATGTTTTAAATGTCGATGTCTTAAAAAGGAAGCCCAAGGGGCTGGAGAGATGGCTTAGGGGTTAAGCGCTTGCTTGTGAAGCCTAAGGACCCCAGTTTGAGGCTCAGTTCCCCAGGACCCACGTAAGCCAGATGCACAAGGTGGCACATGCATCTGGAGTTCATTTGCTGTGGCTGAAGGCCCTGGTGTGCCCATTCTCTTTCTCTCTCTCTCTCTCTGCCTCTTTATCTCTCTGTTGCTCTCAAATAAATAAATAAAAATAAACAAAAGTTAAAAATAAAGAAGCCAAGTCTGCATGGCTAACACATGGAGATGTCCCTGGGATGAAAACCGTCCATTCCACGCATGTACTTGACAAGGCCAGGTTCTGCTCAGCATCCTATCTTGGAGCTGGCTCTGCAAAGCATAAAAACAGCTTACCAGGATCAAGCTGATAATACTCTACAAAGAAAATCGGGCATTTCAAACTGTGGCATCCATTTTTTCCAGAACCTAATAAAAAAATTACTACATATGTCAAGGAGCAGAAAATGTGAGAGCAATCTGAATGTGAGACGAAGCAGCCAAGAGCAGCAGAGTGGATGGACAGAGGTGACAAACTTGAACCCGGCCCTCAGAAACAGGTCATGGGACTTGAGGAGAAGAGGAGAGTGCGGAAGACAGACATGGACCACTGGCTGATGAGCAAAATGATTGACGTGAAGACACATGGAGAACCTAGGCCCGAAGACCTGCCACATGAGGTGTTTCCATTCTTCTGTAACATTCTGCCAACCCTGTCTGCTTGGCCATAAACGTAACGACCTAGGCCTAGTTGCACTGTATTTATTGCAGCTGCTTTCTTGCAGGGGAGTGGGAACTATCCGAGTGTATCCAGCTGCTTCACAGGCAGGTGGGGAGTGCGGATGCCATGCTTCTTCTCTGAGACCTGCTGGAAAGAACTCTGTGGCACCTGGAAATGGTCACACCTGCACTGTCCAGCATGGGAGCCACTAGCCATATGAAGCCACCACATTTAATACCAAGTTCCTCAACTGACACAATCAAATAGACTTTCTAGTAGTCTTAGTTTAGCTCCAAGGTCTTATGGGTTTGGAGTCAATTTGTAAAACATTGATTTTTTTTTTTTGAGGATTAAAAAATTCAACTTAAGAGTTTGAGGTATCTCAATAGCTCCATATGGATAATTTGTACACTGAAGGAAGTAAGGGAGATGTTCTGTTTTCATTTTATTAGCCGGTATGTTGAGAAGACGCAAGTGTGCACTGGTTCTCAGACTTTCATGGCCAGTTTGTTATAAATGCAGAGTCTAGAGACATGCCTATTGCCCCAACTCATGTGCCCACCTGGGCACCTATATCTGGCTCAAAAGCTTTTCCTAGGCAGCAGCCTAGAGAAGCTTGGCAAATATTCCCCTTCAAACATGAATTTAACTTATTAATTATTATTATTAATTTTCTCATTTGTATGTGTGTTTGCTGATGGTGGTAGTGGTGATGGTGAGGTTGGGGGGCGATGTTCACCAGGGCCTCTTGCTACTCAAACACCAGACACTTGATGTCACTTTTTGTGTCTGGCTTTAGTGGGTGGCTTGGGATTTGAACTTGGGCTGGCAGGCTTTGCCCAAAAGTGCCTTTGCCTTTAGTCACTGAGCAATCTTCCCAGCACCATATTGCCCTTCAGAAATGCTGGAGAAAGGGCTGGAGAGATGGCTTAGCGGTTAAGGCGCCTGCCTCCGAAGCCAATCTCCAGTGGTTCCAATCTCCAGGTCCCAAGTTTAGCCAGATGCAAAGTGACGCACGGGCGCAATGCCACACTTGACCACAAGGGGGCGCACACATCTGGATTTCGTTCCCAGCAGCTGAGACACTGCTGGTGCGCCCATCTCTGTCTCCCTCTCCCTCTCCCTCTCTGTCTGTCTTTCTCTGTTTCTCTCTCCAAAAATAAATCAAAAATAATTTTAAAAAATTTTTAAAAAAGAGTAGAAAATGAAGGGATTGGGCTGGAGGGATGGCTTAGTGGTTAAGGTGCCTGCCTGCTAAGCCTATGAACGCCGGTTCCAATCTCCAGGTCCCAAGTTTAGCCAGATGCAAAGTGATGCAAGGGCGCAATGCTGCACTTGCCCACAAGGGGGTGCACACATTTGGATTTCGTTTGCAGTGGCTTAGAGGCTGCTGGCATGCCCATCTCTATCTGTCTTCCTCTCCCTCTCTCTCTCTCTCTCAAAAAAAAAAAAAAAAAAAAAAAGAAAAGAAAAGAAAAAAAGAAAGAAATGCTGGAAAAAGAGGATAGGGAAATGGCTCAGTGGGTAAAGTGCCAGATATGCAAGCATGAGAGCTTGAGATCGGATCCCTGCTGCCCATGTAAAATGCAGGTAGCAGTGGTGTATACCTTTGATCTCAGTACTGGGGAGGCAGAGAGAGGGAATTCCCAGGCAAGCTGCCTAGCCAGTCCAGCCAAATCAGTGAGAGAATCTGTCTCAAAAACTAAGGTGAAGAGTAACTGACAAAGACCCTGATATTGACCTCTGACCTCTCCACGTGTATGTACCCACATGCATGCACATACCCACATGCAAAAGTAAAGAAAGAAAAAGTGTAAAAATACCTTGACTAAATGTTATGCCCCAGTCAGTGTGATGATCACTCTTAATACTGACAGTTAATTTTCTTTTTCTTTCTTTCTTTCTTTTTTTTTTTTTTTTTTTTCTTTTTTTCGGTTTTTCAAGGTAGGGTATCACTCTAGCCCAGGCTGAGCTGGAATTCACTATGTAGTGTCAGGGTGGCCTTGAACTCACAGTGATCCTTTTACCTCTGCCTCCTCAGTGCTGGGATTAAAGGTGTGTGCTATGACAGTTGGCTAATTTTCCTTTTGTAACATGTATACACTGACCCACTGTGCTCTTGTAAATACAGAAAATATTTTTCATATTTTTGTTGAAAGACAATCACATTTTTAGATGACTCAAACATCATGTTTGCATGTTAAAACCCCAGGAATGGCAGGTAGTCACTTTTGAGAGAGGGGATCTACCAGCTCTGAACCATGCAACTCTGATCAATTAATGATGTGGGAACAAGGACACCTGATCTCAGCCAAGTGTTCCCTCTGTTGCCAGGCTGCACTGTGTTAGGAAGCCTGTTTTCAGAAGACAGTTCAGGATCAAGAGCCGTCCTTTCCTTGAAAAATAAGTCATAGTTAAGACGTGTATTTCCATTCAGCAAAACCAGTCCTTCCTTTGAGGTAACGAAAATCCTCTCTCATAATAATGTAGGTTGAATGTAAGTTTGGTTCATCTTTTTTGAGAATCAGACTTGGAGGCCCTCTAACAGCATACAGTGAGGAGTATTGGGTTTCACAAACCTTGTTTGATCCCGACCTCCATACCGATGCACAGCAAATGAACTCTTAATCCTGACCGAGCTGGTGTGGGGTTTTCATCTAATCAGTTTCTCATTGCACTAAGAAGCATCTTGTACTTCCAACTAAAGCTCTCCTTGGCAGGAGATTATGTGTGTATGATTTTAGGGAGGGTTTCTGATGGGATATTTAACGGAAGTTTGGGTCTGCTTGCTTAATTAAATTCTACATCTTATTTTGAAAGCCAGTCCAGATTGCTTTGTGCTGTGGCACTTTGTTGTGTACGCATGTAGACGATGCTTCAGGAAGTGGTGTCTGCCGTGAACATCCAGCCACACACGTTCTGTGTTAGACAGGGATTATGAAAGTGGTTTCAGTACCGGTCATCTTTCCATTTATCATCTCTGTATCTAGACAACTCTGGAGAGATCAGCACAATGACATTCCAGGGTGGCCATATATGTGCATTTTGAGGAGAGGAAGGCTTTTTTTTCATCTTTATCCAAATTCTGAACTGTTTATAATGTCCTTCTATAAAACGCTTTCCAAAGGGCTTGTTTGATTTGTACAACCCTAACTCCATTTCTATTTATCTTCAAGGAATTCATACAAGTTTTCCCCCAGTGGTTCCACTAGACAATATTGGTTCCAGCTGTCAGCTCCTGTCTCTGATGGAGCCTAGTGACTTAACACTGGTACAAAGCTGGTGCCTTTCCCACTTCTGAAGGGGACCCGTGATCAGGTAAAATTCTTATGACATCTTCCCATGGCAGTTCTCAGTAGCCCAGAGGTAAAGTTTTGTGCTGTGGATATACTGAAATGCTGACTCGCAGGGTCCTTCCCAGCTGTGCTCAGCTCTGGGCACATGCTGCTCTGGAGACCTGACGCTCATCTGGCTGCTGGCCTCCCTTGAGCTCCTATTGGCTAAACTAGTGATGGGGTCTGGGGTTTGCCACTGTGGTGGGGTTTGTCTTCATGATGGCATTTGTCACCATGGTGGTACCTGTCATTGGGGTGGTGGCATTCTGACCCCTCTCTTCTAGGGGTCCTCTGAGAAGGGCCACAACTGTAAGCTGTGCTTTAGTGACAGCTCTCCGCTCTGCTGTCAGTTTCTCAGCAGTGCTGCTATTGCCACTTCTGCAGTCACACTGCAATTCCTTTCCCTGTGACAAATCCATTAAGCCTTCTCAAGTTAAAAAGGGGGAGATTGTGGGCTGGAGGGATGGCTTAGTTGTTAAGGCACTTGCCTGCAAAGCCAAAGGACCCAGGTTCGATTCCCCAGGACTTACTTAAGCACAAGGTGACCCATGCTTCTGGAGTTCATTTGCAGTGGCTGGAGGCCCTGGCGTGCCCACTCTTGCTCTCTATCTGCCTCTCTCTACCTATTTTTCAAACAAACAAATAAATAAATAAATAAATAAATAAATAAATATTCTTTAAAAAGGGAGGAGATAGGATGTTGAGCAGCCTTAAGCCATGGCACAAATTAGATACACACTGGCATTCTGACAGTCCTGATAGTTTTGAAATGAAAATTCCATCACCCAGGGCATTTCCAGTGAGTTCTAATGGCTCTCAGACTGTCAATTGAGAGGTGGGAATAAGGAAAAGGTGGAGTTAAGCAGACCTAGGATACTTTTCCAAGCCCAGGCAACCTCTAATGCACATCTACTCAGTGGCTCCAAAAAGTTCAGGAAAATGGGTCTTGCCTCATGCACGACTTCTCACCTCTCCTTAACTCTGTTGGACCTCCTGAGTCCCAGTGTGCTTTGACATGGTGAGACTTCATTCTTGTGTATGCGTGTATGTAGTGTGTGTGATGTGTGCACATGCATGCAGATGTATGTGCCCCATGTGCTTATATGTAGAGGCCTAGGGAGACATCCAGAGTCCTCTCCTCTTCTTCTCCCACTTCATTTCCCTGATACACAGTCTTTCATTAAACCTGAAGCTCTCTGGCTTTTTTTTGTTGTTGTTGTTGCTGTTGTTGTTGTTAGACTAGCTGACCAGGGAGCCCCAGAGATCCTTCTGTTCCCGCCCCCATTTCTGGCATTATGGATATGTATGTATGTACAACCATGCCCAGCTTTTTGTGTAGGGATTAAACTCAGATCCTCATGCTTGTGCAACGATGCTCTTTCTGAGCCATCTTCCCAGCTGAGACGTGATTCTTAGAGACAAAGAGGTGTAGGAACCAAAGCCTGGCTTTCCTATCCGAAGTCAAGAATGTGGGCAAAGACAAGATTGCTTAGGTGAGACAGGAAGCAGGTGTCTAAAACCTAAGAAGAGTGCTACAGTCATGAGTTAGAAGGTGTTTGCCTTACAGCTTGGATATTGAAAGAGTCTTGGCCTAACCCAGTGGCTTGGGCCACTCTATTTACTCGTCTTCCTTCTTGGAACCCCACTAATACGAGAATTAGTAAGGAAGGAGAGGAGACCAGAGTGAACAATGCATTTTGTGGAGGGAAGGTACAGGGGGCAGGTTGGGCAGGCTTAAGAATGCCAAGAACCCATGTTTCTGTTGAGTGAGATCAGGAGAAACGTGCTGGTTCTTACTACAGAGCCCGAAGGAGCCCAGGCTCCAGGACGATTGCCCCAAGTCCAGGGACAGAACTCTTAGCACAGAAGTACTCGCCCAGCCCATCGCTTGGCAACTGCCCCTCCTCCAGCACAACACATTTATTGGCAGAAAACTACCGAAGGTGCACTAGACTCTGAGACCACAAGCACAGCCTAGGAAAGGGGAGAATCCGGGTGGAAATATGACAGCGCACAGACTGGACGGCAGGTCCCTGGTCCCCTTCTGCTCAGCTCCAAGAATGCCTGTTGCTGATTACAGAGTTCTTCTCCCGGGAAACAAAAGAATTTAAGAGGGGGAAGAACTATAAATAGCTGACATTTGGGTACTTCTGCAATGAAACATTTAAGTTTTAGGCAACTGAAAAGCTTGCAGGTGTCATGTGGCCCACTCCCAAGGCTCTAGACAGATTTTTAAAGCCTCATTTTAAAATATTAACAGAAATAAAAGGTAACTAGACATTTAAGGAAAGCCCCCACATGGAGAATTGCATCAAAACTGACAAGCAAAGGAAATTCAGAAGGGGCAGAATAATCCATGGTTAGTGGAAAGAGTTTCCTTAAAAACTTAGAAAGGTGTTCAGTTCATCAAACAAAATTAGCACAATATTTAAAACAAAAGAAAAATTCAGAGAAAAATAAGTTATAGAATATAAACATATGACTGCTGGATAAACAACCAGTAGAATAAAACGAAGATTGGTGTGAGGAACTATGAAAAAAGAATGAGAGAGAGAAGAAATGGAAGAGAATATTATGAAAATTAAAATATTGTTCAACCTTTGTGACCACTCCTAAAATTTTTAGAAAAAGAGAAGAGAGGAAGTAGATTTCAAAGAAATAAAAGTAATAGATTTGAAGAGTATGTATTTTTAAATATGTTTTATTTATTTACTTATTAGAGAGAGAGAGAGAAAGAGGCAGAGAGAGAGAATGGGCACGCCAGGGCCTCCAGCCACTGCAGACGAACTCCAGATACATGTGTCCCCTTGTGCATCTGGCTTATGTGGGTACTGAGGAATCCAACCAGGATCCTTTGGCTTTGCAGGCAAACACCGTAACTGCTAAGCCATCTCTCCAGCCCCAAGAGTATGTATTTTTTTTTTTTTGGAGATAGGGTCTCACTCTAGTCCAGGCTGACCTGGAACTCACTCTGTAGTCTCAGGCTGGCCTCCAACTCACAGTGATCCTCCTACCTCTGCCTCCCGAAAGCTAGGATTAAAGGTAGCATGCACTACCACATCCAGATGAAGAGTGTGGCTTTTAAGATTTAAGGAGAACACCAAATTTCTAGAACAATAAATGAGAAGAGACTCGTGTCAATACATATCTGAAGAGATCAAAACAAGTAAAGGTCATAGATCAGATTTTAAAATCAAGGCAACTAAAGTGTCAGGAGCTAAAGCCTGGCCTTTCTAGAGCCAGACAGCATCCATGTCCTGTGATGGCTGACTGCTTCTCCTCTGAAACAATGCCTGCGCTCACACTGTGTTGTAGCCCATGCAGTAAGACAAGAAAAAAGAAGGCATCCAGATTAGAAATGAAGGAATGAAAACGTCTGTGTTTGCAGATGGTAGGAATGGTCTAAATATGACCAAAGATGGCATCGTCAACAAACAGAAACTACAAAATATCACCAAGAGGAGATGAAGAGTGTTTAAGTAAATGGAGAGATGTAACCTTCCGTCAGGATGGGAGGTCAGTATTTTTAAGACATTAGTTCTCCCAAAAGCCATCGGGAGATTACATGAGGCTTCAATTAAAATGGTAGAAGGTGAAAAACTAGACAAGAACTCGTAGCAGGTCTTTTGTTCTGCTTTGTTTCAGGACTGAGGATTGAACTCCGGGTTCTTGGAGATGCTAGGCAAGGATTCTTCCACTGATCTCTGCTCCCACCCCCACTCCTTGTTTTTAACTATTTTAAGACAAAACAAATTGCCTCAAAATTTTAAGCTGTTGGGTTTGGGAGATAGATTGACAGTTAAAGGTGCTTGTTTGAAAAGCCTGTTGTCCTGGGTTCGATTCCCCAAGACCCACATAAAGTCCAATGCACGACATGGCACATATACCTGGAGTTTGTTTGCAGCAGTAAGAGGCCTTGGTGTGTTCATTCTCTCTTTCAATTTTCTAGTTTGCAATCTCACTTTCAAATAAATAAATAAAGATATATTTTGAAATATATTTTTCCAGTTTTTTCCAAGCCTCATGCCTCAGCCCTCTGAATAGCTGGAAACATAGGAGTGTACCACCAAGCATGCAGTAAATGATTTATTTATTTATCCATCATTTATTTATTTATTTGAGGGGAGGGTAAAACGTGGTAAACTTATTTTATTTATTTATTTAGGTTTTTCGAGGTAGGGTCTTACTCTATCCCAGGCTGACCTGGAATTCACTATGTAGTCTCAGGGTGGCCTCGAACTCATGGCAGTCCTCCTACCTCCGCCTCCAGAGTTCTGGGGTTAAAGGCGTGCACCACCACATCTGGCAGTAAGCTTATTTTTAAAAACCTATATGGAAATTCAATAGACATAGGAAAACCAAAATACTATTGACAAACAAACAGTGCTGGAGTATTGACACTATTTGTTTTTGAGACGTGGAGTTTAGCAAGGATTTCTTAATTATAATACAGAAAGCTTGAAGTATAAAAGGAAAGCTGTAAATGAGACTTCATCAGAACTAAACATGTTTTCTCTTCTTCAAAAGTCACAGGTCTGGCGCTCGCTTCGGCAGCACATACTAAAATTGGAACGATACAGAGAAGATTAGCATGGCCCCTGCACAAGGATGACATGCAAATTCGTGAAGCGTTCCATATTTTTTTCAACAGTGCTGTGCCAGCCTACAGGAGGAAAGGCCAGACTTACAGAAGGCTGTTCATTCAGAAGAAAACAACATTAATGATCTATACAACTCGCTGGATTTATGTTTTCTCACAGAAAGCTTTATCTTCAGTTCAGTTACTCTACCAAGACAATGTAATGTTTGATTTTGTAAAGTATGCAATATCAATCTCCTATTTTGGTGTCAGTTTTTCAATAAAGTTTTAATTGTGGACAAAAAAAAAAAAGTCACAGGTCTGTGTCAAGCCACAGAGTGAGAAAAAATGCCAAAGATATAAGTGTCCTGTGTCCAGAATGTATTAAGAACTATTCTTCCAGGTGTGTTGTGTATGGCTATGACCTCAGCACTTGAGAGGTGGAGGCAGGAGGATCAGAAATTCAAGATTATACTAGGCTACAAAGAAAATTCAGCCCAGCCTGGGATACCTGACATCCAATCTCACAAAACACCAAAACAAAATAGAACTCTCAAAACTTCATAATACAAAACTAACCACAAGGGCTGGAGGGATGGCTTAGAGGTTAAGGCATTTGCCTGCAAAGCCAAAGGACCCCGGTTCAACTCTCCAGGACCCACGTAAGCCAGATGCACAAGGTGGCGCATGCATCTGGAGTTCGTTTGCAGTGGCTGGAGGCCCTGGTGTGCCCATTCTCTCTCTTTCTCTCTACCTGCCTATTTCTGTATCTCCCCTCCCCTCAAAATAAATAAATAAAAATAAAATATTTTAAAAAAAACTAACCACAAATATGAGTAAAACATTTGAATACAAATTTCTCCAGAGCAGATTATGTATATCTAATAAGTGTATGAAAATCTGGTCAATATAAGTATTAATTAGGACGAGGCCAATTAAAACTATAGTAGGATAAGACTAGATGCCCAGTTGCATGGCTAACTTGAAGAAGCAAATGTAGGCACAGAAGTCTGTGAATGGAACTCTCAGACTCTGATATGTAATGTAATTTAATGTGCCACAATGTGATATAAACTAGTACAAACACTAAAAAAGTTTTACAATGTCTTAAGCTTTAACAGATATATTCTGTGATATGCTATCTCCCTCCTAGGGGCTTACTCAAGATAAGTGACAGGATATGTCCACACATGGGATTGTACCCACATTTATGATCTAAAACTGAAATCGACATGTCCACCAGGGGGTGAACAAGCATATTGTGGTGTATCTACACACTGGAATATTACTTAACAACAACAAAAAAGCAGTGATCTGTTGACACATATGATAATATGGACAAATCTCAAGATCATTATTATAAGTGAAAGAAGCCATATAAAAGAGTTCATGCAGTTCCATTTACATAAAACTTCCAGAAATGGCAAGACATTCCACAGCGATAGAAGGCAGGTTAGTGGTTTCCTGTGGGCTGGAGCATAGAAGGGTTGCCAAGAAAAGAAAGAAACTTGAGGGCAATCAATGCATGTGTTGTATAATTTCATTTGCCAAACTTATCAAATATAGACTTTATTAAGCACAGTTTACTACCTATCAAGTATGCATCAGTAATCTATAAAATATACTATGGAATACTCTCAAGCAACATAGTAGGCTAGAAGACAGAATTTCAAAGGAATATTTTTCACCTAGCATTCTATCCCTAACTAAACTACCACTCTTGTGTTGTAGCACAGTAGAAGAATAACATACAAAAACCAAGGCAGAAAGCAACCAAGCAGAAAACAAAGGATCCAGTGAGCCTGGAGGTATAACACAGTTGGTAGAGTGCTCGTCCAGCATGCATAAAACCTTGGGCTCAAATCCCAGAATGGTTTGTACTAGGCACAGTGGTTCGTGTCTGTAATCTCAGTGCTGGGGAGGTGGAGGCAGGAGAATAAGAAGCTCAAGATTATCCTCAACTACATAGCAAAGTTGAGATTGGCCTGGGATATATGAGACCGGTGTCAAAGGGCTGGGGAGGGGCTCCAGAAATGGGGGATCCATGTGGATGAGGCATGAAATGAAGTGTGAAGATCATGGTTATGCTGCAGACTAAGGAGCAGACCATTTAGCTTGGAGCAAGTGAACCAGGTGGTTCTGTGGGGATGGCACCAGAAGCCGAGCTGATGGCATGCATCCTTGAAGTGCTAAACCTTGCAGTCAACACTGCCCATGGTTTTACTAACACTCAAGCAGAGTTGGAAAAAATTTGTGATACGGACATGGAAAACAAAGCACATGAACAACTCTCATGAAACAAGACCATTAGTAATGTCGGGAAAACAGCCTTACAAGCTGATGTGAAATATGATCATAGTGTGCAATAATGTTCAGCCCTGAATAGTGCTTCTGCGTTCAAAGCAAACACTGAATGTCAATGAAAACTGAACAAAAACCTTGTAGGTGCACCTGCTGAGGAAAGACGGGAGTGGGAAGGATAGAAAGGAACATGGAAGTATTGCAGTCTCCGTGAAGGTCTGGATGGGTCATGTCTCAAGTTAGAAATCAAAAGATGAGCCATGGAAATGTACAATGCAGAAATGTGGAGATAAAAATGTGGGGGGGGGAGGGGGGAGCAACCCCAAAATGCTAAGAAACAACCAAAAAATGCTAACAAGTTGCTGTTGGGAAATGGTTGGAGGTTGGGTGTGTGTGAAACATGGACTGGTGTGTGTCTTACAAATCTTGCGATGCTGTTGACCCTTGTTCGTAATATTAATTATACATACCAGAATCCTCAGCTCTGTGTCCTGGGGAAATAGCTCAGTTGGTAAAGTGCTTGCCTTGTGAGCACAAGGGCCTGACTTTGATCCCTAGAGCCCATGTACAAAAGGCTGGGCTTGGCGGCACATGCTGGTAATCCCAGCTCTGGAGAGGTGGGAACAGATGGACACCTGGGTTCATTGGCCAGCCGGTGTAGCCCTCTTGACGAGCCTGAGGCTAGTGAAAGACCCTACTGTATAAAGGGAGTCTGGGAAACAGCACCACAGTTGTCTCTCTGGCTTCAACATTAATGCAAACACATCCCCCCACATGCACTAGCACACACACAAGTGCATGCACACACACACACACACACACACACACACACACACACACAGAAGAGAGAGAGAGAATCTGTCAGTTCCAGGTTTTAATGTAGTTTTTCTATTCTCCTTAACAACAAGCTCCTTGGTAGGTGATTTAACTTCTCCTAGTTCCTTTATGTATTAAAAGGGGGAGAAGGACTAGGTACACTCAGAGGGAATGCACACTCTTAGCATGCTGACAGTGCAGGGTTCAAACCCCAGCACTGACCCCTCAAAGGTGAGGGAGGGTCATAGGAGATTGCTTGTGAACTGTGGTGAGGATTATCTGGTACAATGCACCCTTCCACAGGAATGAAGGGGGTTTACTATAGCACATGCAATTTCACAGAATAAACTGGATTAAAAATAAATAAAAGAGCCGGGCGTGGTGGCGCACGCCTTTAATCCCAGCACTCGGGGAGGCAGAGGTAGGAGGATCGCTGTGAGTTCGAGGCTACCCTGAGACTACATAGTTAATTCCAGGTCAGCCTGGACCAGAGTGAGACCCTACCTCGAAAAACCAAAAAAATAAAAAAATAAAATAAATAAATAAATAAAAGAAGCCGGGTAATGGTGACACATGCCTTCAATCCCAGCACTTGGAAAGTAGAGGTAGGAGGATTGCCATAAATTCAAGGCCGCCCTGAGACTATGTAGTGAATTCCAGGTCAGCTTGGGCTACAGCAAAACCCTACCTCGAAAAACTAAAAATAAGTAAATAAATAAAGTAATAAAAAATAAATAGGGCTGGACAGATCGCTTAGTGGTTAAGGTGCTTGCCTGTGAAGCCTAAGGATCCAGGTTAGATTCTCCAGGTCTCACATAAGGCAGATGCACAAGGTGGTGCACATATCTGGAGTTTGTTTGAGGTGGCTAGAGACCCTGGTGTGTCCCATTCTCTCTCTTAAATAAATAAATAAATAAATAAATAAATAAATAAATAAATAAAATAAATTTTTTCAAGGTAGGGTCTCACTCTAGCCCAGGCTGACCTGGAATTCACTATGTAGTCTCAGGGTGGCCTCGAACTCACAATGACCCTCCTACCTCTGCCTCACAAGTGCTGGGATTAAAGGCATGCGCCACCATGTCTGGCATAAAATATTTTTTTTTTTTTTTTTTTTTTTTTCGAGGTAGAGTCTCACTCTAGCCCAGGCTGACCTGGAATTCACTCTATTCTCAGGGTGGCCTCGAACTCATGGCAATTCTCCTACCTCTGCCTCCCAGTGCTGGGATTAAAGGCGTGTGCCACCACGCCCGGCTTTTTAAAATAAATATTTTTTAAAAAAAATAAAGAAATAAAAGAATGAGGTGAAATCTGCAAGCAGGGGTTGTTTGGTTTCCCCCTGTGACTGTTGGGATGAAAGTCGTGTGTGCCCACTGACGCTGCCCTAACAGGTGACAGTTCCTCCTCTCTGGCCTCCCGCCTGCAGCTCCCACCATACCAATACAGCTGACTAACTCTGAGTGGCCCAGGTCAGCTGGAGGGCAGCCACCAGTTGCACTGAAGCCTGGCGTACACAGAAGCCTGGGGGACACTGAACTGTCTGAGAGCCCTCAAAGGCTGAATCCCTCACTCCTGGAGGGGAAGCAGGGCCTCGGAGCGGCCAGTTTATCAGGAGAGAGAGTTCATGCAAGTGAACATGTTTCTCAGAGAGAGGATGCAGGCCCTTGGCTTTATCGCAAGTGGATAGGAGACCAAAAGGAAACCAGCAACAAGGGACCAAGAAAGGGGACTCTGGACACAGGAGGCCCCAGGAAGCCTTGCCCTGTGAGGATGGAGGCCTCCAGCCAGTGCTGCTTCTACAAGCCAAGCGGGGGCAGGGGGCTTGGAGCATAGCACCCAGAAAAAATCACCCTGCCTGCATTTGAACTTGGGTTTCTCCTCAGAGTGATGGAAAAGTGAATTTCCGTTCTTCAAGGCACCCAGTGTGTGGGACTTTGTTATGGGGGTCCCCCCGAAACCAACCCATCAGGGCATTTGGCTATGCAGCCAGGTTAAAAAGTCTCCTGACTTAAAACAATTGTAGGAAAACATGCTGACAGCTGAATTCTGAAGGCCATATCTGCTCTGGACCCTTGATCCATGCCTTCCAGGGGTCCCTGAGCATCAGGTTCTCTTGGAGACTGTCTGAGGTCTTGTTAAAAACCTTACCTTAGGGCTGGAGAGATGGCTTAGTAGTTCAGGCACTTGACTGCAAAGCCAAAGGACTCAGGTTCAATTCCCTAGGACCCACGTAAGCCAGATGCACAAGGTGGTGCATGTGTTTGGAGTTCATTTGTAGTAGCTGGAGGCCCTGGCACGCCCATCTCTCTCTCTCTCTTTCAAATAAATAAATAAATAAATAATA
The DNA here is from genome assembly GCA_036365145.1 of Orientallactaga sibirica. Classification (NCBI taxonomy): domain Eukaryota; kingdom Metazoa; phylum Chordata; class Mammalia; order Rodentia; family Dipodidae; genus Orientallactaga; species Orientallactaga sibirica. The sequence goes on along the minus strand of JAEOAD010000041.1, from coordinate 17,946,535 downwards.
AAATATATTTTAAAACCTTACCTTGGTCATATTTGGTCTTTGCACTGGGCTTTATTTCTGGCCTCTCTGCCTTTGATTCTCTCTGGCTTCTTGAGAACCTCTTGTTTCTGATTATTTCTTGAATGTTTCATGTATTTCTTGACCTGAGTCATATTCCCTACTTGTTCTTATGGTCCAGTCCTTGTGACAGATACATCCAAGTGAAATATATCATCTCTCCTAGTTCGAGTGTGATTAGCGTGTCACGAGAGCTCAGACAGCAGCAGCACAGGTAAGATGGGAGTTCTGATCGCGAGATCTCTGGTGAGTGTGTATTATTGTTAGGCAGGGAAAACAGATGATGAAGGCTAACATCTGTTATTTTTTACTCAAACTAATGTCTGGAGGATGCTGGTCAGACTGTCAGCAGCCTGCACATACTCATTCATAGTGTCTCAACTTTACTCCACAAAACAAAAGGAGCAAAAAATAAAATAAAATTCACAATAATAAAAACTTTTGAGAAAGGGAGTTTAATATGCAGTGTTGAGATAGCAAAGAAAGCATTTTTCATATTTGTATATATTTGCTGACTATAGAAGAAGGGTTATTTGAAGAAAGAAATACTGATTATGAGTTAGGGTTTCAGGGCAAGAGCAATAACTGTGCTGGGCCCTCTATCTATCTATCTATCTATCTATCTATCTATCTATCTATCTATCTATCTATCTATCTAATTTTTTTTTTTGCAGTGTTGGAGGTGGAACCCAGGGCCTCGCCCGTGCTAGGTAATTGTGGTGTACTGAGCCCAGCCCTCTGCTTTGAATGGACATGTTCACACACTGACTTGGCAGTCACAGGGAGTGAACACTGTCACTGTCATTATGCGGCTCACTCAAGTTCCGTGCACACTGCCCACACATCCCAAGCTATAGACCATCAGCAGCTGGTGACATAGCAGCGAAAATCCTGCATGCAGGAAAAGAAAGAGCACACAGGAAAAAAAGCTGTTTATATTCAAACTGATGGGATAAAATAGAAAAGTAAAGCTGAGCAGTGACTGATAATCCAGATGAGCAGACAGGCCTCTCTTAGGAAGTGGGAAAAACTGGTGAGGGCTCATCTACAAAATGCACAGCGAACTCAGCACAGGGACTTACACGGCAGTGTTCAGTCTCTGATTTAAATTCCATTATGTTAATGACGAAGGTAAAAACTTTCTTGCTCATTTTTTAAAAAAAATAAATAAATCATTTATTTCAGTCTTTAAATTGAGAATACTATTAGAAATGTCTCAATTTCAAAACACTGAGTATGAAATTTGGATAATAAACTAAATTACCCCACTTGGTAAGGGGAAATTATATAAAATTCTTAAAACTAATTAAACCAACGCTTTATTATTCCAGAATGAATTCATCACCTCTAGCAATTATTTTCAGAAAAAATAAAATTGTATTTCAAACCACAGCTTGAATTAAGTGATGCAGTTGCATGGAGACATAAGCAAGAACACATCGTTTTCAACAAATCTACAAACGGAGATTTCAGTGTCATTGTTACTAGCGTAAGTTTTTATGCTGTCCTCTGTCACTGTGGTTTTTTTTTTTTTTCCTCACTGTCTTTGGCTGAAAGAAAGGCCCGACAGTCCTGTTTGTTTAGTGGTTAAGTCCAAACAATTTAATACATATTTCTGTCCCAATAACTTGCAATCATTTTTTAAAGTAACACAATAGACTAGAAAAAATATGTTTTTTGTTTCACTCTTTAAAAAAAAAAAATTCCTCTATGACATCCTAGTGTGAACTCACTGAACCCTGCCAGGCTGGGCCCGACACCTGGTACCCCAGTCTGCTCCACTTTCCCATAGGGATTGACATATCAACTATCTGCCGCAAACCTAGATTCCCAAAGCCAGGCTGTCACCCACGCGGCTCCAGCTACATATTCATGTTGGCTCTGAGAACTGTTTCCAGCAATGCTTCACATGACCTCTGAGCAGGGCGTGGAATTGCTAGGGTTCTCTCTGAATTCAAAAATGCCTTGCATGGCTTTTCAGAGTTCACTGTAGGGCCCTGGGGTCCACTGGCTGGTGGAGTGGGAACTACAGGAGTAGGGGACAGGTGAGTTTGCACAGCCCAGGGACGTGTCGCTTGCTGCCTTTGCCTAGTATGGACACCGGTCATCTGACAATGGACAAGTGAGCATCTGGTTCTGTGCTCAGATCCTTCAAATCCACAAACAAGACACATCGTCCAGTTCACACGACGTGGAATGAGCTTGGCATCTGGACGCAAGCCTGGTTGGGACTAGTGGATGACTTATGTCTACATGGAGGTCAATGTCTCAAGGTTCACTTCCACTCCAAAAGCCCTCCTGGGTCCCCGAGCTGTGGATAGAGCCAGCAGTGCAGGACCTCACTGTGTGGTGCATGGCAGCTCTCTGGGTCCTGGCCTCAGATGGGTGACAGCAACTTTTTCCATGCACTGCCTCTCTTTTCCAGGAGCCTGAAGCATCTCTTTGCCCAAGTGGGGACCTGAGGCCACACAGAACATATTCCTGAACCCACATGTGCCCAAGCACAGCCTACCTATGCCAAATTGAGTGGGGATTCTGAGGTGAAGAGTCAGCACTCAGGCAACTGGGCTGGCGGTCATTCATCTGGTGGGTACAAAACACAGTATGCCAGCCTACCAAGCCCATTTGAGGAGTAAGGCCCTTCCTGCCCAGCAAGAGTCCAGCTGTCAGTCCAACTCTATAGTTCCAGGCCAACACAGCAGATGCCTTGCCCCACAAGACCATCTCAAGCAAAGGGCCAGCCTTTTCTCACTATCATGCTGAATTCAGGTGAACAATAGATATTGTCCCTCTGTGATGTGCCCAGAACCTGAGTGATGCTGGAAGTCACAGTTCTTCGAAATCTCAAAAATCAGACCAAGTTGTGTCCTCCCAGGTGCTAGATGATGTTGGCCGTCTGTCCCCATGTCATCTCTGCACATGGCTTCCTGCCGTCCATTGAGGAAGAGCCTCACGCGGTGGAGAACCTCAGGTCAATGGCAGGAACTGGAAGAGCATGTGTGGGAAGGCGACTCTTTTTGGCTAACTAAAACAAAAATCCCAAAGAAAGAGTTCATCTGGAAATGTTATTGTAGATGTTCCATTCTCAAATTTACTTAAAATTTATGCTTTTGAAATTCATATTGAACTTACAGCATATAGACTGGTTTTTGGCTTTTAAGTTACCTGTTTTGTTTATAGCATGTCTTAATGCATCTGAATAATTGTAATTGAAATGTGACTTTACATACTTTTTTTTTTTTTTTGGTTTTGCGAGGTAGGGTCTCACGCTGGTCCAGGCTGACCTGGAATTCACTATGTAGTCTCAGGGTGGCCTTGAACTCACGGCGATCCTCCTACCTCTGCCTCCCAAGTGCTGGGATTAAAGGCATGTGCCACCACACCCGGCTTTACATACCATTTTATTGTCTGCAAGTAGATACTACAGGTAATGTGGTCCCTTTAGAATCATAACTTATTGGCTTATTTTTTAAACCTTTATATAATTTCCCTTAGCAAGTGGGTCACGGAGTCTTTATCCAAATTTTACAGCATTTTGAAATTACAACTGCATTTCCATTCATATCTTCAGTCTGGAAGACTACACTAAATGATTTATTATTTTAAGTAACAATTTCAAATTCTAAAGTGAAAGAGGCTTCCCATTGTTTTTCCTCTGGTTATCAAACTTATCTACTTGCTGACCAGATACCCCATCCTTCCTCAGCCACACATGCTTGGTGGCTGTTCCAACACAAAGAAGACCACCTCTGCAGTGCTCACCGTGTTAGCAGCACTGTCACACCCCACTGAGACATGCCAGCTCCATGGGCAGCCCCGTGGGTACAGCTCTTCCTCTGTCACCCTTTCCTGAGCCATCCATGTCACAGGCGGCAACACCAACACCCCGTTGCTATCCTTTGCATCTATTTGAGGAGAGCAGTGTGGCCATTTCTGGGCACTAATAAATGGTCCTTCTCCCATTTGGCTGGCACAGATGTTTGGGGGCACGCTGTGGTCATTAGGATGGTGCAGAGCCAGTGCATGCAAATGCAAACCCACTTGGTAAAGGGAGACATTGGGAAGTCGGTGTTTGGTCTGGGCAGGCCTTTCACTCACCCGTTCCTGAATGCAGACACACATGTGATCCACTTACCGCCCTTCAGGAGAGTGGAGACATTTGTAGAGTTGAGACAACTGGTCAGGAACAAGGAATAAAACTAGTGTCTCAGTCATTGCTTTCTAGTCACAAGAGTCTAATAACCCAGCTCAAAAATTCTTTCTTCTCTCTCTAATTTATTTTTTTTCAAAAATCACCTAAATTGAACAATTAAATGAGAGCACTTTATAAATAATAAATTGCTACTCGGATTTTAATGATCTTGACACAGCCTTAGTAGCTACTTACCATAAACACACTCAGTTCCATCTCCAAACACAGGTTCGCTAAGTATCCTCCAGGGTCGGTCTCAACATCTCCTTGAGTGCGCCTGAGACAGGGAAGAGGTTTGCCGAGCCTGGGACCAGCCTGTCACAACCCGACTGGAGGACCACATTTGCAACACCCCCAGCCTGTGATGTGTGTCACCCTGAGGGTGTCAGACTACTGCCTTGCAAATCTCCAGGTCTGAGTCTGGGACCATGAACAGAGCCTGAAGCAGCCAGTCCTCCAAACAAAGCTGAGCACTACTCAGACTCACTTCACCACTCTGCCTGTCACAGCCTGGCATGACAGTTCAGTTATACCGGGCATAGGTCCTAGTGATGTCCCCTGATCTGCCAGGCCTTCCCTGATCCCCCCCACCACCTAAGCAAGACCAGAGGGTCCTGTTCACTGGCATGTAGTCCCGTCACACAGTTGGCAGCCCTCCACATCATTCCTGCCTTATGACCACAGGTGTCCTCCAGGAAATAGTGAGCCCTGTCCAGCTGAGCTTGGAATTTTTGGGCGCCTGCTAACAAGCTGGCTATAATGTGAGATCACAGAAAAAGCTGAACATGTGACCTTCTGAACAATGAGTGTGACATTCAGTGCTTCTAAACAGAACCCCCCCCGCCCCCATTTGTGCTTCTGGATGGACCTTCAGTTCCCTCCTAGGCTACACCTGTCACCTGAAGTCCCAGTTTCCACGCTGACTGCCAGGACACAGGCTCCCACTTCATGTGACCTGTCAAAGAGACCTGTTTGCTGACTCTGAGACCTTGTGGGGCCCGTATGATGACACTGCTTTTGTCATTGCTGCTAGTATCTGGGATAAAGATGCACAGCAGAGGGAAGCCCTCACTGACAAGGTGACAGAGCAGGTGGTCCCTTGTCCCTGTCAACCTTCCCTCTTCAGTTAAATCTGTAAACAAAGGATGGGCCTCCAGCTCCTCCACTCTGACAGAAGTTGGGGCTCTTCTGCCTACTGAAAGCTCCCCCTGGGGTCTGGATTACTAACTGAAGTTGCCAGTCCCTCTTTCAGCCAAGCATGCTCACCTGGGTCCTCTACTCTGCCACTGAGAAGCAAAGAAAGAGAAAGAGAAGTAAAGGGCATTGGATTTTTTTTTCCAGCTATATCCTGATACCACTACTATCCAGTGTGTAGAATTAAAAAAAAAAATACCTAGAGGGCATACATGCTTGTGAATTCCCGCCCGACTCCTGTGAAATTGGGGTCAGGCCTCACTGTATATGCCTCTCCTTCTAAGCAGTGTGTAGGACTGCCTGACTCAGAGTGCCACCTCCAAGGATTCTCTCTTGTTAGCATTTCCGGGGTGCTGGGAGAGAAAACAATGTCTGGGTGATGGCTCTTGTCAGTTTCCCCATTGTCAGGCCCAATCTCACGTTCCTCCACGCTCACAATATTTCCCCACTGGGAACGCGCCTGACATTGCAGTTTCTTAAAGCTTGCAGCTCTGCAGTGAATGCCTAATTCCTGAAACTGCAAAATCTAACAAAAGCTGATTTTTTTTTTTCCCACTGATTTGACTGGCTGACGATTTCGAGGCTTTGCATGTGATGGCCTGCTGCTCTTCCTTCACAAGCTGCATCTTTAATGTCCCCACAAGGCTGCTCTGAAGTGGCCAAGGGCAATTAAACCCTTGCATGGTGCCTGCAGGGCATTCGGAACCACTCAAGTCCAGCATTTCTGCCACAGACAATCGTCCCCTGTAGGTTCCTGCGCAGCTGAAGCCCTGCAAGCATTCTGGGCTTGGTTTTGAACTCAGAACCTACTTTCTACCTCGGTGTCCTGAGTCCTTCCAGGTGAACTGAGGGTGTCAGTGTGGGGGAGTCATGTCATTAGAAACAGACTGCTCTGTCCTTTTCTGTTGGGGCGTGTTCCTACCTGTAGGCGAGAATTGAGGGTGAAATATGGCAACCCTGCGCTTCTTATTTTTACGATCAAAACAGACCATCTTTGCCTTTTATCTTCCTTGGGTTTTCATACTCTTCTTCCTATATTTGCCAAAATTCTCAGTGTCTCGGCCTAATTTCCCAACCTGTCCCTAAGGAAGACGAGTCTCTGCTTCCTTTCCTGGTCCCTGGCTTCCCTCTCACACTTCACCTCACACTGCAGGTCTCCACCGGCAGGAAGGGGCTGTGGGTTTTGCCTGTGGATTTCACTCACATTAGGGGCGTCATTCTACCCGGGTCGGGTACTGTGTTTCCTTCAAGGCAGCCTCATACAACCCAAGTAGATGAAGGGTTGTGAAGTGTTTACGATCAGCTGGAGACCAATCTCTGATTTTATTTTATTTTATTTCTGCTTAAAGAATTGCGTTTAGAAAACGCAGCCTCTTGGACCGAGGAGGACTATGCAATATTCTCACTAAATCCACACTCAGGACAGCCGTGCGTGCGCAGGACGACCGCAGGCTTGAGAAGTGCAAACATGGCCCCAGGACACGACCCGGGCCTTTGATGGACACCTAGTCCCTGCCCAGCCCAGGCCATCGCAATTCTGCCTGCCCAGGCTGCCTTGGGCCTGGTGTTGCGGTTTGCTCCGCCTCTTCCAGGTCTTCGCCAGACCCTCTGGGCGACCCTGCCTCCCCTCCCCCTCTCTGCGCCCACTTGTTGCGGTCCCGCCGCCTAGGACCTGCTTGTTGCACCAGGCCGGTGGTAGAAGGGTTTGGATCGCGGCTGACCCCGGGTCAGGACTTTCTGCTGTCCTTATATACAAAACCCTGTCCGCGCCCGTCACACCCGTCATCTTAATCCCCTCCAGGCCTGCGTGGATGCCGGTCACTCCAGCGGGGACGCAACGCTCCAGGGCACCCAAGAGAGCCGGACCTGTGTTGCACCGACGGGGCGGCCAGGCTGCGTAGACGACGAGGGGAGCGGAGCCAGGCCTCGGAGGCGGGGAGCCCACGCGGGCGCAGAGACAAAGGGGGCCCGGCGGGACGCCGAGGGAGAGCCCGGGCGCGGGAGTCCAAGGGGCGAGGGGAGCGAGCGGGGACCAGAGTGGATTCAGGGGGCGGTGGGAAGGAGGGACCCGGGCGGGGACACGGGCGCGAAGCTAAGTTGGAGGAGGGCAGAGCAAGGGGTAGAGGGTGAGGGTCAGAACTGAGACACCCCCCCCATCTGGGGCGCAGGGCGCCGCCGCCCTCGCACGGCACCGCTCCTTGCAAGGGCGGAGGCGCGGGGGTCCCCGGGGCGCGGCCTGGCCGGGGCGGGAGGAGGAGGAGAGGGCGAAGGCCGCTGGAGGGAGGCATGCGGTGCTTCAGCGCCTCGTTGACCTCTGCGCGGGACTGGGTCCCCTGGCAGGGGCTGGCTGTGCGCGCCATAAGGCTGCCCACGGGACTGGGGCGCGGTGGCCCCGGGGCCCGGCTCTCCGCCCCTTGCCCATCTGCCCCGGCCTTTGAAGCCCACCAGCTAGTCACCGCGTCAAGGCCAAGTCTGCTTTTTGCCTCAAGTTTCCCAGGAATATATAACCTATGATTAGAGTCCTGGAGCCCCGCGGACCCCGTATCAGGAGCTGGATGAGGGCCGTGGGTTTGGGGTGCTGGACCCCAACCGGGCGGAGCACGTTTCCCCGCGCTCTCAAAACAAGCGACCTGGGGTGCGCGGCTCAAATTAACTGGAATTTTCCGCAGACAGAGCGGCGGTGCCCAGTCTTTGTCGGGAATATGAAATGTGTGAATATGAGCGTTGTTCTCCCACACGCATGATTTTAATAGACCTATCAGTCACACTGCCCGCACATCTGCAGATCAGGCGCGCTGCACTCGCAACTCTCTTTAAAAAATTAATTCGTTTCATCTGACTAGTGGTGGGTTTAAGGAGGGTGTCTTAACAAAAACAATAAGAAAGGGAACAGTGAGATCTGGAAGGGGAAAAAAGGCCAAAACAAGGGCGAAAAGAAAGAGGGAAAAGGAGAAGGGGGAGGAGGAGAGAGAAAGAGGGAGAGGAAAAAAAAGAGAAGCGAGTGAGAGAAACTGACTCAGTAACCACCTGGCCCAGCAGTTCAGAGGGGGCCCTGCACAGTGGCCTTGTAGGTAAAAGCTAGGGGACCCCCAGGAAGTTAAGTTTTTCCAGGAACCAATGCCACAGATTTTAAGCAGACTGGCAGCAGTTCACAAAGATACCGTCCTGTGCGTTGGAAATGACCCGTCAACATAACGAGTGTATGGTATCTCACTGCGAAGCACTTGGGCAGGAATGGGATTCACAGCTGAGTGAGATGTCTAAGGCCTAGTGGGAGAGTCCCTCCAATAATTTGAAGTGGAGGTAAACTGCCTGGGATAGGGCTTCAATCCAGAGTCCACTCCATAAATCCTCTCCCCTGTTGTTTTTAAATTAAGTCATTAAAGAATTTATCTTCGCCTTTCTCTTGAGATTCTAATCAACAGGACCAAAAGGTGGCTTGGAGGCCTGGCACTGAGAATTCCAGTGGAATGTGGATGGAAACGCCAAACTCTGAAAGTCTCTGCCCCAGAAAACAAGCCCCCTCCCCGTTCCCCGCAGGGGTTAACTTTTTGTAGGCGGCTATATTTAAAGTGGCCATCTTGCGAATATGTGTGATCAAGGCCACAGACATACAGAAGCCCAGACTTGACTCTTGGGTGTCTCCCACTGAAGCAAGTACAGTGATGAAATCGCCTCAGCAAAGGTCTTCCCAAGAGCCTTTGGGGCTGCACATTGCTGGGGCAAGTGTGGCCTGGGCCTGAAGGCTCTGGGCTGCAGGAAGAAAAAACACTATTATAGAATTTTTCAAAGCACCTCCCACAGGATTGCGTGTGATAATTCTTCCCACACTGTCTCTCCGAGCTGATCCCCTGGGCAATCCATGTGAAAACACTTCTAGAAACAATTGTTTTACAAAAGATCAAATCCCTAAAAGAAAAAAAAAAATGAAGAAAAGGAAAGGGGAGGGGGGAGCTTTTATTACCTTATTAGAAAGAGGTGGACATTTTTCTTGAATTTTCTGCAATAGCTTTAAGGAATGAGGAGTTTAAGCAAAATTATCAAAATAACTTTTTTAAAAAAAAATCACACTTGTCAAATGTCAGATTAGCATTATTTTGGACGCTATTGTCCCATCAGGCAGAATTCAATTCTCACTAAGTTGACAGAACAGGCCCACTTCTGAATGGATAGCCCATACTCATTATAAGAAAAGATACTGAGGGGGGAAAAAAACGAGGGGGGAGAAGCTTAAGGCTGCTGAAGTTAAGCATATTTACCATTTTGATTTAAAGGATTTTCCTTCAAAAAATAGAATTTCATCTTAATATCATGATTAATTTCAAAACGTATTTGCTACAGCATAACTTTTAAATGCAATATTTAATTAATGCTGTCAGATTATTTGAAGACAGTTTTACAGAAAACTTTAAATTTCAGGAAAAACTGCAATGTACCAATGTACCAATAAACACCTAGAAAAAATATAATTAAAAAATTTAAAGCATCAAACAACCTCAAGATCTTGTCAGGAATAATAAACATGGCATTTTGCGTTCACATCCGCTAGCAAATTCATCCCAGTTCACGTGGGGAGGGGTGGATAGTTGCGTGTGTGTGTGTGTGTGTGTGTGTAAATCAGCAAAATTATTTTGCACTTTCCCAGGGAAGAATTGAGGGAGGGGCAGGGGCTGGGCTCAGAGGGGAAGTGGCTGTGGCTGGGGGGGTGGGTTAGGAGCATGGGACTCAGCAGTGGTACATTTTGGTCCAGTGATTGCTTCCCTAAACCAAATTCAGATAAATTCCACTTGCAATTCTAATTTGCAGGGAATCCCAGGCACCTTGCCTCTGTGGTGGCCTTTGTCCCCCATCCTTGGCCTGGTCTTGCCGTGGGCACTCAGTTTCCTCCTTCTGACGAGGACCAGGCTGGCTCCAGCAGGTGGAGGGCACAGCCACAGGCAAAACCCACCAGTGGCAGCGCAGTTACAAAGCTAGACCAGGAGAAAATACCTCTGTAATTAGTTCTCTTTCTGTATTAACGCTTCAACTCTACAAGACAGTCCGTGAATTTTAACTTTCTTCCCTCCCGCCGAATAAACCTCACAAAAACCCCACTGTGCTCCCTGGCGGTCCCTTCCTCTTGCATCCGACTGATCCTTTCTTCTCCGAGAGATTTCTAATTGTATTTTGAACTCATAAGGCATGCATATAAAATTAGCACGTTTCGATTTCATAGGGAAAACGGACTTCTTTTCTCTTAATGTATTGATTCAAAATGATGCAATTTTAGGGGGATTTTTTTTCCCATTTTAGATGAAGAGCATGTAAGGAAACTATGTACACAATCTGACTCCCCTTCCCCGCACCGCAACGCCCCAAATAAAAATTTCACAATGCATTTACAAGAAATAATACAAAACCAAAAAATGGAGATACTCAGGTACCGAAAGCTTTACAAAACGCAGAATATAACTCCACCGTCTGAGGGGAGGGGGAGGGAAGAATCTCTTTGTATAAATTAACAAACCAACCCAAAAGAGCGGTAATAACTACAAAAAACTTGTAAATGTTTGGATATGTCTTACTACATTTTAAACCAGTGAGAACAGCTCGCGGTCGGTCGCTTGGCCTCGGGGCAGACGAGCTGGCGGGAAGCGATGCCCGCGAGGAGAGTCAGGACGCCGGCTGGGATACAAAAAGTTGTCAACGCCTCGCTGGGTTCCGTCTTTGTCCCCCTCGAGCGGAGAAAACGCTTTCGGCCTCCTCCGTGGACGATAAATACTGTACAAAAGGTCTCGAGAAAACACCACCGAAGTTCAGTCTAAGACGCGAGCCTGGAGTGCGCGCCTCGGGAAGGGAGTCCAGGGAAGGGCAGGCAGAACAGAAGTCACCTGGTGGCCCCGTCTCCACGGTCTGTTTTTTGTTTCGTTTTGTTTTTCACGAGCGCGTAGAAGTGTCTGTACCAAAGCCAGGCCGCGCTGGGCAGGGGCTGCCGCTTGGGTGGCCGGCCTTGGATTGGAGAGGGTCTCGGCGTCGCCGGGTGCCCGCAGCGCTAGATGTGCGTCAGGGGCACCGTGCCGTTGACGCCCGCGCCCGCGCCCTGGTAGTGCCCTGGCAGCGAGTGCAGCCGACTCTGGGCCGCGGCCGCCGCCGGGTCTCCGCCCTCGCCGGCAGGCAAGTACATGCTGATCATCTCGCGCAGGTCCCCGGGGCACGGCGCCCGCGAGTGCGCGGGGGCAGGAGGGCTGCCGCTGGGCTCCGACTTGACCAGCGAGCCGAGCGCGCCCAGGGCGCCCGACGACGCGGCCGCCGCCGCCGCCGCTGCGGCCACGGCCGAGTTCTGATGCGCTCCGCCCGCGGCGGCGGCGGCGGCGGCCGCGGCACCATACGGGAGGCCCCCGTAGCCCGAGGGCGACGCGCTCATGTAGCCCTGCGAGTTGGAGATGGGGCTGTACTGCAGCGCGCCCATGTCGTAGCGGTGCATGGGCTGCGGGTTGTGCGGGTGCGCGTGCGGGTGGTGCGGGTGCGGGTGCGCGGGGTGCGCGTGCGGGTGCGCGCCGCCCGCGCCCGGGTGCTGCCCGTAGGCCAGCTGAGCCTCCTGCATCATGGCCGCGGCCGCCGCCGCTGCCGCCACCGAGCCGGGATAGGCTCCGTTGGCCCAGCCGTTGACGTGAGCGTAGCCGCCGCCCGCCGCGCCGCCCGGGCTCTCCAGGCGCTGGCCCACGGCCGCCGCGCCGACGCCCACGCCCACACCCATGGCCACGGCCGCGCCGCCGCCGCCCGCGCCCGCCGCCAGCAGCCCACCGGCCAGCGAGTACTTGTCCTTCTTGAGCAGCGTCTTGGTCTTGCGGCGCGGCCGGTACTTGTAATCCGGGTGCTCCTTCATGTGCAGGGCGCGCAGCCGCTTGGCCTCGTCGATGAACGGCCGCTTCTCGGCCTCGGACATGACCTTCCACTCGGCACCTAGGCGCTTGCTGATCTCGGAGTTGTGCATCTTGGGATTCTCCTGGGCCATCTTGCGCCGCTGCCCGCGGGACCACACCATGAAGGCGTTCATGGGCCGCTTGACCCTGTCCTGGTTGGCCTTGGTGCCCCCGCCGCCCCCGCCGCCGCCGCCGCCCCCACCGCCGCCCCCGCCCGCTCCGGCCGGGCCGGACAGGTTCGTGGGCGCCGGGCCGCCGCCGGGCGAGTGCAGGTCGGTCTCCATCATCATACTGTACATCGGGGCGGCTCGCGGATTCACCGGCACCGCAGAGAGAGGCCCTGGACCATAGACGGCCGGGCGAGGCGGGGAGGATGGAGAGGGGATAGACCTGGCGACACTGGGAGGGGGTGCCTAGCGAGGAGAAGAAGGGGGTTGGGTGGAGGCAACAACAACAACAAAAAGGGCAAAAACACACGCACTTAGCGCCGGTCCAGTTCGCAGATGCAAAGTTTCTCCTTCTGCACAAATCACTTGCCAAAGACGTTGAAGGCCAGGGTGGTCGTCGCCGCTGCCGCCGGCTGCTCGGTCTCCGTGGAGCTGTGCAAACAGGTGCAGTCGTGGCCAAGTTGTGGCTCCACTTTGGGGGCCCCGAGTGTGGTCTCTGGGCCCGACGCCCGCCCGGTTCACCGTCTCCTCTTGACGCGCCGCCGCAGGCTGCCTTCTTTTTTCCGGTGCTGGCTCCTCAGCGGCCTCCAACTCTGGGGCCGCCAACTTCTGGCAGGGTTGGTGAGCCGCGTGCGCTGGGCATGTGCGGGTCCCCAGGTGCCCGGGGTGGGGGAGCCCGGCGCCGAGGGCGGAGCGGAGGGGGCCTCGGAGGGGACGATCGCGGTGCAGCCCGGGAGGGGGTCAGGGACTATGGAGGGAGTGCGAGCGCGTGCAGAGAGCCCGGGAGCCGGGCCGCCTCCGTTCCCAGGACGGACAGTGCGCTGCCTGCTCGGGACCGGGCGCTCGGAGCGGAGGCGCACACGGGGCCGGCGGCGCGCGGGGCCCAGCAGCCATACGCCGGGCCCGGGCTGCCATTAAATGAACGCGCCGCGGCCAATGGGAGCCGGCGGCGGCGGTGATTTGCATGGCGCGCTGGCGAGTGACGTGGGGAGGGAGTAGATCCACTGGGCGCGGGCGGCGGAGCGAGGAGGAGGAGGAGAGGAAGGAGGGGGGAACCGTGGCAGGAAGGAGGGGGGAAGGAGGCCCAGGAGGGGGTGTCATAGCCACACTGCTTCCTGAGCGCGCGCGCGCGGTGGCGGCGGCGGCGACGAACCCCGAGCTCGCCCCTTCGCTTCTCCCCGCCCGCGCGCTCTGAATGATGAACGAGAGGGTTGAAAACCACGAGGAAGAAAGAATTGCTGGGGGGCGGGGAGGTGTGGATTCTGCCTGGGGCCCTGTTTAAATGCGCTCGTTGGAGACTCGGCTCCTCCTCTGTCCCCAGCCAGCCAACTCTCTGCCGGCAGGGAAGGGGAAAAGTTGGAGCTGGAGGCCGCCCTTGGCTCCCTGCTCAGCGGGAGTGCAGGATAGGAAGAAGGCCGGGGAGGTCTTACGAGGGGCATTAACCGAAAAGCACCCCAAAGGTTTTCCAGCAAGGACCTCCATCCCTGGCCTTCACAGTCGAGGCTCCAGAATTCGGGCAAAGGGTGGGGGCGCTTTTGTGTGGCGCATGGCTTGTAGCATCCTTTGGTGTTCCCCTGAACTTTCTGTATTTCGGAGGCAGGGACGTTTAGTGGCGCTAGGGTTGTCGTCTGGTAGTATTCCCCGTTTAGCTTCCTCCCCGTGTATTTTTCAGGTCAAACCCAGCAAGATCTATGTGGAATCTAGTTACTCCAACACTTGGAAAGAGTTTGTTCAACTCGCAAAGGACGATCTCGGCTATGCTTTTCTGAAGCTAATCTTCCAAAAGCTGTGTGCCTAAGGACTGTGGGAAGTGCGCCCTTTAACCAATCTAAAGCTGGTGCCTCGTGACCGGGCAAGAGATGCCCTTCCCCTGCTTATGTAAAAAAATAGGCTGGCTCCTGAGACGATCGAAGCGTCCACCTGTCCTGTAGTCCTTAAACCTGAAAATGTGTATGATTCTGGGATGTACAGAGGTTTCCAACCCAATCTCAAACTCTTTGAGGGCCCAGACTGGCGTTTCCTTAAGAAAGACGGGAAAGTGGTCCAAAGAAGTCTACCAGAACTCCTTTTGGGGCTCAGAGAGTGTTTTCAAATATATCCAGAGATGAGGGTGCCTCGGGAGGTCGGTAGTGGGTAAAGCAGGCCCTAGCTAGGTGAACACCTGCAAACCGCCCCCGTTGTAATCCAAAGGCTCTTACGATGACACGGATATTCAGAACGACAGTAGGATCGAGGACGCCCTGGTATGACGGACATCAAACATGTGACACTTTTTTCCCCTATTAAGAAAATAATCCGAGGCTGTTGGTTTTCTGACCCTGTCGCTTTCTTCCCCCTATCATGCTGCAATTACCATCTTTATTTATTTATCTATTTGTTTATTATTGGGGTTGCTACCGTGGAGCAACAAACCAATCCCGCTGCAGATTAAGCTGCTTTCACTTCAGGGCATTCAGCATGTGACAGGAAACACATCGAATAATACATGATCACACTAGAAAGAAAACATCATTTCATATTTATTTTTTGCTAAATATCTAGGCTATAAACTTGGTTTCCAACTACCTTCTTATTTCAGCAATCAAGTTTGTTAAATCTTTTGATTTGTTTCATGAACTACCTACAAATATCAGTTACATTGTGCGTGAACAAAAAACGGAACAAGAATATTGTTTAAGAATGCTATAGACCCATTTTCCTTTGATAATTTAGGAGGCGATGGGTGTGCAGAGAGATCCAGTGTGTTAGGAAAAGTCAGCAGGACTGAAATAAAGGAAATGGTTTATAAATTATAAACTATATTATCCACTTAGCAATTGAAAGATTTCTTTCCTGTGCTTTTCAATTTAGATTTTAAACTAAATAGCCAAAGACCCCCTGAAAATGCTTTGTATGAATCAAGCCTGGCACATTATTTTCCATATCAATGGAGCAATTTATTTTCTAAACACCCTGCACTCCAGTGTGCTTTGCAGGAATGCGTTATGCTTTGGGGAACTTGGATAGCTGAGTTTGAAATGGTCTCATTTCTTTCTACCACAACCACAGATCTCAACGTTGTTTCCAAATACGATGTTACCCTTGTTTTCCATCTAAATAAAGTAGCATCGCCTGAGACCACACTAGTGCTTGTTACTCAGGACGCTTGCTTGCCATAAGCCCTTTTCAGTGATAACAAACTGTTTCCGTCCCAAGCGGTGCGCACCCTATGGGTGCCCACCTGCAGAGGTATGGAACCAGACCTGCAGGTGTAACTTGTTGCCAAGCGATGGAAGATTGGCAGAGGCAGCCTGTGCCAACTAGGCAGTGGAGGGGCACTGTGTGCCAGACCTCCTCAGCCTTCTATGCTGGGGGAGGGGAGAATCTCCCAAGCTGGCTGGAGCAACACTGCATGAAAACTCCTGTTTCTCTGTGATGGCTTTGGGAAGCCTCCGTTCTCGTTTCTTCTCGGCCCCCTGACCAATGACTCTTCAAGAAACAGTCTAAAATATTTGCTCCTCCCCTTCCCCATCAGGTTGGCAGGACCCCCTTCCAGCCCAGTGCCTTCCCAAAAGCCAGATTCTTGAAGATTTGAAGGCTGAATATACTGTTTGCAAGGAATGCCAGAAAAAGTCCCGAACCCAAGGCAAAGGATTAGTTTCACTGATGACTAACCAAATTTGCTCCTTTGGCAACTCAGAAAGTTCATTGTGCTTCTGCTCCAAATGCCAAAGAGATCAATTTAGAAATGTGGCTAAGGGTGCTGTTTTCTCTCATTCCATGGTCATAATCCCCAAAGAAAACCCAGGTCCAACTCATCTCTAGAGGAAATTATGTGTGCACATATGCATATGTATCTGCATATGTAAATATGCACACATAAAGTATGCAGGTGTACATGTGCATGTGATGTATTTAAGCAAATAAAAGCCTTGACTTTTAAATACACTGAGTGCTGGACTTTAACCCCACAAACTCAAACTGCAGACATGGAATAATTAATACTTTCGGCTTTTGTCCCTCTACAGCCATTGTTGCGCTCGTGAGAAGTCTGGGCAGCAGAAATGGGTCCCTCTTGTACCTTAGCAATCTTTTTTTGTGAAAGCTTACGTTCAGCCGTGCACACGTTAGGCTTTCTGTACTCAGAGAGCGACTCCAGCTCCAAGCAAGGGGTGAGAAGGACAGACTGGGGTTCTTGGGGACAGGGCAAGAGTAGGAATTCTTCCATGGTGGGTTGGGACAGCCTGTCCTGGTGGCATCTTCCTGTCCACGGCGGCCATACTCAGACCACCGCTCGAGGCATCCCCACACTTGAGTTCCTGCGGTTAGTGAGGCCTTCTGAGCACGAGGCCACGTGGAGGCGCCTTTCTTGTGCTCCCAGGGGCAAAGCTTTCCAGGCTCTGATGTCCCCCTCAAAAGGCTGAGAGGACATAACCGCCAGTCTTTAGGCAGGGCTGTGAGCCAGAAAGAAGCTACACTTAGAAAGCGGAGGCCAAGGAAACCCGGGCAGGCAGAGAAAAAGAATAATGTAATTGGAAGAGGCCTTGGAGGTCACCTCGGCCAACAGGAGGCGCAGGTCCAGGGTAAGGTGGGAGGAGAGCGCGTCCGGGAGGGGCCGCTGCAGGGCAGGCGGGGCGGCTGGCAACCGCGCAGCAGGAGGGGAGGGCGCCCTGGCTGCACTTCCTTTCCAGGGACCCGGCCGGGCCGCAGGAGGTGGAGGGGATCCGCGAGTATGCCCAGAGGCCCCAGGGTGCATCTGCGTCTGCAGGCCGCGATCGCCGTCTGCTGGCAGCCTCCACCTTCGCTGCCGTCGCGGAGCCACCTCCGGTTGTCGCCGTGGCCACCGTGGCGCCTATCGCCCGGCTCTGACAATCTCACGCCTCGCTCGCTCGAGGCTTCGCGGTGCGCAGTTCGGTGTTTGCGTTCCAAAGCGCGCGCGCCTCTGACCCGGGACTCTACCGGGGTTGATGTCTTTCATGTTTCCCAGATGCTCTGGGCCCGGTGTTCTGAGTCCCAGCCCTGGCTAACTTGGCCCACTCTTCGCAAACAAAGCGAAACAACAAAGTTTTGTTGTGATTGCTGCGGTGCGTTTGTTTCTGAAAGGGAAGGGGAGGGAATTCAGGCCGAGCAAAGGGAGGGGAGGTGGAGGAGAAGGAAGAGGGTGGCTTGCAAATGCCCCAGTCTTTAGGAGCAGTCCCAGAGCCCAACTCTCCAACCATCCTGAGTCCAAACTGAGCCTGGGTTGGGAGGCTGTTCCTTAAGCGCCCACGGAGTAAAGGGCACGAGTCAAAACAGCCAGGCGCCCATCCCAGCGAAGAGCCTGGCCTTCCGCACACGAGCCCGAGCTCAGCAGTGCGCGCGCGTGCCTGCCTGCTGGCTCTCTGGGTGGAAGCGTTCGGAGAATCTCTGGGAGCTTCGAGTAGCGGCTCACCCTGTGAGCAGTGCTCACACATATAATTCAAATTTCACAGCTGACCTGCTCTGAAAACCTCAATCAGCTTCTAATTGAAGGGAAAACAAAATATTGCTTCCCTACAGCAGAGCTAACGATTTAATCATTATATCAGACATTATAGCTTTTAATTAGGCTAATGCTGATACTGTATGGAAGGAGATAATTCAACACAGTTCTTGATGAATTCTGTAATTGGGTTAACGGCGGAGCAGTCGGGGAGAGACGTCAATATTCAAGCTGCGTCTGTAGCCACCAGGTTTATGAATGAAAGAGACGACAAGGGGAGGAAGGACTGGAACCCGAGGGGGCATGGCGCCCGGTCTGCACCGAGCTGCCTGCGCTCCTGAGGAGGCTGTCGAGACGCAAACGGGACGAGCCACCCGGTGCCACGCCTTGCGCTTCTCCAGCAGATTGCTGTATTCTTCTGCCGAGGAAAACTTTCTGCCAGAACCTCTGCAGACCGACTGGCCACCTGGGCACGGGGTCTCCGCACCGCATCCACCCAGCACAAACCCATCCAGGTGGAGGGCCGAGCCGGGCCGCAGCAGCTTCCGTGTGCAGTTCCACCAGTGGCCTTTGAAGAGGACAGCGCTTCCCCGGCTGTCACCTCTTGTCGGGAGCCCCTAGCGGGGCGGCCACTGCGACACGGGTCCTCGCACGCGTTGCGGGCACTCTGTGTGCTCCAGGCGCCTGTGGCGTCGCACCCTGCCTGAGGTCTCGCGCCCATGCCTATGGGGAAAGGGCAGCTGGAGTAGGGACCCAACCTCATGCCCACCGGCCTGGCCCTTTGGCCTTGGCTGAGCGGCCGCTTGGTCCTGGGCTGCAGATGAAGGTTAGCAATTAGATGACTTGGGCCGGTTTCCCTTCCTGCACAAGAACGGAAAAAACAAAACTCCGTTCTGACTGGCCTTGGGAAGTGAATTGTGCCGGGGAGCAGGGGTGACCCTCGTCTCACTTTGCGTTCCTCTTGTGGAGCAGGGCCTGGGCTAGAGGCGGCTTCAGGGTCAGGCTGCAACCTTGCTGGGCCCAGCATTCTTCAGACTTGCTGCGCGTATTCGCTAGGGCCGCCGCAGCTTCAGCACCCTCTTCTGCCTCTAGACTTCTAGGACACTCAAACAATATGCTTAGACCCTTGAATCAGAATCTGACCCTGGCAGGGGAGAAGGTTCACAGGCCTTGGATCCGAAGCAGAAATACCTTTGCTTCTACAAGCTGGTTGCGTTCTGTGGAAAACCCCTTGAGCCGCGCCCTCTATGGCTGTAACCCAACTGGTTTCAGGGTGTGATGTATATATTTGCCACCGTTCTTAAATTTTATCTTAGTCTTTTGTTTGACTACTTCAGCACAATATTCTCCTTTAAGATAAATATACTGTATTGTGATTCATCCTTGACTTATTTTGTCAGCAATTACTGCAAAATTAAATGGGTCACTGCTAAAGTTTCATCTACTCAAACCCCCGTAATTAACAGTTTGAATACACCTTTTTACGTTGTGCAAAACTTGTAATTTTCCAATGCATGTTGTTTCTTCCTGATAAAGAATGCTGGCGTAGATGTGATGAGGAGCTCTCCTCCCAGCTGAGAGGCGCTGGGCTCTCTTGGAAGACGCTCTGCAGCATGAGCGTAAGATCAAACTTTTCTGAACCGGGGAGCATCGGAACGACGTGAGTTTAAATTTGTAGAATGTGAACATGGGTGAAGAGAGAATGTCGGAATAAGCCACATTTTCAATGCAAACCTTCAAAAACCTCCATTCTTGGGCTTGCTGGTTGGCACACAGAGAGCAAGTTTGGGGGTTCACATTCTCGGCATGGTAAGGTTCAAGAACTACTGTTTCTGGCTTATCTAGTAACCTACCAAGCCCAAATAAGTCCATGATCGGGCCTGTGTAAGAACGAGCTGCACTTGGGAGAAAACAGAGCCCTTTCTCACATTCTCTCTCATTAGCCCCCAAATAGAAAGGGCCTCGCTCACAAGAGGAGACAAGTCATAAGGAATTTCTATATGAAAAGGAATAAAGTGAAATCAGAGATGCTTTTTCTCACAGGCCATCCCTGTTATTGCAAATTAGATTAGCTACACAGGCTTCAATATAAACATGACACGCGGTTCACGCGAGTGAAAGCACATCCACTCCAATCTCGCCTTTCATCGGAGCGGCCACATAAATCACATCTTGTCCTTTAATACACTTTTCAATGAGATTAAAGCATCACTCTGACACAGTTTCAAGCCCTTTCAGTCATGTGGGTGGCTTACTTCAGAAAGCAGCGAACAGGGAAAGTGGGTCGGCTGAGATCTACAGGCTGTGGGCAAGGGCTTTATTGCCCTGCACGCAGAGCTAATGGAGAGCCCCTTGGCCCCATTTGAACGACATTCATCTTCCCCGGTAGAGACATAAACCAGCTGGCCCACTAGAGCAAATCAGATCTCCCTGGAGCTGGATGGAGGCCTGCTGACTGAATATCTGTGTGCAGGAGTCTTTGGGCTTGGCAACCTCTGGACAAGAGGAATGGAGACGAATCTAGCCTACCCTCCCAGGGCCCAGATGCCCCTCAGGACACCAAACTTTTTGGGAAAGTGATCCATATAAATGATAGAGAAAGGGAGAGAGACAAAGAGAGAGGGGGGTTAGATGGCTTTTGAACTTTTCATCTTAGGAGGAGTTAGGAAAAGGTAAGGTGAGTTTTCTACAAAATTGGCTAATAGGCCGGGCGTGGTGGCGCACGCCTTTAATCCCAGTACTCGGGAGGCAGAGATAGGAGGATTGCTGAGAGTTCGAGGCCACCCTGAGAATACATAGTTAATTCCAGGTCAGCCTGGGCCAGAGTGAGACCCTACCTTGAAAAACCAAAAAAAAAAAAAAAAAATTGGCTAATAGAAGGCTATGCTTCTGCCGGGCGTGGTGGCGCGTGCCTTTAATCCCAGCATCCGGGAGGCAAAGGTAGGAGGATCGCCATGAGTGAGATTATATAGTGAATGCCAGGTCAGCCTGGGCTACAGTGAGACCCTACCATGAAAAACCAAAAAATGAAAAAAACCAAAAAGAAGAAGATGATGAAGAAGGAGGAGAAGGAGGAGGAGGAGGAGGAGGAGGAGAAGTCGTCTACGCTTCTCACTGCCTTCAAGAAATGCAATCGTTTCCTTCATGGACTGAGTCATCCTGGACCAGGCATTAGCTCTGGGAGTACCAGGGACCCAGCAGGCAGCAGGAGATGGCTGTTTGGGTTCTGTGGAAGGACCTCTACGGGTTCTTGGTGCTTTAGTAGTCGAAAATTGTGTTTAGTATTCAGAATAGCCAGGCAGATATATACTTCCAGAATTCACTCTGGTTACAACCTGCCTTCCAGGTGTTGCTAGCCTCTGTCATCATTCAGAAAGGGCCACCACCTGGAGCTTTCTCTCACAGACCCGTGGTCTCTAGAGTTCAAGATCTCCTTGTAGGGAGGAGGAGCAACAAGCCCAGATGCCCAAGGTGGGGGCTCCAGACTTACTCCCCCCCATCTGGCTCCATCATTAACTAGGCCCTGAACAGAAGGCCACCTGAAAGCTTTCTGCTCCTGTCTACTGGGCATGGAAGAGTACCCCGTTCCCAATCCTTGCTCAGGTAGAACCATCCATCCTGCTCGACCCCCATCAGGGGTCAGAGACAAGACAGAGCAAGAAAACCAGGCTGAGGGGAGAGAAAAGACAGAAGAGGCCTGGGTACCAAAACCTCGTGTGGATCATAAGTTAGGTCACTATTAGTACATACAGCCAAGTATGTCTGGGGCCTCCAGCCCTCTCCCATCACTTTCCCCTGTACAACTGGCATCACACACCTGCCAGGCTCCAAGAGGCAGGCAGGATCTCGACTAACTGCCTTAGCCCTGGAGACAGCCAAGCGGGACTCCTTCCGACAGCCCCGACAGCCCCGGCTGCCTGATCAATCCCAGCTGCAGAGGCAGGAGCTACTGGGAATCCTTTGACCCAAATGGGGGGTGCCAAGAGTGCATCTCCCCTTCAACTCCCGCCTTTCACAAAGGCGCATCCAGAAAGGCAGCCTCTCCGCACTGCAGGAAATCGATGCCACAAAGCGGGCTTTTAATGGGTTAATTGACTGGCGGCCGCTATCGCGTTCAAACACCTGTTTCCTGCCAGGGGAGGCGGCCAGCCTGGTCCCAGCCCAAGTCGATGCTGCCTGGCCTGCCCCGCCCCGCCCCGCCCATCAACTCCAGGCCACACGAAAATCCATTTCACCTCTGAAAACTCCCTGACCTGTCCTTTCCATGGGCTTCTGGAACCCGGTGAAAGACACACAGGAAGCAAGGAGCGCAGCGCATTGCTGTGCAGCAGGAAGCCAAACCCTGTAATTTCGCTGAAGGAGGGATGACACCAGCCCTAGGTCTGGGCGTCTGGGCTGGGGGGGTCACCCCTACGGGGAGGGGGGCAACCGGCTCAGCTTTGCGATATTCTGGACCGGACTTTGGGCGTCCTCCCCTCGTCTGCTGGACGGGGCCATCAGCCTAGTGGCTCCGGAACAGGCGCCGGGTCCGAAGGAGCTTGCTAAGCGTCAAGGGCTCGCGGTTCATTGACTCCCCCCCCCCTTTTCTTTTTCTTCTGGTAACAGAATTAATGCAGTCAAGGCTGTCGGTCAGTCAAAGTTAAATTGATTCTTTGCCCGAGACACCTCTCACTAAATGGCATTCGCTTCAACATGTTAATTTTTAGAACGTAATTTCCACCCACGGGTTTAGTTCTTGGCTCTGCCTGGCGTGTGTGGCCGAGAGGCTCCAGACCCGGAGAGGCAGGGCCCGGGGATGGGGCGGGGCCGCGGCTCGAGTGGACAGGGAGTCGCCAGCCACTGAACTGTGCCCCCCTCCCCGTGACCGCGGGCTCGACCTTCCTCCACCTCCCCCCAAAAGGGCGATTCAGGAACAAACGGCCTCTGTGCATTGGGCAGCGGCCAATCCAAAAAAAAAACCCTCTGGGGTGGTGGTGGGGGGGGGGGAGTGAACACACAGATAAGAAAACGACAAATGACCCACGAGTCCTCGCGTGGCGGTCCCCGTCTGCTCTCCACGGAAGAGGGAAAGCTACCGAGCATCCTCGCGCTCCCTCGTGGAAAGTGCCCGTGGGGGGGCACGCGCTCCTCCCCAGCGTCTCTCTGGATTCCTTCCCCCTGCCCGGCGGGCCAAGTCCCCGCGCGAGTTCGGGACACACTTACAGTTACTTCCTCCTCCTCCGGCTCAGCAGGTCCCCCGAGCCCGCGACGCCCCGCGCGCGCCGGCACCTCCCAGCGTCCCCGGCAGCTCGTTCAATCTGGGGGCCACCGGGACCCGCCCGCTCGCGACGCCGGCCGAGCGCGCGCTGCCACCGCCGTCCGCGGACCCGGGCCCAGGGCTCCCCGGCTCCTGGCAGCGCCAGCCCCGGCGGCTGTGCCCGCGCCACGCGCACGCACACTCACTCACGCGCCCTCGCGGCTCGGCGCACACACTCCCAGACACACACGCGCGCACACACGCGCGCACACACTGTAGGCGAGAGACAAGAAAATGAAATTTATTACTGATAGCAAGACTTTGCAGACAATTTCAAGTTGTTGTTTCTCTCTGGGAAGAAAGAAAGAAAAAAGAGGGATCCCGCCACGTAATGAAGCGCCTTTTGTGTGGCGCCGAACAATACCAAACAAGTATTCTAATAACTAGCCACTTTTTGTTCCTCCTCGCGGTGAATAGAATGGAGCCGTTGGTTCGCGAGCAGCTGGGACGCCGTCGGCTGCGGGGAGGTGGAGCTGCCGCTCGCCCTCCTCGTCCCCGCCGCGCCCCTTTCGCTCGCGCCCGCCGCCGCCACGCCCGCCGGTCCGCTCGCCCGCACGGGGCTCGGGGCCCCTGGCCCACAGGGCCTAGGAAGATCGGAAACCCGCACCCCTCCCGGATCGCAGGGGTCGGACACCTTTCCCCCTGCCCCTCCGCGCCAGCGCCACCGAAGCCACCCCTCCTTTCCGCTCCCCTCCCCCGCCGGTTGTCGCTCGTCATCCCCCGGCCGCCGACTTTCGCCTGGAACCGCACCCCCGGGCCTTCCCTACCTCGGGGTGGGAGGACGCCCCCCGCCCGCCCGCCCGCATCCTGAGTCAGCGCGGTCACTTCCTGGGGTGTCATCCGCGCCGCCCCCCGCCGGTCCTCGCCCCGGGATCTCCGCTCCGCACACGGCTGAAGCTTTGTTGCCTCGCTGAGGGGACACCTTGACCGTGGGCGCCGCGCCAGGTTTCCCCGCACCCCAGGAGCAGCTCGGGCTGGTTATTTACCATTATTACTATTTATTATTATTATTTTCCTGCCACCCTCTCAATTCACCCCTCCCCCCAACGACTAATGACACATGCGGAAGGACAGACAGTGGCTCAGGATGCGTGTGTGGACACAAAGCTCTCCAGGTAAAAAAGAAAAGAAAAGAAAAGAAAAGTGGCCTGGACCCCGCGTTGGGATGCGCACGGCGGGTGGGAGCCCGGCGGGGTGGCGCGGGAGGGAGCCGCAGCCCTGCGACTAGGACGCTGGCGGCGCGCTGTCACACCCACGGCACTAAGGCCCCCGGCGGGACCGAACGGCGCCCCGGCCCTCCGCGCAGCAGGACGCGCGCACGCGGGTCTGGGGACCAGGAGAAAAGCGCTTCGGAGAAGGCGCTGGGCTGCAGCTGCGCACCCTTCTCCCCGGTCGGTCGGTCGGTCGGTCTGTCTGTCTGTCTGTCTGTCTGTCTGTCTGTCTGTCTGTCTGTCTCTGTCTCTGTCTCTGTCTCTCTCTGTCTCACTGCCCCTGCGGTCTCTCAAGCACTATGAAGTCAGCACTTTGCACTTAAGACCGGCACTCTTCTTCTGAGACTCACTGGAATGTTTCAGAAGCAAACTGCTTTTTTTTTCTTCCTTTTTTCTTTTTCCTGTTGGAGAGCTATGGACCCATGCTCTGTCCAAAGGACTTACGACTCCCTTACACCATGAGACCTTTACTAACATTTAAAATAATAGTAATAAACCGATACAAACACGACGCACGTGACGACACGAAGCGCTTGCCCACTCCACGCTCGGGGCGCCGGGCGCGTGCTCATATCTGCACATCTCTGTTGGACAAACGTTTGATATTTCTCTCCATTGGCACAGCGGCAGCCTTCGGCAGATCCTTGTCTGGCTCTCCTCTCGGAGACAAAAACCCCACATGACTCTCGCCCTATGGATCTTTAATCTAGAGAAGGACTATGCCGCCGGCAAATTATTTCTTAATTGGACTGAGCTATTTAGAAGTGCCATAGAGGTAGTGCACTGGGGCTCGCCAAAGAGTGACAGGTTGAGTAGGCACATCCCCCCCCAACCCGCACTGCTATCCCCAAAAGGCACGGTGGTTTGTCACAGGGAAAATAAAGCAGGTACGTCTCTTTCCTTGGGGAGTCATTGTTTTTTTTTTTTTTTTTTATCTACTTTTGTAAAATTGCATTTCCTCCGAGTCTAAGGTAATTTGGCTCGAAATTCAGTAACAACAGGAAGAAGGAACTTGGTCCTTGACATTTTTTAAAACCCGGGTTTGTGCAGGAATCTGATGGCGGGAAATGCGGAGGGAGACACGTTGGAATTGGACGCATTCCAGCAGGCGCCCTGAAAGCTCGGTTCCTTTTGTATGGAAAATGGAAACATTTTGGAATCCAGACTTAAAACTTTGACTTATATTTTACATGCTAAATCACTGAAAGATTGGGTACAACAGTGTATAAAGCCTCAGAACCTGCAAATATTTGAATGGTTTTTGTAAGCCGAGCAGCTGCCAGTCAGCTGGCTTTGACAGGCTGCCACAGCCTTGTCACTTAATAGTGGGTGTTAGCCTAAGTGCAAAACACTCTGGCAAACAGATGTCAAACCCGTTGTGGGGGTTGTGAAGTGGAGTTTTCACCCACATCATGGAGCTGGTGTGCACACGGGTCCTCCCGCAGGCAAGGTGCTAACCTCAAGAAGTCCAGGCCTGTCTCCGGGCACTGCTGATGCAACCTTGGGAGTCTGTCAAAACCAGGGTGAAGCAGGACACGGAGAATGGTCGAATGTGAATGCCCCCACCCCAATGCCTTCTCGGTTTTTATCCGCTCCCTGCCCAAAGGCTGCGGCTGCTCTAGGCTGATCGTGGGGCCCAGTAGACCTTAGGTGCAGCCACGCACAACCCCTATTCCAGAATATGCCTCTCCTTGGCCCAGCGTCTTCAGCAGTGAGACTGGGGGGAGCAACGACGTGGAAAGGTTTTAGGTCCAGATAGAGCCAGCCCAGACCTCGCGGACCCCAAGGAGGCCCAGAGGCTTGCGCTAAGCGTGGCGCGCACATCTCTGGATTATACCCGCTCAGGCTGCTGTTAGCTTAGGAGTGAAGACCGGGTCCCAAGACCTGGAGTTCTTCCGGAGACTCGGCAGGCAGGCGAGGCCCAAAAGAACAACCAGAGGCAGGACCGCGGTTCCCCTCTCCCAAGCAAGACCCCTCAAAATGTCTAACCGGCCCCTTGAGACAAAAGGCCAGGCGCTCTTAAGCATCGTAAAGCTGCTTGTGGGCATCTCCGGTGTTTGTATTTCTGGATTTGGGCGTGGCTCCTGGGTGAGGTGTACATTCGCTCCAGGTCAAGAGGGTAGGGAATGAAAAGTGCAAGGAATGGGTTGTTTTGCCGTAAGAACAGCGCCTTCATCAAAATCGTCCGAGCTTTTCATCTCTTGGTGACGCCGGACTTGTACATCAAATAAGAATCCCATTCTATCCCTTGGGCCCGCGTAAGGTGAGCGACGGTTAGATTTCCATAGCGTTTGACTTCTACTCGATGCACACGTCCGTGTTCCCCGCATCACCATCCTGGCACTTCATTTTTGGAACTTAAACTTGAAGCTGGAAGGTAAAAAGAATAATAATAATAATAATAAAGACTATCGTTTTGGAAGGCAAATGGGTCCTTATGATTTTCTGGAGAAAAATCTCTGGAGGAGCATTCCTTCATGAGAGATATTTTATAAAATGGCCATGAGCCTTGGGGGGTAGTGTCTACCTTACAGTAAACAGGTCAGCCTGAGCCACATTTCTAAGCCCCACAGTGAGATTCCTCATCGGGGACTGCAATGAGTTCGCAGTTCTCTGCTCTCCCCCAAGACTCTTAAAACATAGAGCAAGTATTCTAGTGTGTAATGGTGTGCCTGACTTCTCCGAGGCCGTTGACTTTAATGAAAAAGCAGACATTGATGCATTAACTTTTTAGAGGCAGTTTCCATAGGCCCAGAAGATTAATTAATTCTGAAACATACTCACGTGAGAGTGTTTTCACCTTCAGCCTAAAGGTCTCTGATTTCATATGAAAACGTGTGTAACCACGGATCTCCTATGGAACATTTGCTTTCCGTGAAGGAGGGACAGGTGTCATCTCCCCTCCCCCACCACATACCCCTGCTCAGCGTCAACCCACCCATTCACATGGCAGGCTGTATTAGGGAGACCTCTTAGGATCAAAGTCTGCAGGCATTGGGAGGGAGGGGTAGTGACTCTCACCCTCAGATATGCAGAGAAGATGAGGCGTAGGTTCTGCAGAATGTGTGCCAGGAGGGCCAGCACCTCGGGGTAGGGGTTTGAAGCTGCCAATGAATCAGGCAGGAAGCCGACTGGCATCCTTCAAAGGCCAGCACTACCATTGTGGAGGGAGGCAGGGGCAACATAACCACAAGTCACAACCAACCTCCTTTCCTCCCTCCTCTCTCTTTTCCTTCTTTCCTCATTCCCTTTCTTTTCTTTTCTTTTCTTTCTAATTTTTAAAATTTTATTTTTAAAATATTTTTTTTCTCTCTAGATTCTCTCTTGTCAGAGTTAGTTATAGCCATGTTCTGGCATATTTGCTTGCCACCCAGAGCAATGGATGAAAAATTTACCCTTTCAAAATTTCATCAAATATAAGTTCATAACTCCCCCCATCCTTTTTTTGTTTGTTTGTTTGTTTTTTCGAGGTAGGGTCTCAGTCTGGCTCAGACTGACCTGGAATTCACTATGCAGTCTCAGGGTGGCCTCGAACTCCCAGTGATCCTCCTACCTCTGCCTCCCAAGGGCTGGGATTAAAGGTGTGCGCCACCACACCAGGCTTCCCCCCATCCTTTTTGTGGCAGGATCTCAGGTAGCTGGAGATGGAGAAGGGCTCAAACTCAGTAAGCAGGTGAGAATGGCCTTGAATTCCTGATCCTCCTGGCTCTGCTTCTGAGAGCTGGCATCATAGGAGTGCACACCACACCTGGCTCTGCACCTTCCACTCTTGTGGAACTGTTTTCTATGCGGTTTGTCCAGCAGGGAACCATAAGTTAATGAATTTGCTGTTCAGCTGAATTTGTGTCCTCATGTTTTAACTGGACATGTTTCTCCTTTTTCTTCTGCCTCGCTTTCTCACTATCCACCCATACCACATACTACAATCAGAATGACCCCTAAAGATTACTGAATAGGAATAAAATTGATACCTCACAATATTCTCTGCATCAAGGCTAAACAGGGCTGATATGTCGTGTTACTCCAACTCTTGAATATAGAAGCCAGGCTCGGATTTCTGGAAGTCTCACCCAAGAGCCAAGCACTCTCACTAGACATGAACTTGAACTTAGTAATATTTTATAATACACAGAATTATAACATTATATATGAACAAGACTCTTCTCAATTATTTATTACTTTTTATTTTTGGATTTTTTTGAGACAGGTTGTCATGTAGCCCAGGCTGGCTTTGAACTCACTTTGTAGATGATGCTGTACTTGAACTTCTGATCTTCCTGCCTGTGCCTCCCAAGGGCTTGGAATACAAGCATGCACAACCACATTTGGCTCAATTATTAATTGATTTATAATTAAAACAACTTTTGCCCAAACAGTGAAAATGAGCTTGTGGAGTTTCCAGTGCCTACTGACTATGCCTAGTTGGGAGGTGACATGCATGGGAGAGTCCTGGCCAGGCTGTTCATCCCTTCCTCAGCAGTCTCTGGGGGGAGGTCACTGCTTGGCATCTGAAGCCACCCCAGGCACTGGTTTGAGCTTGTTGGTGTTGAGATAGTTGTTGATGAATGAAACAAAATGGAGATCCGACCTACACTGACAAGTGGTGTAAGTAAAGGAAAACGCGAGACTCAGTGCTCAAATTGCTTTCCCTGTGCTCTCTTTTCTCCGGGGTCTTCTCTACACACCCTTTTCTTGACGTGAAGGATTCCTTCACTTCTTGTATCCAAAGTGGTGCTTCCCCGTGTGTGTGTGTGTGTGTGTGTGTGTGTGTAAAGAATGACCATGTTCTTACTGCTTCCATTGATAAAGGCTAATTTCTTGGTGTGAATTCACATACAGTTGGAATCCACATGCTCCATTTTATGAATTAAAATCTTACATCATATTTGTGTGGTTCTTTATTCTGTTTGTTTCAGACATCCATCTATCCACCCAACCATCTACCCACCTATCCACCTGCCCACTCATCTACCCACGGATCAGTCTACCTGTCTATCTACCTATCCACTCATCCACCTCTTATCCATGTCTTCATCCACGTACCCACCATCTTCCCATCCATCCATCTATCCATCCATCTACTTACTACCCATCCACACATCTGCCCACCCCCATTCATCCATTTGCCCACCAATCCATCCATCCACTCTCCCACAAATCTGCCTGTCAACCTATCAGTTTACACATCCACTCACCCATCCATCATTCATTTACTCACCAGTCCATCAGTCCACCCACTAATCTACCCACCTATCAGTCCATCCAACCCTTACACTTACCCACCAATCCATGCACCCACTCATCTACCTATCCATCCATCCATCCGTCCATCCGTCCATCCACCCACCTACCCACCCATTCACCCATCATCCATCTATCCATCTCACATGTGTTTACTGATCTCCTGCTGTGTGCCAGACATCACCCAAGGCCTTGGCATGAAATGGGGAGCTGAGGGCAAGTCTAGACCTTGTCCTCAGAGAATGTGGTGGACTTGTGGTGAGTTTGAACACTTGGCAGTTTTCTGAAGCAGTTCCTCTCTGGTCTTCTCACACGGTGTTTACTGTTCACATCTTAAAGCTGGCTTTTCTTTTCTTTTTGGTTTTTGTTTCTGCTTCTGGTGTTGCGTTTTCTTTCCTTTTGCTCATACATTTTTGATTGTGTGGTGCAGCTGGAGATTCCTTGGGTGAAAACCTGTTTTTTTTTTCTTTCTTTCTGGCATTCAGTTCAATCTCTGCTACACTGTGCCCAGTGGGCTCAGTACTGGCCACTGGATAGGACAGTGGCCTGTCACTTAACCTTCCTGGGACCTCAACTTTGCAAGCCCTAAATCAACCTGCATCAGTTCGTTTCTAGGTTGAACACTTTGTGAAGGTAGAACTGAGCAATGGGCTCTTCTGTCAATGTTGAAGCCTCCATGGCTCTGTGTCCTGATCTTGAAGTGGGTGTGGAGACACACCAACCTCACAGGGGCAGAATCATGAGAAGAAGACTCTGGAGCACACCATGTGTCAGGCGCTGGTCACTGCAGGGACTGTCCTTTCTCATCCAGCGTTCAAGAACACGGAGGAGGCAGAGCACAGAAGGAGCCCCATAGCCCTATGGGGACAAGTGCTTCCTGTCACTTGAATTTTGCAGCTCTGGTAGAGTACTGGGTATTAGGAACTCAAAGAGTGATTTCATAAAGAAAAAAAAGTGTAGTTTATACCAAAATGGAATAAACCCCCTTTTGAGTAACAACAATCTGCATAAATGCTTTAAGAAAGCCTATAATTATGATAAAAATGTTGCTCAAAGTTAAAATTATGAAGCAATCAAGATTTATAAACACTCTCTCATCGACTTTTAATCATTCTTTCTTTTTTATATACAAACTGTACACAATATATGGTTGCAATATATCATACTATACATTTTATTTTCAGTAATTTAGCTGAGTAAAATATATATGAAGTGACATTGAGAAAGTAGGTTATATATACACATGATGATGGGCATGTGGCTGCTTCCAGCATGCACAAGCCAGTTCTGCATCTTTTGGTATCTTACACAGAAGAGATGCGGCTTCAACTGTACCACAACCTCTTCAAAACTCTAATCAGCACAGTTCCTTTTGCAATAGATTGAAAAGTATGACATGGGTATGAACATTAATTAGTTTTGCCCCCTCCAAATATGTATTTTTTAAATACAGTCCTATTGCATCGAGACCCACTCAGGTGCTCAACAAGCTGCTTTATTATTATTATTTCAGTATTTGTTTATTTATTTACAAATACAGAAAGAAAGACAGAGAAGGAGAAAAAGAGAGGGAATGGGTGCACTAAGACCCCATGCACTCCCGATGCACGCACCACTTTGTGCATCTGATGTTACATGGGACTGGGGAATCAAACCTGGGCCATCAGGCATTGCAAACAAGCACCTTAACCGCTGAGCAACCTCTCCAGCCTCCCTCTGAATATTTTATCAATAAGTTAGTGCCAAAATTGACCAGAATGATCAATATTTATCTTTGTTGGAAAAATTCCCATTTTGAGTGCCTGGAAGTAAACAGTTTGGTGGACATGTGAAGGGTTAACCTAAAACATGAGTTATAGATTCGATGTTTGAAAATTTCCTTTTGATAATTTAAAAATGTTAAGTTCAAATACAGATTAATATTCTCTCTCACACACTCCTTCCCTCTCTTTGTTTCTCTCTCATGCTGGGGATGGAATATGGAACCTCACACATGCTAGGCAAACACTCTTCCACGGATCCACATTCTAGTCCAATAGGCATTTCTTTTTTATTTTTAAAAATATTTTTATTTTTATTTATTTATTTGAGAGGGAAAAGAGATGTATAGGGGGGAATGGGTGTGCCAGGGCCTTCAGCCACTGCAAAAGAATTTCAGACACATGTGCCACCTTGTGCATCAGACTTACATGGGTCCTGGGGAACTGAACCTAGGTGCTTTGGCTTTGCAGGCAAGCGCCTTAACCATTAAGCCATCTCTCCAGCCCAGACATTTCTTTTTAAAAAAATATTTGTATTTATTTGCAAAGAAAGAGAGAGAGAACGAGAGAATGGGTGCATCAGTGCCTCTCACCACTGCAAACAAACTCTAGACACATGCAACTCTTTGTGCATCTGGCTTTATGTGGGTACTGGGGAATCGAACCCAGGCAGTCAGGCTTTGCAAGTAAGTGCCTTTAATCGCTGAGCCATCTCTCCAGCCCAAGAGGCATTTCTCAGCTGGTGCATTTTTGTTCGGGATTTGAAGACGACCACCAGCAGTTGAACAGGAGCTGGAAAGTGGCAGTTGTTCTGGGGTTCACCCATCACCTCTCCCAGTGGACTCAGGGGTTCCTTGTTTCTCTCTCTCTCT
Source organism: Orientallactaga sibirica (assembly GCA_036365145.1). Classification (NCBI taxonomy): domain Eukaryota; kingdom Metazoa; phylum Chordata; class Mammalia; order Rodentia; family Dipodidae; genus Orientallactaga; species Orientallactaga sibirica. The sequence goes on along the minus strand of JAEOAD010000041.1, from coordinate 17,914,203 downwards.
CTCTCTCTCTCTCTCTCGTGCTGGGATTACAAACATGTGCCACGATGCCTGGCATTTTTCCTGGGTTCTGGGGATCTGATGTCAGGGATCTCAGGTTCCCATGCTTGTGCAGTAAGCAATCTCCTCACTGAGCCAGCGCCCCAGCCCCGCACTCTGCTGTTCACATGCTGTGCCCATCCTATTTAGCTCAGTGTCATTTTTTTTCTGAGACTGTGAGCTTCATGAGGGTGAGGACCTTGATATTTGGTCCACTCTATGTTCCCAGTGCCAAGAGGGCTGTGCACTTCCACAGCGCATTGGGTGGCAGGTCAGCATGAGTGGCAGCAGGCCACTGGAGACGGTGAAGAGCTCTCCAGATGCCCAAGAGGCAATATGCCAGAAGTCATGGAAGCCCCTGTGTCCCAGCAGTGGATGGTAATCCCCCACACATCATTGCTCCATTCGGGAGCTGAGCCCGTGGCCTACACTCTGCCTGAGAACACTTTGGACTTGCACAGATATGCACTGGCAGAGTGCAAGAGCAAGCTCACAGTCATTCCTCTGACCACACGGCCTGCTGTCACAAGAGCCAGCACTGAAAAGAGGAAGGTTCCAGAACCCAGGGTCTCTATACTGTATCCACGGAGTCCAGTACAGAGTTTAAAACGATCACCAGACACACAGAGAAATAGGAGAACAAGACACAGAGATCTACCATGGGGAGAAAGAGCAATGGGTGGAATCAATGGAGATGATCACTGTACCCCAGCAAAGACTGGGGAGCATCTTGTAACACCCTCACAGCAGAGACAGAAGTGGGGCCTTCACCAGTGAACAGACTGGAAACGTGAGCACAGAAATGGAAATGATTAAAGAGCCAAGTGGAGCAGATGGAAGTTTAGAGTGTAACGAATTCAGTGAAAAAAGGGTTGTTGAGCTTAACAGCAGGTGGGAAATATCAGAGTAATTCATCTGAAATGCCAATACCAGCCAGGTAATCCAAAGAGAGAAAAAAACAAAGAAAAATGAATAGAGCTGTGAGTTGGAATTAGCTTAACACACATCAACCACAAGGATCATGTGGTATTGCAGCATGGTCTCTTAAAAAATGTTATTTATTTATTGAGAGGGGGAGAAAGAGACTTGATTGCGTTTTCTTGTTTTTTAGAACTCTTTTTGTTTTAGACTTTTACTACTTTAACTATTACATACCTCAAAGTGCACTTTATTTTGCCTAATCTAATTGGGGTCCTTGAAGCTTCCTGGTTACAACTATTTGCATCTTCTCTAAGTTTGGAAAATTTTTTCTATTATTTTGTAAAATAAAGTACAGGTTGTCTTTGACTTGTTCTTCTTTTCTCTTTCAGGACTACTGGTAATGTCAAGCCATGATCATTCAAAAATGTCCCATAGGTCTTTTTTTTTTTTTTTTTTTGAGGTAGGGTCTCACTCTAGCTCAGGGGGACCTGGAATTCACTATGTAGTCTCAGGGTGGCCTTGAAATCACGGTGATTCTCCTACCTCTGCTTCCCAAGTGCTGGGATTAAGGTCGTGTGCAACCATGGCCAGCTAAGTCTTACAATTTTTCTTTTATCCTGTTAAATTTATGTTTTTTAAAAAATTTTGTTTTATATTTTCTTTCAATATGATTTTTAAAATATATTTTTATTTATGAGAGAGAGAGAGAGAGAGAGAGAGAGAGAGAGAGAGAATGAGCATGCCAGGGCCTCCAGCCATTGCAAATGAACTCCAGATGCATGCACCACCTTGTGCATGTCACTTACATGCATCCTGGGGAATTGAACCTGGGTCCTTTGGCTTTGCAGGCAAGTGCCTTAACTGCTAAGGCATCTCTCCAGCCCTGATTTGAGTTATTTTAAAAGATCTGTGTGGAAGCCCAGAAATTTTCTTCTGCCTGATGTTGTCTGTTGTTGAGACTATCCACTGTATTTAAAAAAAAAAATTATTCAGTGAATTTTTCAGTCCTAAGATTTTGGTTTGATTCCTTGTATAAATTCCTATCTCTGCCAAATTTCTCATTCTGCTATATGAATCCCCTTCCTAGCTTCATTGAATTGTCTGTTGAGTTTCCTAAAAATCATTAATCTCCATTATATTTCAGGGAACTTATGCCCATTTTTCTGTAGTCTGTCACTCTCAAATAAATAAATAAATAAATAAAAATAAAAAAATCATTAATCTCCATTATATTTCAGGGAACTTACAATTTTTCTGTACTTCGGTGTCAGTTGCTAACCTTTGCAGGTTTCATGTTATGGTATTTTTTTCAAGTTTCTCATTTTTTCCCCCAAGTTTGTACCCACGTTGGCATTTGTAGGTCGGACAGCTCAGTTGTCCTTACCAGTTTCATGGGGAGGCATTTGTGGTGACGTTCTCCTGGTGATGTGTCCTGAGGGATGGCTCTGATGGGGCATGTTGGCTTTGCTTTCAGACAGGAGCTCTGGGACCAACACTGGCATGGCCTGCAGGTGTCTCCATGGCCTGGCCTGGAGAGCTTGATGGTATGCTACGCTACGCTCTGCTGCTGTGCTATGCCATCGTGTGCTATGCCATGCTGTGCTATGCTCAGCTAGTGTGACACAGCTCAGAAGGGAAGGGAAGGGAAGGGAAGGGAAGGGAAGGGAAGGGAAGGGAAGGGAAGGGAAGGGAAGGGAAGGGAAGGGAAGGGAAGGGAAGGTGGGATTGCTGGTGGCTCTGACTATAGTGCATGTAGCTGTTTGCACAGGCCCTCATGGGCCTGGGCAGGTACAGTATGGCCCACCTGGTGATAGCAGGTTGTATCCATGGGGCCCATCGGTATCTCAGTGTGGTGCAGGCGCCTTTGTGATTTGGCTCAGCCTCTCCGGGTGAGGTCACCCAGCTACTTGCTGGGACGAGGGCTGATGCGCAGGAGTACTTGACTGGCTCTGGGCCAACCAGGAGGACATTTTCCCCCTCTTTCCATTTTTCCTGTTTCCTTTTTCATGACTACTCAGCATGATCACAGTTTTTGATCTACTGTCATTTAGAGACATGAACGCACATGCATGTTTCTGTGCTTGCACACACACACCTCCCACCCTCTTCTTGTGACACACTTACCAAAGCCTTTCCCATTAGGCTGTGTTCTCCTCTCCTCCAGATGTTCATGGAATACTCTCAAAAAGGAAAGTTCTCTGTGTTAGCACAAACTATGAAAAAATGGGCTGGAGAGATGGCTTAGCAGTTAAGGCGCTTGCCTGTGAAACCCAAGCACCCAGGTTCAACTCCCCAGTACCCATGTAAAGCCAAATGCACAAAGTGGCACATGTGCCTGGAGTTCGTTTGCAGTGGCTAAGAGGCCCTGGTGTGCCCATTCTCTCTCTCTCCCTCTTTCTTTCTTCCTTTTCTTCCTTCCTTCCTTCCTTCCTTCCTTCCTTCCTTCCTTCCTTCCTTCCTTCCTTCCTTCCTTCCTTCCTCTCTCTCTCTGTCTCTTTCTTTCTTTCTTTCTCTCTTTCTTTCTCTCTCTTCCTTCCTTCCTTCCTTTCTCTCTCTCTCTCTCTCTCTCTCTTTCTTTCTTTCTTTCTTTCTTTCTTTCTTTCTTTCTTTCTTTCTTTCTTTCTTTCTTTCTTTCTCTCTCAAATAAATGCACAAACAAAGTATGAAAAAAGTCTCATGTACAGTTCATGGTCATTTGCCATGACGGACGATCCTATTACCAGACCGAGGCTGAACCAAGTCTTGTCTAGCTCATGTAGACAACCCTGCTACAGTTAGGGAATAAAGAACATGTGCTTGAACCATTGTTTTATTAACACAGTTGTTGGGTTTTCTAATATCCTTTCTGTGCTACTCACAGAGTGCCCTTCTTAGCCTTCCTAGCCTGAGTCTCAAGATGAAAACTCCCTGACAAGCAGCACTTGGTCAGCTGGAGCTGACCAGAGCTGACTTTCCAGCCACCTCTGCTGAGCCTGCATTCTGGAGGGATGGGGCCTCTCCAGTGGGTTTCAGATTTGCATCAGAGATGGATATTTCCTGGAAGGTTTAGAGACAAACAAGGCTGTGTGCTGTTTGTGGAGGCTCAGACAGTGAATCCCTGACAAGGAGAGAATAAGAATTTCTAGTTATTGTTTTACAATCAGGTATATCCAGCTGCTGCCCGTGGGCCACGTGTGCCCCCACACATTTGTAGGTGATGATGTCATGTCAAGATGTGGAAAGGTTGGAGCTCCCTTTAGATGCTATTCTGGAATGTGTATTTACACTTAATATTTTACACAAAATGGATTTCTTTATGTTTTAAAATAACGATAATGGAAGGCCACATCTAAGACAATTCCCCAGTTGTTTGGGGTCAGATTCCATTCGGAATTACAGGTGGCACACCTCTAATCCCAGCACTCGGGAGGCAGAGGTAGGAGGATCACCTTGAGTTAAAGGCCACCTTGAGACTGCATAATGAATTCCAGGTCAGCCTGGGCTAGAGTGAGACCCTACCTCGAAAAACCAAAACCAAAAACAAAAACAACAACAAAAAAGTGTAATGGCTGCTGTTTTGTCCTCACAAAGATATGAATGAGTTTCTCTGATTAAAAGTGTAAACTTTTAGCCGGGCGAGGTGGCGCACGCCTTTAATCCCAGCACTCGGGAGGCAGAGGTAGGAGGATCGCCGAGAGTTTGAGGCCACCCTGAGACTACATAGTTAATTCCAGGTCAGCCTGGACCAGAGTGAGACCCTACCTTGCAAAACCAAAAAAAAAAAAAAAAAAAAAAAAAGTGTAAACTTTTGGGCTGGAGAGATGGTTTAGCAGTTAAGGCGCTTTCCAGCAAAGCCAAAGGTCAAGGTTGGATTCCCCAGAACCCACATAAAGCAGATGCACAAAATGGCACATGCATCTGGAGTTCATTTGCAGTGGCTAGAGGCCCTGGAGAGTGCCCATTCTGTCTCTATCTGCCTCGCTGTCTCTCAAATAAATAAATGAATAAATAAAATATTTAAAAGTATAAACTTGCTTTCTATATACTTCCTAAAATAAATTGACAATCCTGTTACAACTCTTCCATCACTTAGACACTGTGGAGAGAGGAGAGTTGAAACGAATACCTAGGGAAATGCTGTTCTGTGTTGGGAAGCAGAGAATTGGGGGTGACAGTCACTGGCTTGGGATGATCAGCCCTTGAATTAATTTCACTTCTCTTCTCTCTGGATTTCTCCAGCCATTGTTTACAAGCTGTCAGATTTTATGGTTGAAGTGATCTGTAGCAAGAACGAGCCCGTTTGGCCAGCTGGTTTCTTGACCATTCATGGCTGCCTTTCATCTCCTGAAGAATCTTTCTATTTGCACAGAACAGATTAAAATCTCAGTCTCCTCTCCATCTCTGCTTCAGGGTAAGGCGAGTGTGCTCTGAAGTTAGCTAGGCTGGGGTTCAAGTCAGAGCAGCACCCCTGGCCGCCATGTCTTCTGGGTTTCATGTCTGCAGGCCACAATTTCCCCATTGTGAAAATGCAGCTAGTGTAACATGTGGAAGAACCGCAGAGACCATTAGGAAGATTAATAGATAGGAAGGTGGAAACATTTCAAAGGGTTTTGGGGAGTTTTTGTAAATGAAAAAATTTTTTTGTTGTTGTTGTTTTTGTTTTTCGAGGTAGGGTCTCACTCTAGCCCAGGCTGACCTGGAATTCACTATGTAGTCTCAGGGTGGCCTGGAACTCACGGCAATCCTCCTACCTCCGCCTCCCTCCCGAGTGCTGGGATTAAAGGCGTGCGCCACCGCGCCCGGCTAAATGAAAACCTTGTGCTTTAACTTGAATTTCTTACTGAAGGAACTGCCACTCCTGGGAGTAGCAGAGCAGGAAACGTGTACCACTGCTCCCACAGAGGGCAACCCCAGAATCCAGCAAACCCAAAATAAACAAAATCAATTTTTAAGCCACCAAAGTGAAGCTGGTTAGAGACCAGATGTAAATTAGGCGAGTAGCAAACTCTTTGGGGTGTCTTTACAGAAAAGACAGAGGCCAGCTAAGAGCTGAGTGTCCCCACCGACCGCCCATGCTCAGAGACGCTAACCCAGCAGATGACCTTTTGATATCAGAAGCTCCCCCAATCAAAGGAACACGTGACCCAGGAGGGCTGTTTCCACTGTGCCAAAGAACACAAATCTCCTCCTTTTCTCCTTCTAGCCTCCTCTCCCAGCGGCTCCACACACCCTTCCCATAACCTCATTATCAGCTGATGGGAGGCAGACTGGAGCAGTCCTCCCACCTCCCTCCTGGCTGGCCTTCAATACAAAGGCTTTCTCCTTTTTTGTGAAAACCCAGCCATAACGTTGGCTTCCATGAATGTTGGGCAGTGAGCCCCTGCTCAGTATCAAGGGAATTATGAGGATTGTAGCAAATTACTTCAACCAAATCTGCAAGACGTCTGAGCCCAGAGACAGGAACCTGGCTCGTAGTGTTAAAACCTGAACTGGGGGGGGGCTGGAGAGATGGTTTAGTGGTTAAGTGCTTGCCTGTGAAGCCTAAGGACCTGGTTCAAAGCTTGATTCCCCAGGACCCATGTAAGCCAGATGCACAAGGGGGCACATGCATCTGGAGTTTGTCTGCAGTGGCTGGAGGACCTGGTGCGCCCAATTTCTCTCTCTATCTGCCTCTTTCCGTCTGTATCTCTCTCTGTCAAATAAATGGATAAATAAAATATTTTTAAAAAAAACTGAACTGGGGCAGGTGCTGTGGCATCTGTAGTCAGAGAGAAAGCTGAAATTGGACGACTCAGCTGAAGAAGCCCCCACTGCACCCCAGGAGTGAGTGCCCATGCCGTTCAGTGGCTCCCAGGCCCATTCCACCTGTCAGCCAGCAGCCAAGAAACCCTCTAGGACAGACTTGGGGATCAGCGGATTCTAGACTGTTCTCTCCCCTAGTGAGCTACAGAGGCCAGTGAAGGGCTTCCCTCAGATACCTTGAAAATACCTCATGGACTATGAGTTCAAGGCCAGCCTGGGACTACAAAGTGAGTTCCAGGTCAGCCTGGATGAAAGTGAGACCCTATTTTGAGAAACCAAAAGCAAAAACAAACAAAACAAAGCACTAGATCCAGGGAGATGAAGCATAAGATACCCAAGTCAGAGCCACCATGGCCCACAGGATCCTGGGAGCTCATTAGTATTGGCCATTATTAGTCTATTTCCTATGTAACAAAAGATTAAATTAAGCTGCCAGGAGATGAATAGGGAATTAGAAAGCACAGAAAGTGAAGTCAAAAAAAAATTTCAAAGGAAAAAAATACAATAATAATAATAATTCTTCACTGAGGGGCTGGGGGTGTTGGTAAAGGGCTTGCCTAGGATGCATGAAACCCTGAGTTTAACCTCCAGCATGCCGTAAATCAGGCGGGATGGTACATACATGTAATCCTAGCACTCAGGATGTGGAAGCAGGAGGGTCAGAAGTTCCAGGTCATCCTCAGATTGAGTTTGAAGCCTAGGATACACGAGATACAGACCTTGACTCAAAAACATCCCACTGAACAAGGTTAAGGCCAGATACAGCCAAAGAAAGAGGTGGGGGTGGTCTGAAGTCTATTTCAAAGTCATCACGGAGAGTGAAGAGGGGAGCCAGAGCTCCCTGTGCAGAATGGGAGCGCGGGCTCCACTGGAGTCCTTCAACATGATACGAGCAATGGGGAATGGAGAAGATGAAATCATGGAACAGCTGAGGGCCGACAAGTTCTCAGAACTAACAAAAGTCATACAAGTACAGATTCAAGAAACCCACCACAGGGCTGGAGAGATGGTTCAGTGGTTAAGGCACTTGCCTGCAAAACCTAACAACCTGAATTCAATTCCCCAGTACCCACATAAAGCCAGATGCACAGTGGAACATGCGTCTGGAGTTGTTTGCAGCATCTGCAGGCCTTGGTGCATTCATTCCTCCCCGTCTGTCTGTCTTCTCTCTCTCTCTCTCTCTGCTTGCAAATAAAAAATAAATAAAAAAAATTTAAAAGAAGCCCAAATATATTCCAAGGAGGGTAAATAAAAGAAAATTCACAGCTGGGTGTGAAACTCTAGAAAATTAAAGTTGAAAAAAACCTTCAGAACAGCCTTGGAAAATACCACTTTTTCCCACTGGCCCTACCAGTGCCAGGCACGGAAGGTTGTGGAAGGGTGCTCTGGCAGGGCTGGGTCGCGGGTGGAGGGAATGAAGCACCAGCCCCTGGTGGAGGACTGAGGGGTGACAGAACACTCTGCTATCAATAGCTCTAGGCTGGCTGAGAGGACACGCAGTCTTGGCCTCTGCCCCCTCCCTAGTGGAACGACATTGCTGTAACACCAATGGAACAAATGTGGCCGATCAGATCCGAAAACCTGCCTATGGGTTATAATTGTCGCTGTGGTTGTTTATGTGTGTGCTCATGTTTGTGTGGAGGCAGGCACGTGTGTACCATGGTGCGTGGGTGGGTGTCAGAGGACAGCTTTCATGTCACTTTATACCCATCCAACTCATTTGAGGCACAGTTTCTGGCCCTGGATTGTCATTCTGCTGTTCGTGGCCTCCGAGAAAATCTTGTCACCCAGTGCCAGTGTGCTGGGGCTTCTCCGAAGCCTGCCATGGCTTCTGGCCTTTTACGTGGCCTCTCGGGATTGATCTCAGGTACTCCAGCTTGAGTGGAGAACTTTATTCACCGAGTCTTCTCTCCAGTCCCCTGGCCTGTGGATTTTACACGTTACCTTGTTTTAAAACTGACCTTAACAAAAGCTTGTCATGCAGCAGTAGATTCTACTGGAGGGGCTAAGCGAGCACAGGGGTCTGTGACCCTGGGTTTCTACAATCCCTCCCCGTCCTTCCGCTCATGCTTGGTTTGGCACGGTGGGAGGAACAGGCCTGGCCGCTCCACTGTGCTCTTCTCCGATCCATCCATGCTCTCTCGTCCCTCTGGAGAGGGTCCGAGGGGGACAGAGTGCTCAGAGGATCTGGTGGATTCCAGCAGTTGCAACCTGCTGTCTGATGGTTCTGAGCTGAAGTCAGAGGTCAAGGTGACCCCAGAGCCCCACCCATGCAAGATCCCCTGACACAAGACAGACCCTCTTCCCAGGAGCAGGTAGGGGTCCCCGTTAGTCAAAGGAAGTGTGCACTGTTCCCATGTGTACTCTGGAGTTTGTTCCAGACTTATTTTCTCTTGCATGTCCTCATGTCTGTTTGTCCATTACTGAGGGCTTCTATGGTAGAGTCCTTACTTCTCAATAATCACCCAAGTTAAAGCCACTCATGCAAAATGACCTTTCCTTCTCTTTCCTTACATGAGTAGTATGTATGGTGCCGTGTGTGTGTGTGTGTGTGTGTGTGTGTGTGTGATATACACATATATGTGCAGATGCACTCACAAGTGTGCAGAGGCTAAAGAAGAACTTCAAGTGTGTTCCTCGATCACTTATTTGCTGTGGTTTTCCAGAGCTCCAGCAATTGTCGTCTCCAGGCCCATGTGCATGGGTCCTGAGAACTCGAACTCGGGTTGTCTCAGGTCCCCTCAGCCCCCATGTTTACAGAAAGAGCGTGTACCCTCTGAGCCACCTCTCTAGCCCCCAAATGCCATTTCTGCTGTGCTTGCACCAGGCAGGCAGCAAGCTCCTTCTGCATCTTTTGTTTTCTACCTAATGGGGTGACGTCAGCATCAGGATACGTTTAGCTGTGTCTCAAAGTCATTGAGGCACAGTGCATGAAGTTCAGGCCTTTCCCGTGGGGAAGTGCCACTAGAACTCCGGGAGACAGTGAAGAATGAGGGGCCTGCTGCTCCACGATGCAAAAGAGGGCTCTGAGTTCAGATTCCAAGTGAGGGCACTGTCCTAAGCTCTCACCACCCCACAGCTGTGTGTGTGCACCAAAGGACCACTTTGTTGTCCCTTAAAATGAAGTTGGAACAGTCTACTGCTGATTTGAACTCATTCTCAAACGAGAGGCACAAAGGCTGCAGCCTATCACTTCAGTCACAGAATGGAGTTATTCTGAACAGGGCTTTTAATAGATCTCAGAAATCACTTAACAGCTACTGCTGAAAGCCCCCATATGTAATGTTGAGCCTGTTCACACAGCAGCAAATAGCAGAGACACGACTAGTGTGCACCACACCAAGTGAATCTCTTAATCATCACGTTGAGCAAAACAAACCACATGTGAGAGACTTGCTGTGTAGCTCACATCACTGAGCCTGAAATGAGGTAAGCTAGTCCCGGAAGGAGGATGGCTGGGGGGCGTGTGGGAGGATCTTTGTACGGTGGTGTGCTTAAGGTGCCGGTGGGGTGAAAGTTCCAGCAGTCCCCACACTCCGCCTGTGCCATAGGCTGTGCTACAAGAGACATGGTAGGTGGGAAAGCAGCCAGCTCTGTGGTTGTGAGTGGAAAGAGCTTGTTGCTGTGCTGTGGGAAGTAGCTCCATGGAAGGCTGAAGAGAGAGCAGAGAGACAGCAGGGAGGGGACACATGAGTATTTTAGTGGCAGGTGGAGATGAGGGGCACAGAGGGATGGGCAGAGGTGATGAGAAGAAGGAACTTCCAGGTGGGCAGACAGAAAGATCTCAACCAATTAACAGCAGTGACAGTCTCAGAGAACAGAGCTGAGAGCTGGGTTGACTTATTTCTTTATGCACCCCAAGTCCCGTAGACCCCACATTCCCCACAGAGATTGAGCCTGTGGGTACAGATCATTGTATCAGTCACTTTCTGGTTGCTGGGACAAGATATTGGACTAGAAGCAGCTTAAGGAAGGAAAAAGGGTTTATTTTGGCTTATAGTTATGAGGGGAGGTTTCATCATGGTGGGTAAAGCGTGGCAGAGGCAGACAGCTATCAGCATCACACTGTCACACTAGCAAGGAGGAAGCGAAGAAGGCACGAATGCAACAAGTGGGGCTGGGCTTATACTGAAAGGTTCCATCTCCTAAAGGTTCCATAACCTTCTAGAAGACCTGGCGATACACACATGATGCTATGGGGACGTTTTACATTCCAACCACCACAGTTACTTTGAACTTGATTGTCCTCTTCCATGAGTTCAAGGACATATCACACTGTGTACGTTACTTTGGTGTGGGACGGAGGCAGGCAAGAACCTTCCTCATCGCCATGGGCCAGAAGTTTGGGCCAGGAAGTACCTACCCTAGCTCAGAGGCTCCACTGTCCCTGCCCCCCACACTGGCCAGTGGCCACCTAGAGCAAGAATGGGTGACCATGGGCATGCTTTCCAAGTCATGTAAATCATTAGACATGAGAAGCAGAGAACTGAACTCTTGCATATGTTTTTAGGTTAAAAAAAAAAAAAAACTAAGAAAGGAAAACTCATGTAAGCACAAGCCTTTGGAGGTGTGCTTCACCCTGCTGTGTGGGTTCAGAGTCTGGGTGCTAGAGTGAAGGTCAAGGTGATGGATTCTTTCCATCAGTTGCTGACACCATTCCCACCATTGCCCACGCTCTGAGTTAGATAACTCACTGTAAATTGCACATGGGCACACTCAGCCTCCTCTTGCAGCATTTCCACTCTTCTATCCTCCACACACATCCGTGTGGACTCCAGCCACGTGGTAAGACGCTTTGGTGCCATGATTTCTATGCCTCTACTGCCTTTTGTTACTACGATGTAGTTTTCTGTATTGAAACCTCACCTTATCCCTGAAATAACTGGTGGCAGAGTCAGCTGATGTTCTCAAGAGTTTAGACCTGAGCTTTCAGGGAACATTCTGTGATGGTAGTTGTGTACTTGTGTGCTGTGTTCCACACTTGGGTGTTCACTACTGAGGCCACTATCCACACGTGGCTGTTGGGCACTTGAAGTGTTGCAAATACAGCCAAGGAGATGACTTTTAATTATTTTTGACTTAAATTCAAAGAGACATCTAGAGCCAGACATTGGAGTCACCAGTATGGCTGGCCGGGGCTGGCACGAAAGCTGGTATCTTTAGCAGAACTTCTTAGCAGCAGAAGAAATACATTTCCTTTGGAGAAATAACTTGAGTCTCTCCTATTTCACAGCAGAAATGAGTGGAATGCATAGTTAAAACACTGGCGTAGGGGCCTGTGATGTATCTCAGTGGTGAAGCACTTACCCTGCGTTCATTCCCCAGCAACACACACACGCATGCGTCAAGATTGGCTTAGGATCTAGGAGGATTAATAGATCAATTTTTCTCTGCTGATAATCATATGTCATTTATAGCAGCCCAGTCACTGTTTTCCATTATGTCTGCACAGGCTTTTCATGGCAAGCCTCAGCCTATGGTGGCTAATCAGGGCAGGGAGATGGAGCCGGAGACAAGTAGAGTCACGTGCTCTTGGAACTCACGTCTAGTGGGAAAACACCACGCACCAGCCAACAGCAAGGCCATCTGTTAGCATGGAGACCTTGCTTTGTAGGACGCCGTGGGCTCACCAGGTCCAAGGCAGGTTTGCAGGGATTCCCCGGTAGGTAAAGATATCAGCAGAACTTTGAAGGGAAGAGGGAGATAGCTGCGCAGGGTTGGAGGAAGGAACTTTCCAGAACATGTGGCTGGAGATCCAAGTGGAGACAGCCTGGAACATTCTGGAAGGTACACAAAGGCTGGTTTCTGAAGCACAGAAAAGGTGGCAGCAATGAGATAGAAGGTTGGTGTGGCCACGGGCCCATCCTGGAAGACTCAGGGAGATGTTTGCTTGGATTTCAAGTGTGTGGGGGGATTTCAGCAGGAGGCTCTTGTGGCTGGGACACATTTGCAAAGAGCACCCCAGACTTGGCATTGCAGACCACAGTGCAGGGCTCACAGGAAAGCAGCAGGCCAGGAAGAAGGGACTGCTGTCCCCCAGGTGGGAGGGGCCAGTGAGACCGTGCTATGTCGTGGTAAGCATGCACTTGCCTGAGACAGGCTTGCCGACTTTCTGAGCCCAAGGTTTGAGAGACAAGGAGCTGTCCCGGAGTTTGGACCAAGAAGGCTACAGGATGGGTTGCCACTAAAGATGGAAGAAAGTTCTAGGTTCAGTTTGAGATACCTATTGCACAGCTGGGGAGCACTATCTCCAGCTGGGGATATGGTGGCATGGAAGCCCCAAGGGACAGGACCCCTGGGCATCAGTAGCTGGAGAAGCAGTGGGAAGGGTTGAGAATAGGGTGAGGATGCAAAGACCACAGCTGCTATGCACTGTGGGCTTCAGAAAGAAGGAGGGGCAGACAAAGGCTGAGAGCTGACCTCGGATTAAAAGGAGGCAGTCTGGAGGAGATGGCTCAGTGGATCAAGCGCTCGCCAGGGCAAGCATGAGAAGCTGAGTTTGGATCCCCAGCATGCACATAAGCATCTGGGTGATGTGGCGTGAACCTACAAGCCCATTTCTGGGAGGCGGACATAGGAGTCCTCTCCGGGCTTGCTCGCTAGCTGGCTAGCTTGTCTAGCCAGATTGGTGAGCTCCAGCTTCTGCGAGAAACCCTGCCTCAAGGATAAGAAGACTTCTGGCTTCCACATGCCTATGAAACACACACACACACACACACACACACACACACACACACACACGGAAAATATGAGGACAGCACTGGGGTGAACTTTCTGGTGCTGCGCAGGTAGAGGCTCGGTCTGTTCAACAAAGATAGGGAAGCCAGGCATGGTGGCACACGCTTTTAATCCCAGCACTCGGGAGGCAGAGGTAGGAGGATCACTGTGAGTTCAAGGCCAGCCTGAGACTACATAGTGAATGCCAGGTCAGCCTGAGCTAGAGTGAAACCCTACCTCCAAAAAAAAAATTTTTTTTAAATAGATAATCAGGCCGGGTGTGGTGATACACATCTTTAATCTCAGCACTCAGGAGGCAGAGGTAGGAGGATCACCATGAGTTCGAGGCCATCCCGAGACTACATAGTGATTCCAGGTCAGCCTGAGCTAGAGTGAAACCCTACCTCGAAAAACAAGAAGAAGAAGGAGGAGGAGGAGGAGGAGGAGGAGGAGGAGAAGGAGAAGAAGTGGAAGAAAGGGAGATGAAAGGGAGACTGAATGAGTGTCTTGGAAGGACCTTCAGACAGAATAAGATATACACTGAAGCTGCCCCCAGTGGAAGGCTCACCACTGAGGTTCCAGCCATACCTTGAAGGCTGGCTGGAGGCAGCTTTGGTCAGTCTGTGTTAGGGTCCACTGAAGGCCAACAGTCTTCTCTGGTGGAGGGTAATGACTAAGAAAAAGACCAGGTGAAAGTCCCCTCACCCACAGAGCCTCAAGGGCCCAGGTGGCAGGGAGAGGAAACTCATGAGTCTGGATTCAGGCTGTTGAGGAATAGTGATCCTACAGGCTACAGAGAATGACACATTGTGGGCCAAAAGCCACTCAAGCAAAACACTGGGAGCCTACATCCAGCATGTTGGCAAGAGGCCAAGATGTCCATGGGGTCAAGGAAGCCAGTGGGCATGAGGCCAGGACACGGGTGAGTCCGTCAAGCCTAGCTCTGTTCTCCAAGGGGCAACAATTAGCTATGGAACTGGCCTCTTTCTACCACCCACAGATGCTGGAGTTGGAACCAGGGACATCTGGTTCCACTGTTTCATTTTTTTATATTTTATTTTTATTTATTTATTTGAGAGAGAGAAAGAGGGAGAGAGAGAGAGAGAGAGAGAGAGAGAGAGAGAGAATGGGTACGCTGGGGCTTCCAGCCACTGCAAACAAACTCCAGATGTGTGTGCCACCTTGTGCATGTGGCTTACGTGGGTCCTGGTCCTTGTGAATTGAACCGAGGTCCTTTGGCTTTGCAGGCAAGCGCCTTAACCACAGAGCCATCTCTCTAGCCTCCACTGTTTCATTTTTAAGGCCATGCAGAGAATTCCAGAAGAACATAGCTGCCTTCTTGAAAGGATAGAGGATTTGCCCCTGTAGCAGGCAGCTGTGGAATGAGAGGTACCCCATGGGGGGACACAGCTTTCTGAGCATGTGCGCTTCAGGTGATGCTGAGTGGCCCCATTACCCTGATCGCCACCTCCACTGGGGTCAGGGTCAGTGGAGCCCGCGAGAATTAGCACCCTCTGAATTACCAACACCAGGAAACCCCGCAGCTCTGGCTCTGTTCATCTATCCAGAGCGAATAGTTAGCAGGAACCTGCTTCCAGGGGTGACCAGGGCCCATGTAGACCCACACTGGGTGGGAGACAGTCCTTTCTCACGTAACACCCGTTCCTCTCCCTTCCTGAGAGTCTTCCTCCATCACAGAGCCCGGGAACTTACACAGCCATTTCCTGACCCCTGTGCAGTGGCAATTCGGAAGCCAGCTACATTTCCCCACTCAGGTTCCACAGCTTGTGGGAGACTTCAGGGCAGAGGCCAGATGGGTGCCATCTTGATGGGGCACTTGACTGTTTCCTGCTTGCTGGTCAGCATCCTACAGGGCCACTCCTGTGCCCTCCTCCATGGTCATGGAGTGGAGCAGTGTTTACCACAGGCAATGGCAGGAGTGCTCAACCATCTGCAGGGGTGGTGGGTGGGGCTAGGGATCAGATGTGTGATCCTGGCTCTCCGACTGGAATCTTTTTGCTAAAGCCTGGTAATACAGCTTCTCTTTGCCCCTTCCTTCCTCCCTTCCTCCTTCCCTCCCTCCCTCCCTTCCTCCTCCTCCTCTTCTTCTTTTCCTTCCTCCCTCCCTTCCTTCCTTCCTTCCTTCCTTCCTTCCTTCCTTCCTTCCTTCCTTTTTCTTTCTTTCTTTCTTTCTTTCTTTCTTTCTTTCTTTCTTTCTTTCTCTCACTTATCTGTTTATTTGCTCTTTTCTTTAGCAGAAACATTGAGCCCTCATGACTTGATGGCATTTACCCAATCTCTGGGGATATAAAAGTAAGTAAGATCTGACCTTAAAGGTGATGTCAATCAAGTAAGACGGATCCACTGCCAGTCATCCCAGTAAACCGCATGGTGAGGGGGAAACCTGTAGGGTAGGGCCTCTAATCCTACTCGGATTTTAGGGCAGAAGTGAGCTGCTGAGGAACGCTCTGGAGTCCCTTGTGGGGGATACAACGGAAACAGTTCCTGGCCTCATTGACGAAAAGTGAGTCAGAGGAGGTGGATTACCGACATAAGGATGTCTGTGAAGAAGCGAGACAGGAGCGAGAAGCTGCAGGTGGGTGGTGAGGGTGGAGTGGACTGTGGGTAGAGTGGACCGAGGGTGGAGTTGACTGAGGGAGGAGTGGACTGTGGGTGGAGTGGACTGAGGGTGGGGTGGACTGAGGGAGGAGTGGACTGTGGGTGGAGTGGACTGAGGGTGGAGTGGACTGTGGGTAGAGTGGACCGAGGGTGGAGTGGACCGAGGGTGGAGTGGACCGAGGGTGGAGTGGACTGTGGGTGGAGTGGACCGAGGGTGGAGTGGAACGAGGGTGGAGTGGACTGAGGGTGGAGTTGACTGAGGGAGGAGTGGACTGTGTGTGGAGTGGACCGAGGGTGGAGTGGACTGAGGGTGGAGCGGACTGTGTGTGGAGTGGACCAAGGGTAGAATGGACTGTGTGGAAGCACACTGATTTTCTAGGGCTTCCTGTAGAAGGTGATGCCTGAGCAAGACAAGGAGTGATGAGTGCTGTTGTTGAAGAAGGAGGCAGACACAGGACACGCAGGCCACTTTTACATCAGTCCTGTCAGGCAGGTGACCAAGCCCATAAGGATGCACAGGAGCCCCTGGCTTCAGAGCCTTCCTGAGGACCAGCCACAGTGGGCGTGGCTGAGCACCAAGGATCTTTCTAGCCACAGTGGACTTGGCTGTAGAATGGCGTAAAGTCAGCAGCTTCTGCCTGCATAGACCTGGAAGTCCAGATGTCTACTTAGAAAACAGGTTTGTGAAGAGGAAGGAGACCTCTCTGCCTGCAAGAAGGCCATAGTTTGGGCTCGCTGGAGACCTTGGGTTTACTGACAGATGAAACCCTTTGTCAACCAAGGCAGGAGAGTGGGAGCAAGCTGGTCTCAAGTGGGCGTGTGTGGCTGCTCACTGTGGGCGTTACATCCCCTCACAGACAGGGAACGAGGCCATGGGCACAAGGCAAGAGCTGGCACAGGGGGGACAGAGGGTGAGGAGGGGACTGGGGGGAGGAGCAAAGGTGTTGTGTTGACATTGCAATCCTGTCTCTGAGCAGCTGCTGTGGGACAGCAATGGACGGCTGGGCTCCGGATTTCTCCCGTACCAAGTCATCGTCCTGCTGCTTTAAACTTTAAGATCACTGGCAACATCCCCCGGGAATGCAAATCAAAACTACTTTGAGATTCCATCTGACCCCAGTCACCGTGGTTACCACCCAGAGAACAAATGACAACAAAGGCTGGCGAGGTGTGAGGAAAGAGCTCAGCTCCACAGCCTTAATGGAAATTAGCACGACGGTTTCTCCAAACACTCAATATAGAACTGCTATATGATTTCACTGCTATGCCATTCCTGGGCACATACCCAAAGGACTCCATACCCTATCAAACAGACACCTGCATGTCTACCTTTTGGGTTTTTGAAGGGAGGGTCTCTCTGACCTGGAATTCACTCTGGAGTCTCAGGGTGCCCTCGAACTCTCGGCGATCCTCCTACCTCTGCCTCCCACCTCTGCCTCCCGAGTGCTGGGATTAAAGGGGTGCACCCCCACTGCCCACAGCCTGGCTCTCCTCTTTCATTGTTGCATTGTTCATAGTCGTAAGCCAATGGAACCAGCCTAGGTGTCCATCAACAGAAGAATGGACCATGAAACTGTGGCAGATACACATGATGGAATTTTACTAAGCAGGAAAGAAAAACGAAATCATGAAATTTGCAGAAAGTGTGTGTGTGTGTGTGTGTGTGTGTGTGTGTGTGTGTGTGTGTGCATATGTGCCAAGGACGTGTATGCCTAGGTGTACATGTGCCATAATGCATGTGTGGAGGTCAGAGGACACCCTCAGGTGTCTGACCTGTCCTTCCACCTGGAGGCAGAGCCTCTCATGGTTCACTGCTAAGCTCTCTGGGCTAGTCGGCCTGACAGTTCCTAGGAGAGTCTCCTTGTCTTGCCTCTCCCTCTAGTCTCACAGCAGAAGTGCCTGGATCACAGACTCCTGCTATGGCGTCCAGTTTAATACAAGGCACCTATGGATCCAATCTCAGGCACTCCCACTTGCACAGCAAGCACTTTAATCACTGAGTCATCTCCCCAACTGGGAAAGTGTCATGTTCAGTAAGATGAAAGCCTCTGAAAGACAAAATTCAGCTGTCGTCTCTTACATGAGGAGCCTAGCTTTGAATGTGTCTTTGCATCTGTATATGTGATAGGTAATCTTGTCAGGTCAATGGAATTCAGAATCATCATGGAAACAAACCTCTTGGCACATATGTGAGGGACTTTTTAGATTTGGTTCAATACAGTGGGAAGACACACCCTAACTGTGGACAGTGCTGCTCCTGGGGCTGGAGTCCTGGATTGAATAAAAACGAGAAAGTAGTTGAGCACAGTCTCTCTCTCTCTCACTCGCTCTCTGTCTTTCTGAGTGACCAGCCGTTGCCTGCTCCTGCTGCCATGGCTACCCCACCGTGATGGATTATAAATCACACCGTTAGCCCTTTCTGGCTTTGGCAGGTATCTCGATGCAGAAATGCAAAGAGAAACTGAGGCTATCAATACGTGTTGAGTGTGGTACAAGCCACGAGACTAGAAAGGACACCACGAGGGGGCAAAGGAGGTAATGAGGAAGGCAGAGGAGAGGGCCATGGGTCCTGTGATATGGAAGTGGAAAGGAGGCTTCGAGGGAGGATACAAGGAGGTGGGGGAATGGCGGGGGTGGGGGGAGAGGGAAGGAGGAGGAGTAACAAAAAGAAACCTCATTTGAAAATGACGTAATGAAACCCAATACTTTGTACTAAAAGGATAAATGTGTGCTTATTTACATATCTTAAGAGTGTGTGTGTATGAGAGAGAATGGATGAGAATGGATGCACCAAAGCCTCCTGCCACTAGAAATGAACTCCAGACACACGCGCCACTTTTGTGCATCTGGCTTTATGTGGGTACTGGGGAATTGAACCCCAGGCTGGCAGGCTTTACAAACAAGCACCGCTGAGCCATCTCTCTAGCCCAAGAATACACCTTGTTTAAAAAAAAAAAAATCACTGGTAATACTTAGGACCCAGAGCCTCCGTTCCTCCAGCTACAAGTTCAGAATCAAAGATCCCGGCAGTGTGCTATGCACATGGGTGACAACACACCCACTGCTCCTCGCACAGTGCCTGACAGACAGTGGGTGCTACGGTTCCTTCAGTCATCACACAGCCACTTGGGGTCTTTCCTGTGGGAGTGAGCAGGGAGGCATGGGAGCATGAGAGTTGAGGCAGGTGATGCTCTGGGGTCTCCGCCCTTCCCCTAGAACTAACCCTACCTGCTGCAGGTGTCTGAGAAAATGTCAGGAGCAAACCCACCCAAGGGGTCTTCCCAGAAAAGCCCTCCAGTAGCAGCTCTGGGAAGGGACTGCCCCATAAACTGACGAGCCCTCACCAGGAGAGGTCTCTCACAGGAGGAAGAACAGCCCCGTTCCTCAGGAAGACCCAGCGCCCCTTGCACACCATATCCGCAGCTCTCTGCAGATCCTTGCAGAGCCCAGCCTGAAGGGTTCACAGCTTTTCTCCTCACCTCATTAGAAGGTTCCACTTCTCATATTGATTTCCTTGCTCTCAGCCAAGCCCATGAGCAAGGAGGGGCCTGAGCCTGCGAGAGGCAGACCACATTCTTCCCAGTGCCAATAACCCAGCGTGACTTGGGGACACTTACCGACCCTCCTCCCCATTCAGGGAGCGGTAAAAACAAAGCCCAGCTTGCAGACCTGGGCTGAAACTGAGCATTGATTTTAGCTCGTGGGGCTTGGCAACTGTGGCATTTTATGTGGACTTTAACTTCACTTGAAACTCTGTGGGTGTGAAAAAATATGTCAATCAGGTTGTCTCCTTGAGAACGAGGCCCTTGCGGACCCGCACAAAAGTCTATCCTGTCTGATAATATAACATTTCTCTTAGAAAGGTATGTTGGGGGGGATGGATCGGGGGGGATGGATCTTTAGAGACTGTGACCATTCGAACGCTGAGCCAAGAATTCAGCTCAGGTGACAGAAGATGGAGGCTCACTGGAAACGGACCTCACTTGCACAACTCCTGCTTTGGAGGAAGAGAGGCTGAGCTCCCGAGACCCTGTGTCTGGTACGGGGGATGCTTCTAGATCCTCTCTGTGGGCCACTCTGTTTTCCGTGGCTCTGGTATCACTCCTCTGGGGATATCACCGGCATTAGGACCCAGCCTGGGGGCCCTGTCCTCTGTGTCACACAGCTGGTAGGCAGCATCTGAAGGGTATTAGCTTTTGCAAATGATATTGAAATAGCACAAAGTGGGCATTGAACCGATGCTCTGCACCAGGGTCCATAGTTCTTGCTGTAGATTCTTGTCCAGTTTCTCTTGGACCCTATGTGGCAGAAGGAATGAACACACCCCTGGGTTTTAGGAGAAACCGAGGGCATGCAGAACACAGGTGTGGCACACTGGTTGAAGTAGATGGTGGGGGGTAAGTTTCGCATACGATGGGTGACTTCTCTGTCTGTCCCCCATCTGTGTGTCCAGTAGTGTGGATCCAGGGGTTTCCTTACCAAAGGTTCCTATGCAACTTGTTTTTTCTTATTTTCTTTCACATGTTTCCCCCTTAATTGTTTCATAGCTTCAAAGTAAAAAAACCCCACAAGATTCTTCTTGTCCATTTGGTAAGAAAATTTCTGTGCTTTTGAAGGGAGCTGAGTCTCTTGGTCTGTGTAGCTTTCTCTGCAGTCCAGGGATGGACAGGAAGCCTTGGGGTCATTTACGTCTCACATTTAGAGCAACTCACCAGGTCTGTGCTTCTCTGGATATTTTCTTCTCCCAAGATGGCTCACCACCTTTTCTAGAACCCAGCCATCCTTCGAGCCTGTCCACCCCCTTCCAAGCATGTCTCTTGTGGTTACCTTCCTGTCACTGGGACAACCCAGGTGACCAAAAGCAGCTGATGGGAGGAAAGGGTTTACTTTGGCTTAGTGTAGTATCGAGGGGCAAGCTCTATAATGGCAGGGCAAAATATGGTAGAGCAGAGGCTGGACATCACCTCTTGGCTAACATCAGGTGGACAGCAGCAGAGTGTGTCAAACACTGGCAAGGGGAAGTCGGCTGTAACCCCTAAACCCGCAGCCAGCAACTAATCTCCTCCAGCAAGGCTCCACCTCCCAAATTGCCACCACTTGGGGACCAAGCATTCGAAACCCGTGATCCACCACAAGGCCAGATGAGGAGCGCCATAATTGAGACTCAGAGCTCCTCATTTTATGGAGGCTTGCAGAATCCAACAGCTTTCCTGTGAAGGTGTGGGGGCTTTGGCATTCTCATGTCCCTCTACATAAGATATTCAGTGTGCTTTGTATTTTCATTTTCTATTTTTTAACTATTTTGTGTATTAATTTGAAAGCAGAAATATACAGAGAGAGAGCACACATGCATGTGCATGAAAGAGAGAGAGAAAGAGAGAAAGTAAGGGCACATCAGGGCTCTAGCCACTGCAAACAAACTCCAGATACATGTGCCTTTGTGCCTCTGGTTTTATGTAGGTACTGGGGAATCAAACTCAGGTCATTAGGCTTTGTAAGCAAGCAACTTTGTGCTTGAGCCCTCACTCTGGCCCTGCTTTCCTATTTTTAATATTTTATTTATTTATCTATTTATGAAAGAGGCAGATAGAGAGGAAGAATGAGCACATCAATGCCGCCAGTCACTACAAACGAGCTCCAGACACGTGTGCCCCCTTGCGCATCTGGCTTTACGTGGGTCCTGGGGAATCCATCTTGGGTCTAGGCTTTGCAGGAAAGCACCCTAACCACTAAGCCATCGCTCTAGCCCCTGATTTCCTATTTTTATTATTCCTTTAAAAATTTTCATGCAGGTGTCATTTGCACATTGAACATACCCCCACCCTTTCTTTCTCTTCCCTCTCTTGTTCATTCCCTTTGCTCCCCTAGACAGTTTTGCTTCAAAATTCATGTCACATGTACATATGTAATTTCATGCATACACTCAAAACCTGAGACTAAAAAGTGAGAGAAAGCAAGCATGATATTTGTCTTTCAAAGGCTGACTTAATTTATTTAATATGATGAACTCCGGTTGCATCCATTTTTTTCTGCAAATGTCATAACTCTTCTTAAGGGTTAAAAATATTCCATGTGTGTCTCTACACCATATTTCCTCTGCTCATGGACACTGAGGTTGGTTCCATAACTTACTTATCGTGAATAATGCATCAGTAAGCGTGGATGCACAAGTGTCTCTCTGACATGCATCCCGGGAGTGGTGCAGCCGGGTCCTGTGGCAGGTCTATTTTGAGACGCCTCCATACTTATTTCCGTAGTGACTCTACCTCGCACCAGCAGTGCATCCGTGTCCCTGTGTCCACATCCTCCCCACGTTTGCTGTTACTTGTTCACCAATGACTGCCGCTCTAGCTGGGGTGAGATGGATCCCACTGTGGCTTTGACTTGTATTTCTCTGAAGGGAAGTGAGGAACACCTGGCTATTCTTTCTCAAACATGTTTTTAAAAAATACTTTATTTTTATTTATTTACTAGACAGAGAGAGGGAAAGAGAGAGAAGGAGAGGGAGGATGGGCACTCCAGATACATGTGCCCCCTTGTGCATCTGGCTTATGTGGGACCTGGAGAATCAAACTGGGGTCCTTAGGCTTCGCAGGCATGTGCCTTAACTGCTGTGCCATCTCTCCAGCCCTTAAACGTGGTTTTAATATCACTTCCAAATCTCAGTGACGACTTCTGAGAGCTCTTGGTGAGGGCAAGCTGTCTTGTGAAGTGTCACCAACCCTCCCTTCTCTGGCACAGGGACTCAGGACACTAAGCCAGCGTTCCTACCTCTGGCAATGTGGTTTCACTGAGTGTGTTCAGCATCCTTCTTGGGATTTCCTCCACTGACACCTGCCCACAGCACATTCCCACTGCCCTGCAACTAACTGCATCAGCTCCTTGGCAGTTTCTCACTCAGTCTTGTTTCTGTGCTGTCATCAGTGGTGTGCCTTTTGACACTATTGAACAGAGACTGTGCAGTGGGCAGAATGGAGAAGTGGGCCCAGTTGTCGGAAGATGGAGCCTTAGAGATCAGGAAGTCCCTCAGGGAGGTGCCGCTGGGACCGGGATTCTTGGAGCTTCTGGCTACTTGCTGACATCAGCACTGAATGCACCTGCCTCTTCCTCCCCCGCAGTGTTTCTGAAGAGTGCTTTCTCAGAGTGAAAGGAAAGTGCGCCTGCGTGCAATTGCTACCGTCCTTCTGTCTGTCTTCTTTCAGTGTCCATCTCCTGCTGGCTCTGAGGAAAGGAAAACCAGCTGATCTGCTGGAGCTGAGGGAAGGTGGGTAACTGCAGATCCTGTGAGGGAAGGAGGAAGGCTCCCACGAGCTCCACAATCCAGGAGACTGCAGGGAAGGCAGGGGACCATGTCAACCTCCGACCCTTGGTACTCTGTCTAGAGTATTGGTCCCTCCAATATAGTGAGTTTGTGTGCACTAACTGTGTGATCTGTTTGTGCACCTGTGTGAACTGTATGTGCTTCTGTGTGATCTGTGTGTGCACCTGTGTGAACTGTATGTGCATCTGTGTGATCTATGTGTGCACCTGTGTGAAATGTATGTGCATCTGTGTGATCTGTGTGTGCACCTGTGTGATCTGTGTGTACACTTGTGTGATCTGCATGTATCTGTGTGAGCTGTGTGCACATGTGTGATCTGTGTGTGCACCTGTGTGAACTGTATGTGTGTCTGTGTGATCTGTGTGTGCATCTATGTGATCTGTGTGTGCATCTGTGTGATCTGTGTGTGCACTTGTGTGATCTGCATGTACCTGTGTGAGCTGTGTGCACCTGTGTGATCTGTGTGTGCACCTGTGTGAACTGTATGTGCATCTGTGTGATCTGTGTGTGCACCTATGTGATCTGTGTGTGCACCTGTGTGATCTGTGTGTGCATCTGTGTGATCTGTGTGTGCACCTGTGTGATCTGTGTGTACACTTGTGTGATCTGCATGTACCTGTGTGAGCTGTGTGCACCTGTGTGATCTGTGTGTGCACCTGTGTGAACTGTATGTGTGTCTGTGTGATCTGTGTGTGCATCTATGTGATCTGTGTGTGCATCTGTGTGATCTGTGTGTGCACTTGTGTGATCTGCATGTACCTGTGTGAGCTGTGTGCACCTGTGTGATCTGTGTGTGCACCTGTGTGAACTGTATGTGCATCTGTGTGATCTGTGTGTGCACCTATGTGATTTGTATGTGCACTTGTGTGATCTGTGTGTGCACCTGTGTGATCTGTGTGTACACCTGTGTGAACTGTATGTGCATCTGTGTATATGCATGTGATCTGTGTGTGCACCTGTGTGGTCTGTGTGTACACCTGTGTGAACTATATGTGCATCTGTGTGATCTGTGTGTGCATCTGTGTGATCTGTGTGTGCACTTGTGTGATCTGCATGTACCTGTGTGAGCTGTGTGTACCTGTGTGAACTGTATGTGTGTCTGTGTGATCTGTATGTGCAATCTGTATGTGCATCTGTGTATATGCATCCTTGTGATCTGTGTGTGCATCTGTGTGTCCACTTGTACTATATGTGTGTGCATCTATGCAATCTGTGTGTGCACTTGTGTGATCTGCATGTACCTGTGTGAGCTGTGTGTGCACCTGTGTGAGATATGGAAGTGCCCACGTGGGTCTTAAAACTAGTGTGTCCATCGACACCAGGAAGCAGAAAGAACACAAGCAGTGTGAGGGTTTTGCTTGCTGAGAGACCCCGCACGGGGCCATGTGTTCCAGGCATGGCTCTGAGTGTGGTACTGCTGTGCACTTTAGGACGAAGGGTGGATGGGGGTCCTTGGGCCTTTGGGAGCATGACCTTGAAGGGGATTGTGGGACCCTGTCTCTCCCTCCTCCTTGTTTGGCTTCTGCAGAACGAACATCTTTGCTCCTCTAAGCATTTCTGCCACACTGAGTAGCCTTGCCACAGGTCTGAATCAAGGGAACCAACTGATCTTAGACTAGAACCTTCCAAACTGTGAGCCAAAGTAAATCATTCCTCTGGAGAGCTTGTTCGGGGTTCTAGCAGGGAGCACAGCTGCCCATCATGCTGTGTGTGCCTCAGCTTACCGCTCTCCCTGTACAGCAGTGGTCCAGAGGGGCAGGCACTGCAGATTGTGTGGCTGCTCCCCCAATGAAGACACTTGGGGAGTGTCCAGCTCTTGGTGGTTGAATAAGCACCTGAGAACATTCTTTTCTTTTCCTCCATGCAGGTAGGCTTTGATTTCTCTGGCATAAACACTCAAGGTGTACTACATTTGTTTCTCTCATGTTTGAGCCATTGTGCCTAGTGGTATGTAGCTGGTACTAGCACTTGTAAATTTGTTCCTAATTTACACAAGTGGCAGTCTGTAGGTTTCTGGGGAGTTGGAGCAGACCCTGTGCACCGTGTGGAAGCGCATGCTGCTGTTGCTTAGGCTGTGTGGTGGAGAGCCTGTGAGCATCTAGAGAGAGCACCCAGGTGCCTTGGCCTCATACTTCCAAAGCCTGACAGACCACCTTCCAAAAAACTGAAATCCTACCTGCATTGATTCCTTCCACAATGCTATGAAACTCAATAATGGGAAAAATTCTGGATAATTCCCTCACCAGAATTTGGCAATTAAGCAGTATTTCCCTGTATAACCAGTGGAGGAAATTTAACAACTGCTTGGGAGCTTCCTAGAGTGGGCTGGTGGAGGGGCAGGAGAGCTCTGCACTGCTTCCCTATACTCCACCCTGGGCAGTGATTCATCTCTATCCTTTTGACACCCTTGGCTAGGAAACAGGACTGTGTCTTCCAGGAGTGAGACCGCCCTTTGGATTACTGAGTGTCATGGCTTCAAGAACGAGGCTTCCTGGATCAGAAGCCTTGGACATTTGTCCTTTTGGAGCAACCCCGTGATTTGTGTGATGCCAGCCAGCACATTACAGCACGATTGAATATCACACAAAGGCAGCTCACTGCAGGTATAGTGCTTGCCACGCCCTCTCCCTCAAGGCTGCCAAAGGACCACTGAGCATATGAGCAAGGTCATCTCTAGGGGTCATTTTTCCAAGCTAGGAAGCCAGTGAAACATGTCTCTATGCTGCCCCTTGGATTTTTGACCCTAGCCCTCAGATACAGGCAGCATGATAGATATTATGCATTGTTCCCCTTCATTTGTTCTGAGAACTGTTGCCTCAACAATGCTGGCCTAACAAAGTGACCCAAGAAACCCAGACACAAAAGCAGGTGACAAGCATCTAGCAACCTCAGCTTCTGGAGAAATGTCTGAAAGATCAACTGTGGAGAGTGGTTGTAGAGTGAAGGATGAGAAACAAGAGTCTCAGTGCTACATCTTCTTGTAAGCTTTTGGGGAAATCTTAGCAGCCAAGTTCCAGGTAACAAGACTCGTTGTCTCATAACATGTTTTCATTGTATTTGTCCTATTTGTATTTGTCCTATAAACATATCAAGAAAAACAACAATGGAAATGACATACCAAAACCTATGGGATGCAGTAAAAACAGTTCTAACAGAGCAGTTTGGAAGAATTGAATTGATGCCATGGTTAAAGAGAAGAAAGAGCTTAAGTAAAAAGAATAGAAAACATTAAGCTAGGAAAAGAACAAATTATATCCAAAGTTAGCAGGAGAAAAAAAATTAAGATCAGAAAAGAAAGAGGATAAGAAATCCACAAATGAAACTCAGTAGAAACAAGAGTTGATCTTTTGATAAAGAATTTAACAAAATGAACAAGTCTATACACAGACTAACTAAGAAAAGAGAGAGGCGACTCATATAAATAAAGTAGAAACTTTCCATAGATGGTTCAGAAATGAGAAGGGTCATCAAGGACCACTGTGCACAATTATTGGCCAACAAGTGGACCATCTAGAGTACCTGGGTAAATTCCGAGGCAGATTGCCTACTCATACTGAAACAGGAGAAATCAGAAATTCTGAGTAGATCAGTAACAAACAAAGAGATGAGAGAGAGCTCATTATAAGCCTTCTAGTAAGAAAAAGTCTGACCAGCTGGCTTCACAACAGAACTCTCCCAAGTGTCTAGGAAGCTACCACCAGTATATCTTTGTGTGCATGAGAGGCAAGGATTCTACCACTGACCACACCCCAAGCACACTAAAACCTATGAAATTCTCCCAAGAGGTAGAACACGCAGAAACACTTCCAAACACATTTCATAAGGCTAGCATCATCTTGACACCTGATGCAGAGAAAGACACCCCCAAAAAGGATGTACAAGCCCAAACCTCTGCTGAACATGATGCAAACATCCTTAACTCAGCTCTGGAAAACAGAGTTCAGCAGCACATGGAAAACACTATACATCACCAGCAAGTGATTTTTCCCAGGCATGCAAGGATGGTTTAACCCATGCAAATCAGTCAGCTGATGCATCACATTAATAAGTGAAAAGCAAAACCCACATGATTTCCTCAACTGATGCAGAAAAGGTATCTGACATTGTTCAGTATCTTCACTGATAAAGTCTTAGCAGAGTAAGGGCAGGAGGAAAGGTCCTTGCATAATCCAGGCCATTTAGGAAAACTCCATAGCTGACATCATAACCAGAGGGGGAAAACTGTATAGTAGGGGGTGGGAAGAGGGCTCAGTGGTTAAAGGCACCTTTTCTGCAAGCATATAAAACAGAGTTTGGGTTCCCTGCACCCATATAAAGCCAATATAAAGTGGTACATACACCTCTGTAATCCCAGTGCACCTTGGGAAATGGTGGTAGCAAACAGCCTCTTCCAAATTTGGTCAAAGACAGACCTGGATCAATTTCTGATGGGAAGGTTTGAATGCAGGGATTTTATTTACACATAGATCTGCATCTGACATTATTTTAAAACTACCCCTCCCAAGAACCTTTTCAACAAAGTTTTTATTCTTTTCTTTAAAGTGCAAAGATGTAAAAAAAAAAAATCAGATAAGGATCGAAGAGGGAATGGTTATTTGGGGACAACAGGATTACCCTCAGCTGCATGCAAGTGAGTCAAATACTACACAGGAAAACTGAGTCAGTAGTTTAGAACACAGCAACAACCCTATTTTTGGAAAATAAACATTCTGAATTCTGGCATAGTGGCTCTTTCTGCTTATCTTCCATCTTGTCTCTATGCTGTCCCAGATGATGTCCTGTAACCTGCTTGTGACACTTTAGAGTGGAGAAACTTTATACTTATCTCACAGGGAGGGGGAAAACTGAATGGATTGTTCTGGAAGACATCTTGGCTCAATAGCACAGGTCCTATGTCAAGAATTGGGATACCTTGATATTCATACTATTTTGTGACTCACTGTACCTGCTGCTCTAAGGAAATATCCTGGATGTTTTGGCAGGCAGGGTGGAACTTTCTGGAAGAGTGTAACATTTTCATGGGCAGCAGTGAGCCTTCTGAGACGTAGCATCTCCATATAGTAACTGTCAGTTCTGAAATGTCAGGGAGTCCTGGTGGAACTCAGTGGGACCCTGGGGGAGACAGGTGGAGGACGGATGCTGATTTGGTGATGACGCCACGCCAATCTTGTCCCAGAAGCCAAGACCCTCGTAGCCTCAAGAAGTAAGCCTCTCACAAGCGGGTGACACTCTTTGCTTTGTGCTCAGCCCAGAGCTCGACTTCCTCCACTTCTCCACCTCAGACTTCAGACTTGAACCTATGGCATTCTGGGGGGGGGGTGTAGGATAGGTGGCTGGCAAAAAGATGGGAAAAGAAGTCTGCCCTGTGGCACCTTAGAGGGTGGGGACAAGATAGGCTGACCAGCAAAGAGGACAGGCAACAGGGGCCTGGTTTCTTTCTGGGGTGGGCACTGCCCATGCCGGTTTGACTAGCCTCACAGGCTATTGACCCGGTCTGTTCTGCCAGGTTCTGCCATGCAATGACCATCAGCACTGACTGAAGGAAAGGACACACCACAGGGACTCTGACGTATTCTCTAAGGCAGTCTTGTCAGGGAAGGAGAGTGAGAAGTGGAGGAGACAAGAAAAGAAAAGATGAAATAAGAGTGAGAGATGTCGCTCAGCTTTTCACTGCTGTAACAAATTCCCGAGAGCATTTAAAGAGGAATGACTTATTTGACTCATGGTTTCAGAGATGTCAGGACTTGTTACGTGGCTCTATTGTTTCTGGCTTGTGCGGAGCAGAACATTATGGTAGAGAGGGCTGCTCACTTTATGGTGGACAAGAAGCCATAAGAGTAATGGGGAGGGTCGAGGGCCAGGACATACCCTTAGGGGTCCACCTCCAGTCACTTCCCTTCCTCCACGTAGGTCACACAGTCCATAGTTCCAGCACCGCGCCCTAGTGTGTCCAAGTTCTAAGTTCATCAGTACATTTTCCCTGATGATCTAACTGTCTGGAAGCATCCTTGCAGGGATGTTGTGGGAGTTTGAATAGATGGCCCCCAATATATTCAATGTTTTATTAGTTTGTAGTTTGCATCTGCAGCCACTTGGCTGGAGGCACTATCGCTGGGCGGATCTTAGAGTCCAGCCCTAAGGTGTGGTGGTGGGTTTAGGATTTCAATCTAAAGATATTCAAAGTGTGCCTAGTTGGAGTTCCTGTGGTGTGCTGTGCTGTGTGGCTTTGGCTTGTGGCTTTTGCTCTCTGTGTTTGGACCTGTGAAAGCAGGCCAGCTTCTTCTGCTATTATGGAACTTCCCCTGGATCTGTAAGCTTCAATAAATAATATCCCTTCCTCCATAACTGTGCCTGGTCTGGAAACATCCTTGCAGGAATGCCCATCCAGAGGTGTGTGGGGGGTTGAGGGACACAAGATTGGCCAGGTATTCAAGACCAGGATCTGGGTCTTAATGGTGTTCTATGGTATATTTGAAAACGTCTCTTGTGAAGAAGTTACCAAAGGACAGAAGTGCAAGCTCCTCCTTCCAGAACAACACATGGCACCAACCAAGGGAAGGAACATGGAGATCCACAGAGGATGGACTCGAAGGTAACGAAGGAACCTGCCACCATGGCATGCTGAGCAACTCTGAGTACCAGGCCAAGTGCTCATCCCTCTCCAAGAACCACTTTACTAATCGAATCTCCCAGGAACTCCATGTCATGGAGTCTGAGGAAACAGAGTCAGAGAGAGAGAGAGAGAGAGAGAGAGAGAGAGAGAGAGAAGATATTTCCTCAGGATCACAGAGCTATGTGTAGATCTGAATTCTGATCTGGGTCAACTCATCTCTTATCAACTAGGTCAATCCACATTGCTTATTAGCATCTTGGAACAATTGTCATTGTTGAAGGGGTCCTTGCATCTTTATTTATTAATTGTTTTCCTGTGCATCTTTAGATATAAAATCATCCACTCCGTCTGGGCTTCTGGTTTTCTGAGTCCTGTCCATGACTGGCATTTCTCCCTACCTTGTTGACTCACACCACTCAGTTCTGAGACACATTCATGGGTAGTTGTACCAGCTCCTCAGAAAGCCATGGATCCTAGAGGGGGCACACGAACCCCTGCTGGGCCCTTGTATCCACAGAGACTTGGCAGAAGGGCAGCCACCAGGGCATACTGGCTCACTTGGGGCCAGCTTCTGTGACAGCAGGTGTGTGGACACTTCCCACCAGTAAGTTCCTCCTGAACCTACCACCAGTCTGCAAAGGGAATGAAATCAGGCACTGAATAGCCAGGTGGGCGGGGCTTCGTGTTAGGGGCTGGGTTCTTGGCTGTATCTATTCTAATTAGATTTAGCACATTTATAAAATAAACAGCCTTATGGATGATATGTGCAAGTACCATACACATGTGTTCCCACGCGCCGGTGACACATACCCACAGGGTAAACACGTGGTAATTACTGGTTAAGATAAAGCCAAGATGGTCCTTCTAAGTGCTCATTTCATCGTAAAAGCCCAAATAAACACCATATTGCAGTCTGCCGCCTCCCAAGACAGCTTATTAAACAATGATAAAGTGATCAACTCCTGTACAAACAGGACTTAAAATATCTTGCAAGTAATTTGTAAGGATTTTCTGGATAAATTAGTTATACAATATCAGTATCCTTAAACTATCAATACTCATTAGCAATGCATTTACTTGCTGTTTTTAGACCTACCCCTTTCTGTTCCAAAAAAGCCAAAAAAGAAAAAGGTTATAAAAGAGTCTTATAATCAGATGCACAACCTCTAAACAAATGAGCGAGTCTGTCGTTGGCACACATCTGAGAGTCTCACAATACTGTACATTTTCAGCCTTGCCTTGCTTTTTGCCTGAATTGAAGCCAGAAAGCTTTCAAAAACCTGCGCTCACCGAAAACCGAGTAAACTGCCAAAGCAGAAATTGAATTCTAAGGACGAGCTGTGCAGCTCCATCCCCGGCTCGCTTTTATTGTCTTTGTGTAAAAAATGGATTTATGATCTGAAATGAGGACTGCCAGCATGCTAACGTTTTAAAGTTTTTTTTCATTTTTACCAACATATTTTTCTTACTTTCTAAGATTTTTAATAAGCTATTGTGCCTTCTGAAGGATGCAAATTATATTCTGAGCAGTTTTGAAAAATGATTCATGGCTTTTTTTCCTGGGAATTATCTATAATTTCAAAATGACTGAGTTACATGGGGTCTTTCCTAGCACACCCTGCGGATCCAGAGACAGGAAAAGAAGGAGAGGTGTGTCCAGCTGTCTCTTCAGAAAATGTGACAAGTGCATTGCTTCGTCCCAGCCAGGATGCTCCTCTGTGCGGGACAAGCTCCCACTCTGTTTGGATGCACTGTCTGGCAGGCGCATCTCTGAACTTCTCAGGTTAGTCCTGCCTGTGTTAACATCTGGTTCTTTCTGGGCAAAGCCTAGACATTGGACATCAGTCATTACACCCTTGTCACCTTAGTAGCTGAGGGATCAGCTGCACCAGGGCTGGCCTTGAGCCATTTTTATTTTCACTGAAGTTCTGATTTTCAGTAAAAATAGCTGCTTTTGAAAAACAAAATATTTGCTCATGATTAGTGATTCTCAACATGTGGCATATAGGCAATGGGAGAACCCCAAAATCCCTATTTTGGAAAAGCTGTTTCACAGTAATGCCAAGACTTCCTTTGTCCTGTTCTGCATGTTGACACTTCCCAGCTCTGCAAGTGAACTGGCACCAGGGCCGCATGGAGGCAGCGTCGTGGCTACGTGCTGGGGGTGGGGGGGAGAGGATGAGAAGGTGGTTTGAGCTGTGAGCACAGCCAGCGCTGTTAAGTGTGTGTCTTTGTTACAATCTGTGTGAAGTCCCAGGGTGTGCCGACTGTGGCATGACACTGGGTATTTTACAGGCTTTTTCCTGAAAGTGAAAGAAGTGACCTGCTGCTTAAGAAAAGTAACTGGCAGGCTTGTGGCCAATGACAATAATTGGTTCTCTGAGTGAAGATTCAGATTGTTTTAATTTTTGATTGTCTTTGGACAGTCAGATCAAGACTCCCCAACCTCAATCTCTCTCTCTCTCCCTCTCTCTCTCTCACTATATATATTTTAAATTTTAAAATTATTTTTATTTATTTGAGAGAAGGAGAGAGAAAGAAAGATAGAGAGAGAGAAGAGGAGATATAATGGGCACGCCAGGGCCTCCAGCCACTACAAATGAATTCCAGACACATGCACTACTAGTGCATCTGGCTTACGTGGGATCTGGGGAACCAAACCTGGGTCTTTAGGCTTTGCAGGCAAGCGCCTTAACTGCTAAGCCATCACGCCAAGTCTCTCTCTATTTCTTGAGGTAGTATATTGTCCTAGCCCAGGATTAGTGAATTAAAATTGACTATAGCCTGAGCTGGCCTCAAACTCAAGGCTATCCTCCTGCCTCAGTCTCCAGATTATTGGCATGAGCCACCACACCTGGCTTTGTGACACAATTTTGACATTGATACTGAGTGTATTAGTGGGATGTCACACAATGAAGTGTGCCAACGGTAGGATTCAGTAGCTGATACTTTTCAAATGACTGGTGACATGATGTCACAAAGTCACAAATGATCTGTTTGATGTGCAAGACAGACCAACCAATTGTACAATGTTCAGTGACATGGGCCTCGAGTTCCATGTCATTCATGACCTTCAATACAGTGAGGCTTGTCACTTTTGTAGTGACAAAGTGGTGTGTTCATGGTTACCCAGAAAAGGCATTGGCACACTCCTCCCTCTTCCACCTCTGGCTACTCACTGCATAACCACATGTTTCCTGACAATAGGCTGTATGTGACGGTGTTCCCAAGGGCTTGTAATGCAGTCGAAAAGTTCTGAGGAGCAACACAGGCAAAGAAGAGACAAGGGGAAGAAGACTGAGGTGGAAGACAAAGAAGAACCTCCCGACAGCTCACAGTGAGGGGCTCAGCCAGGGTTCCCCAAGCTCCTCACAGAGCTGGCCTGAGAAAGTGCTCATGGCACACCACGCATGGCGAAAGGGCCACGTTAAGGAACCCCTGTACTGAAAACTGAGTGACAGCTTTCTAAGTAGGATCCAGAGACAGTAAAGCATCATGGGAGGTGATGGCTTCATGCACACCACTGCCCTGAAGTAGGGGGACACGGTATAGAGAGCAATACTGATGACAATGCAGACTTACACACGTGTGTGTCTTGTTTTGAGGTAAAACATTTAAAAATAAAGCCAGGATTTCTGGTACACGCCTTTAATCCCAGCACTCAGGAGGCTGAAGTAGGAGGATCACTGTGAGTATGAGAGCAGCCTGAGACTACATAGTGAAGTCCAGGTCAGTCTGGACTAGAGTGAAACCCTACCTCGGAAAAAAAAATAAATAAATAAAAAAGAATATAGGCCAGGCATGGTGGTGCATGCCTTTAATCCTGGGTAGTAGAATCACTGTGATTTTGAGGCCAGCCTGAGACTACATAGTGAATTTCAGGTCAGCCTGGGCTAGAGTGATACTGTACCTCAAAAAACTAAAACAACAAAACAAAACAAAACGAAAAAAGAAAAGGGG
Organism: Orientallactaga sibirica; assembly: GCA_036365145.1. NCBI lineage: Eukaryota > Metazoa > Chordata > Mammalia > Rodentia > Dipodidae > Orientallactaga > Orientallactaga sibirica. The sequence continues at coordinate 17,880,235 of JAEOAD010000041.1, read as the reverse complement.
GCTGGAGAGATGGCTTAGCAGTTAAGGCGTTTGTTCGCAAAGCCTAAGGACCCAGGTTTGATTCTCCAGGTCCCATGTAAGCCAGATGCACAAGGTGGCACATGCATCTGGTGTTCATTTGCAGTGGCTAGAGGCCCTGATGTGCCTCTAGATCATATATATGTATGTGTAGATTTTGGAGCAAAGGGGATGAGATGAGGGTCTCACCTGGACCAAGCTGTCCTTGAACTCACAACAATCCTTTTGCTTCAGTCTCCTACATGCTAGGATCACAAGCATGAGTCACCATACCTGAAGTGTGTGTGTGTGTGTGTGTGTGTGTGTGTGTGTGTGTGTGATATGGAAGCCAGAGGTTGATGTCAGGTATATTTCTCAGTCACTCTCCATCTTATTTATTTTTTTGAGATACCTCCAGGTTGTCCACTAACCTCCACATTATCACCATGGGAAATGTATGCTCATACACACACCTATACATCTACATACACAAATAAATAGGTAAATAAATTTTTAAAAAGGCATGTTTATTTATTTGAGAGAGAGAGAGAGAGAGAGTAAGTAATGGGTGCACCATGGCCTCCTGCCACTGCAAAATGAACTCCAAATACATGTGTCACTTCGTGCATCTGGTTTTATGTGGATGCCCAAGAATTGAACCTGGGCCATGAGGCTTTGCAAGCAAGTATCATTAACCACTGGCCCATCTCTACAGCCTGGCAAATAAAGTTTTAAAAGTTAAAAGGGAACCTCACAATGTTTTGCTTAAGCTTATGAATTTGCATTGCGTGGCCCGCATAGCTGTCCCGGGCTACTGTTGCGTGCAGCCTGCCAGCTGCAGGTTGGACCCACCTAGCAGAGTGTCCTCAAAGAAAGGTGTGTGAACCTGAAATGTGGTTCAAAGGAAGAGTGTGACGAAGTACCGTGGGATTACTGGGGAGAGGGGTGCCTCTGGCCTTGAACTTGAGACTCAGTGATCCGCTGTCCTGTGGTCCCTCCATGTGCTATCTCCTTTCTGGAGCTACAGGAAGTGACGGACTGCTCTTTCTTCCTTCCTTGTTGTAAGTGTTCGATGTTAGCACTGGCCAGGGTTCCTGACCTGTCCCTAAAACCGGCTGATAGATAGTCATGTCTTTTCTAGGTCTCTGGCAAGTGTCCTGGGACTGGGCTAGGCCTGTGACAGGTGCCACATTTAAAAAGGACCAGGCTTGGACAGTCTGTCCACCCGTCCCCTCAGATATTGCTCTGTCAGGGACAGGCCATGACCACCTACATGTTTTTCCGGTTGAGCCGGGCTCTTTCCCTGGAGCTCAGGATCACAGGAGGAGGAAGAGGGTGCATTCTTGAAGGAGCACGGATTTCCTTAGGGAAAAAGGGGTGGGGTGGGTGCCTACTAGAGTCTGCAACAGACAGGAAACAGGCAGACCCCACCCAGCTATCCACTCTCACACTTGGGCAGGATATCCAAAGCCACTGGAGCCCTTCATATAGGAACACCACATTCATTTGTTTGTCATCATTACAGTTTGTACATCACTAGTGCCCGGGCAGCAGTGTCCCCCTCCAGAGCTCAGGAATTAGTGGGTGGAGTGACACAGTAAGCAGGCAGAGAAGTCATGGGACCACCCTTCAGCATGACTTATACAGCAAGATGCCAACAGTAGGCTCCACATTCCTTTTTCTTCCATTGTTCACAGATGGCTATAGAGTCAATGCTGCCAACTGGGGCACAGTCACCATGCACTTGAGATCCTGTCATCATGTGAGCTCACACCAGAAGGGAGGAGTGGGAAGCACCCAAGGGCTCATTTGCAGCTTGGAGAGAGGAGAAGGGGAGGGAGGCTGCCTCCATGTCTCCTCTCCTGACACTAGGTACAGGAGGCACCCCCAATGTCCCCCACTCTCCCAGCACTGGCTTCAGAAAGGAGACAGCAAATGCTGTCAGACTGTAGAGGGCACATGGGCCCCAGCTCATCGGGACGACGAAGAAGCTACGCTGTGTCCTGGCCCCATGTGAACGGGGCAGGTCATGCCCAGTTTTAAAGAAAGGACCCATCATTTCCATTATCCATAAGTTACACGTGGCATGATGCATCAGGAGGTGCTGTGCAAACCACAGATGGCTTATTAATTAAAAGGGAATGCTCTTAATAGAAACAACTTGAAAAATGTTCATTTTAGCAGTCCAACTTGAAAAAAATTTTAAGATTTGAATTTAAAAATATTACCAATATCTCACTGAAGAAGGCCCCCAGGGGCGATGGGGGAAGGAGGAAGAGGGGACTTCAGGGGATGACACAATGAAAATACCAATTTGCCATATGTTCTTATATCTTAGTTCCTAATAAACATTTTAAGAAATTATCATTAAAAGTGGTAAGTAAATCTTACTGGGTCTTAAGAAAAGCAATTTAGATGCTCTGTTAGATTGTTCTGGAAAACCATAATATTATATGTACATTATAAAATTTATTACTTGGGTTATAAAAAAATCAGTCGTATGATAATTGTTTGAAGATTTCCTTTTGTAACATAGCATTACCAGAAAAAAAAAGGTTCTGCAGTAGATAGAAAAGTACACTGTTTAAATGCCTACTTGTATCAATAAGTGCCATCTATATTTGTTTGTAAGCTAAAAGCACTGGGGTTTATCTTTAACCAGGTGGGTGTGAATGTGCTATAAACATAAAGAGGCAAATTAAATAGGGAAAAGGAAACATAAAAAATATTTGTTCATGAAGTGCACATGAATACATAAAGGTCAGGATTTTGGGGGGCTACATACTGTGTATAGTTTAGTGGAAGAAAGCTAAGTGACACGCATGAAGCCCGTCTTGTGAAAATAGTACTTACCACGCTTACACAGTAGTCACTATACATTAATCCCATGCCCATCGGTTAATTACATCACCCTTTAAGACAGACGTGTAATGTAATTAGAGACTTGAACAGTTCACAGCCAGATCACTTAAAGTAACACTGTTAATGGGCCTTGGAAGTTCTTCCTTTCATGTTGCCAGTGTTATAACTTCTAATTACCTTAATAATTAGGGCGCTGTCACTCCTGATCGAGGTAACAGTCCCCAACACTAATGGGCATTAACCATCTTGTACGAGGCATGTTTTGATGTTCTCATCCAGTTGCTTAGGGTCGGAGAGCAATTTGCCCTTGGAAACCTGGCGGTTGCTATGCGGTGGCCCGGGCATCCTCATGGGCTCCTTCCCACTGCCTCAGCCACTGCTGTTCTCATTCCGAGGGAATGTATAAACTCTATTCACTGGGAATGACTCATGAAATGTAAATGTGGCACCTATGGATGAAATGTCCTGAATTTAAATCGCCCCCGTTGCTTGTACTACAAAATAACAGCATAAACTTGGATGTCAGATCAACTGGGAGGGAAATTAAAAGGCATCACCCTTCCTTCATGTGCAGCAGGATCTGCTGTTAACTGACAAAGGTGAGGGGCTCAAAGTGGAGGAGAAGAAAATCTCGCAGCAGCTCTGGTGAGAGTCACGTGGGGGAGAGCTGCGTGGGGGTGTAGACTTGTGTGGGAGAGCATGTGTGCTGAGGAGTGAGGGAGACTCACATGGTGTGGAGATGGGGGAGACATGCAGGCTGTGCTAAGAGTCATGTGGAAATGCGGAATAGTAGAAGGTTGTGGGGGTGTGAGATGGGGGGCGTCCTGTGGGAATGTGCTGGGTGAGGCGTCACACCAACTTGTTCACTAAAAACACCAGGTCTGGGGTTTATTCACACACTTATATTCACAGAGGTGACCAGTGGGCATCAAGTTAACCCATTCCAACATGACTCTACGCAGACTTCTGAGCAGACCTCAAAGGCCTGCCTAACTCTATAGGCACATTCCACAGAGCTAACACTTCCTTCTGTGCCTGTCCAAATCATGGGACTGATCATAAGGTTAGCTTTCTTAAATGTTTTAAATTTATGGTAACTTCAGACCCAGATGTTCCCAAGCTTTGTTCATGAGATGGCACCCTTTTAGCAGAAGACAGATTTTAGCACTTGGTCCTGGAATGGATTCCATCATGTGAGCTGGGTGGGTTCCATCACTTAAATCTGCATATATATATATGTCCTCACTTAAACCTGGATTTATTCTATTGTCTGATTCTGGATGAATTTTGTATTTGTTACTTTCTCAGTCCTGTGACAAGAAGCAGCACACAAGTCTAGGAGATACATTATGTCATGGCAGGAAGGCATGGCGGCAGGACCAGGAAGCAGCTGGTCTCATTTCGTCCACCGTCAGGAGGCAGAGGGGAAATAGAAAGTGGGGCCAGTTTATAAAACGTCAAGGCCCACCCCAGTTATCCAATTCCTCCAAGAAGTCTCTACCTTTGAAAGGTTCTATAACCTTCCCAAACAGTGCCACCAGCAGGGACCAGTGCCCAAGCACCTGAGCCCATGGGGGGCATTTCACACCCAAACCATCACTAATTCTACCACCTGAGCTCGGGTGGACCCCATCACCTCATTCGTGCAGATTCCATTAGCATTTGAAAAACCTAAAAAATGCCAGCAGCGTTCCCCAGAATGGGTTCGAGTCTTACTGTGATCTCTTTCTCATTTCCCATGGGCATGATGATTTGGATCCACATCTATCTTATTCCAAATACTACTATGTTATACATGTGTGTCTAGGAATCATGCATTAAAAAACAATGCAAAACCTCACATAGCTGTATGACGGAAACATGATGGTGAGATATGAATGTGGGAGAAATGTGGGGTTTGAGTCAGGGACAAGACTAGCAAGCCCAGCATGGACTCAAAAGACCTACACTTAATGGATGCAGTGCACGGAAATTAGCATAAAGATGGAGCTGAGTACCTCTTTTCTGCTTCTGCTGGGGAATAATGGGCCAAACTCCCCTGCATGACACTCCACTGTGCCATCACTAGCTCTGGCACTTTGCTAGTGTCTGATTCTTGGGCTCTGCAAGGGACAAAGCCATGCTGGATGTGGCCCTCTCTCAAAGCTCCCGAAAGACCTGAGCGAGAAGACATAGCTTCACAAAGCCCCGGCAACATGGCCAGCTGCCTGACATAGAACGTCTCAGGGGTCCACACAGAGAGAAGTTCCTCCGTGGGGAAGGCTCTGAAGGCTTCTTGGAAGAAGCAGGAAGACTGAGAGATGGAAAGATACAATTTCAACTGAGGAACAGGGATGGGGTAAGTTGAGAAGACAAGCGAAGTTGAAAAGGAAGAATTTCCAATAAGTTTCTAGTTGGTGACTGGGTGAGGAGACCTCAGTTTGAAGGACAGGGCACCAAAGAGGGAGGCTGTGAGACGCAAGAGTATATGTTATTATCAGCCAGAGTTCGAGAGTGTGACGAGACAGTGACCTTGGGTGATATGTAACGTTAATAGTACAGAGGAACGTTCATGGGGAATTCTCTGCAAGTCACTGGAGTGAGTTCCTATATCTTAGATTATACTCCCCTATTCCTATAACAAGTCCTAAACTCCAGTGCCCCAGAGTGTCATGTTTGAGGCAGGGTCACTGGAGAAGAGTCACACTGGAAAGATGGGCTGAGAAGATGATCACCTACACCCCAGGGAGAGAGTGTTGTCCCCATGGCCCTCAGACGAGCCAGCCCTGCACACAGCCACATCTTGAGCTTCTACTTGGGAACCGAGACAAAGCACTCTTGTTACTGCCCTAGCAGAGGCTACAGGTAACAAGCCTGTAATATACCAGATATTGAGCACCTCCTCACATTGGGTGGGGAAGAGAGGTCCAGAAGGGAGAGGGCTCCCCCATCCCCGCCTCCGCAGAGGGTTACAAGAGAACACGAGTGGTGCGTGAACTTTCTCCACCTCCCTTAACACAGGCAACTTCAAAGCTCAAGTGAGCCGGAAGCAAGTGGGACCTGGAGATGAGGGAAGAAGGGAGGATGCAGCGGGACTGCCACTGCCCTCTGCGCTTGTCTTGTCTCCTGGCTGGAACACCGACTGTCTCCCTTCTGAAGGACTCTTCTTGCTGCTAGACACAAACATGGAATCCACTTGCCCTGGGGAAAGGTCACACTAGGTCCTGGTCTAATGAGGAAAGGCTTCAAGCTCGCCAGGTTCCCACCAGCTGGTCAGTCTGTGGGAAGACCTTCACCAGCGCTCTCAGGAGCTGTGGGCTTCTCAACCCCAAGGCTTCTTCCCCCACCTTCCACTTAACAGGCATTCCCATTGCACTAGGTCCCTGGGCTTCATACTTCCAAGGGGATGCCAGGTTCTTTTCTTTTCTTTTCTTTTCTTTTCTTTTCTTTTCTTTTCTTTTCTTTTCTTTTTCTTTTCTTTTCTTTTCTTTTCTTTTCTTTCCTTTCCTTTCCTTTCCCTTTCTTTCTCTCTTTCTCCCTTTCTTTCTTTCTTTCTTTCTTTCTTTCTTTCTTTCTTTCTTTCTTTCTTTCTTTCTTTTTTATTGACAACTTCCTTAATTGTAGACAATATCCCATGGTACTTCCCTCCCTCCTCCCACTTTCCCCCTTGACACTCCACTCTCCATCATATCCCCTCCCCCTCTCAATCAGTCTCTCTTTTATTTTGATGTCATCGTCTTTTCCTACTATTATGATGGTCATGTGTAGGTAGTGTCAGGCACTGTGAGGTCATGGATATCCAGGCCATTTGTGTCTGGAGGAGCACGTTGAAAGGAGTCTTACCCTTCCTTTGGCTCTTACATTCTTTCCACCCCCTCTTCTGCAATGGACCCTGCCTCTGAGTGAGTGGAAAGTGGCTTTGCCCAGCAAAGTGTCTGCCCTGTTTCTGGATTTCCAAGGGGGAATTCCATTTGTCTGGGGCTCTTGGCTAAAATGTTTGATGGGTGTCCTAATTAGGCCACGATGTGCCTGGGCATGTTATGTGAAGGCTCTCCATGTATGACAATCTTCACGGGATTCAAGAAAATAAGAAAACAGTGTTGGATAGAAGTTGGGCTTCAGCCTCAGGTACAGACTCGCGGGACCTGGGAAGGAGAAGGTGAGCCATAGGAAGCCGGCAGGAGAAGCCGGCTGAGGACTGAAGACGGACTTCTTTCTAGCTTGTTTCCCTCCATACCCACCTTCTGCAGAGTCCCAGGTAAGACAGGAACTGTGCCCTCTCTTCTGCCCTATGCACTGCATCCTGGCCCTATAGCACCCGACTGGTCCACTCACATCACTCACGACTCTGACCTTCCATTTCTGATCGGCTATTGGTTCATTCATGTTTCTGACCTTCCATCTGCCCACTCTTCCAATTTCTTTCTTTTTTTAAAAAATATTTTATTTATTTATTTGAGAGACAGAATGGGTGTGCCAGCGCTCTTACCCACTGCAAACAAACTCCAGACACATGCACCACCTTGTGCATCTGGCATACATGGGAATCAAACCCAGGTCCTTTATTTATTCATTTTTTAATTTATTTTAATTATTATTTTTTTTATTGACAACTTCTATACTTACATACAAAAAAACCACCTGATATTTCCCTCCCCTCCCCCATTCCACTTTAGAACTCCAATCTCCATCATATCCCCTCCCTCTCTTCATTAATCTCTCTTTTAATTTGATGTCATCATCTTTTTCTTCTATTTTGAGGGTCTTGTGAAGGTATTGCTAGGCACTGCAAGGTCATGGATATCGAGGCCAATTTCTGTCTGGGCAGTTGCATTGTAAGAAGTCATACCCTTTGGCTCTTCGATTATATCCGCCCCCCCCCCCACCCCTTGCGCAATGGTCCCTGAGCCTTGGAGGGTGTGACAGAGGTGTTTCAGTGCTGGGCACTCCTCCATCCCTTCTTCTCAGCACTATGTTGCCTTTTGGGTCATCCTCCAATTTCTTATTGGTCCATTCTCCTTTCCAACATCTGATGGACACATGCTTCTTTTTGATTTCCAACAGGTCTATTAATACTTGGGGTCACCTCACATACATTCTTGTTCCTGAGTTCTCATTGGTCCATTCACATTTCTGGCCTTCTGTTGGTCCATTCACATTTGACCTCATATTGGTCTGGGCTTGTTTATGACCTTCTGACTTCCCATTGGTTCACTCGTGGTTTTGACAGCCTTCTGGTCCTAACTCTGATTTCTCCATTTCTCCAGTAAGCAGAACCTTCATCTTCCTCTGTCCCAGTGGCATGTACCAGGATGGCCCTGGGGTGTATACAGTCTCCAATCCACATCAGCTCTAGAAATGTCTGTTCTCTGCCTGGTTGGTCTCTCTTGTGGGAGAAAATCCGGCTGAATCTCAAGTCTGAGATTCACTGGGATAATGTGGAGATCCAATCACTACAAGATCATGAAAGGACTGAGCCAAATGACAACTGTCAACTCCTGGAGTCTATGAGGGGTGCTTTTGGGGAGAGCTTTGCGACAGAGGAGACCCTGCCAACATCTATGGGTGGGCTGACATCCACACTGTTGTCCCACCAGGGGGAGATTGGGCCAGGTGGCTGGGCAGGGTGAGAACAGGTCCTCCCTACTTGCCTCTGGAATTAGGTCTGCTGCCATTCCCTGGTCTCTGCCTTGTGCCTGTTAATGGTTTCAAGTCCTGTTGTAGGTCCACCACATTATAGGCTCCGGAGAATGATGTACATTTAGTTTTCTTGTCTGGTTGCAAAGGAAAGAAACACCTGCTGTGTTGGTAGCTGAGAGGTGTAAGGTCAGGTTGGCCTGCCTGGGAGACAAGTCCAGCACTCGTTAAGTTATCCGCGCCAAGCTTCCCTTTGTTGGAAGAGTCTCAGTGTAATCAGGGGACATGGATTTTACCCTTGGAAACTCACTTTGGTTACAACGACTAGTTTTTGCAAGTCTTTGGCAGTCAGCTCTAATGGTCCACATGACAACCTTTTAGGCTTTTTGTCCCAATGTACTGTTCCCAGCTCTAGATCCCTTTGGGACCACAGGGTCATAGTGAGGCCACCACAGGGATGCCCTGGTGCCTGCCAGGGATGTGGATGTGGTCAGCTGGTGGGTCTGCAAAGGACTGCTATAGAGCCTGAGTTTGGGTGACAGGACATTCCTAGCCATATCCCAGGTTAGGCAGTTGGAGCTGAAGTGTCACTGTGTATAGCAATGATACCATGGAACCAAGGAATGCAATGATGCAATTCTTTGAAGCCCTTTCCCACCTCGGTCCCTGGAGGCTTGCCCCCTTTTAAGAGGGAAAGGATGACTCTCTCTGGCAGACAGCCTTTTGACTCTGTTGATAACAGCCATGGCTCACGTTACAGGAGGACTTCCTGTGTGCAGGCTTTGTGCTGATGGCATTGTGAGCATTTTTCTCATTAATCCCCCCACATCACTGGAACACAGTGCCATTTTTACCCTGGTATTATAGTGAGCAAAAGAACCAGGAGGATACGGGACTTGTCTCATGTCACAGGGCTTGGAAGTGGGAGACGTGGAATTCCAGGCTGTGTGGTAAGTGATCATATCTCTTGTGTGGTTCACATACACTTACACTTGTCTTCAATAAGATTATAAAGCATATATATATATATAGTCTCCACACACATATGATAAGAGTTGGATATTTTAATGAATGAATGAATGAATGAATGAATGAATTGCTTGACCCTCTATGTGACCCTATTTGACCTGCTGTCAAGTTGGTTTCTTTTCATGTGAGTGAAAATGGAGTGATCAAAAATCTCTTTTCCTCATGGACCAGGACACAGGGGTAGGACGTGGGAACACAGCTTAGTGCATGTTAGCACTAGAGACCACGAAGGGCAAACCCCACTTTCCTTGTACTCAAGACGGAATGTTATTCCGCTCCTACTACAGCCTGCGGGGAGACACAGAACTCACCAAGCTAAGAACAAGTAAGTTTTCTGTGTCTCTGGGTATTTTTCTTCTGGTTATTCTTGACAAGCCCAGAAGAGAGTTCAGGCTCTCACAAATAACTGTGGGCTGCTACTCTATGCCGAGGGGCTATGGGCACTGGCAGATCCAGAGGAGGTGAGTCAAGAGCCAAACCTCTCACTGGGAATCCTTTGCCTCTGGCTTTCTAACCTTGGGGCAAAGTTCTAGAAAACAGGCAGTTATCACAGACACCAAAGATGATGATCAAGGACCCACTCATGGTTCCGTGAGGTGCTCTGGCTTCCTGCAAGGTGCCCTCAGGTGGCCTGGCATGGAGCATAACAGCCAGACATGACCCGAGGCAAAGACATTATCCTGGCTGGTGCTCACCCAAGAGCAGCCCGGCAGAAGGTTTCAGAGGCAGTACATGTTTCTAATGGGAAGCGTACGGGGCTTTAGTGAATGCACATGTAATATTCCCGGGGGCTTGTCGATTAAATGCAGTCTTTAATAATTACCTAATTACTTCTGCTGTGATTTCCCTTTGAATTATTACACATATTATTTATTATTACACAATTATTACACATCCATCCATCCACCACACCCAGAAAGCTGGCACTCGTTCTTTCTCTCTTACACATGTTTGCTTGTACAATGGAACCAGAGATAAAAATTACTTTTATTTAGCAATAAACAGGTATTTAGCACCTAGTGACGCAGGTTCCCTTTACATCTGATTTTAGTGTACTGAGCATTCTGAGGGCCGCAGTATTTGTGGCCACCTCGGAACTTGTACACAGCTGTGGGTCCTGCACATCACTGTGATTGGAACTTCCCAGCTCAGTCTTTTCTCAACCCACCCGCAGACATGACAGCTAACCCACCCCTGTGGTTTCAGGACTGTCTTCTAGGAAATAGTTTGAGGTTATTTTTTAAAAGATATTTATTTATTTATGTATTTATTTATTTATTTATTTAAGAAAGAGATAGGGAAGGAGAGAGAGTGAGAGTGAGAATGGGCATGCCAGGGCCACTAGCTACTGCAAACGATTTCTAGATGCATTCACCCCATTGTGCATCTGGCTTATGTGGGACCTGGAGAATCGAACCAGGGTCCTTAGGCTTCGCAGGCATGTGCCTTAACCACTAAGACATGTCTCCAGCCCTGAGGTTATTCTTTACCTGGGCTGAAACATGAGGAAGGTGAGTGTGAGCTTGGCCAGCGACTCTGAAGCACCGCCCCAAATTTCTCTTTTCTTCACCCTGCCTCTGCCATGTTAACAGTGGGTGTCCCCATGTCTCAAGTGGGCCTCGCTGTGCCGTGCGAGGATGTACATCAGTATGAGGACACTGAATGTCGTTCATGCCTACAGTGGCCATCCCTGTATGCACAGTGGATGTCCCCATGTCAGCGTGGCATCGCCATGTCTGAAGTGGCATCACTGTATCCACAGTGGGTGGCACCATGCCTACAGAGGCTATCGCTGTATCTACAGTGGATGTCACTGGACCTAATGCAGACATTATCATGCCCATATGGGCATCAGCCCATCTGAAGCAGTTATCACCACGTATACAGTGATGACACTATGTCTCAAGCGGCAGTCACTATACCTACAGGGTCTTCGATAGCTTACTGGATATATGACGGCGAGCAAGTTACTCCTTTAATTTCAGTTTCTTTATCAGTATCAGCACAATATCACTATACCTTAAAAGAGTTGAATGCATTGGGATGGAGTTAAGGCACTTGCCTGCAAAGCCAAAGGACCCTGGTTTGATTCCCCAGGTCCCACATAAGCCAGATGCACAAGGGGGCGCACACATCTGGAGTCTGTTTGCAATGGCTGGAGGCCCTGCTGCACCCATTCTCTCTCTCTCTCTCTTACTCTCTGTCTACCCCTCTCTCTCTCTCTCTCTCAAATGAATAAATAAATAAATTAAAAATATACATTTTTAAAAAAAGTGTTGCATGCCTTAAAGGAGAGACCATGGATCTTCCCAAGCTTGCTGAGTTGTTACAGACATCAATGGCGCTTAGGGAATGCTCTTCACTCTCGGCCCTTCTCCTAGCTGTCTCCAGGGCAAGACTTCTTAAAATCTTTTCCATAATGACCCCTTTGATTGGGAGAAATGTTCACATGACCCCAGAGTTTATAGATTCATAAAATCGATATTGTAGATATAGAAAATATGTATACAAAGTAAACATTTACTATAATAAGTCATAAAGGCATTTAATTATTTGATGTTCATACAATTTTCATACTAGGAGATGGTGGTGATTGCTTATTTTTACATAAAAAATTAAATCTCGGATGAATATCTGATATTTCAGGACATAGAGCACCTTTTATGTTTTTCAGAGTTGATCAATATTTTGATTTTATAATTGTCAATGTAGAGAACACCACTTTGAATAAATATACAGTACAAAATGGCAGAAGTATATTTAGGGCCATTTCAGAAACTGTTGTGAACTCTTTCCTCATGCCAAGCCAGATTTCATTGAAAAATGTTTTATGATATTCAAAGTGATTGACCCAAGCCGCGGTTTTTGAACTCAAAGATTCTAACACAACACAAAGATATAGTAATGCGATTCCTCACATGTTGAGGAGTGACGGTGGGAAAACAGTAGAAGTCTTTGTTTTTCATAATTAAACCATTATGTTTTTATAAGGGCAGAACATCTACAGGTAATGCACTCCAATTCAAGTACTTATGCAGTATTCTCAAATCGGAGCCGAGGTATTTCAGGCGGCATTCATTGGCAATGTGTGACCCGATGACGCTCATGGTGCAAAGTAGGGGTGTGATATGTTCAGAACCGGGTCACACCATGTAACAAGCATTGCCATAAACTCCTTTCACTGCTGCCAAATTTTCCACGACCCCCCCATTCAGTTACATCACCCCCATGTGAGGTCACAACCCAGGTTTTAAGAAGCTAATCTCTAGAGGTCCTTGGGTAGCATTGGATGAGAAATACCCTCTGGCCAGTCATTATGAGCTGTTCTGACTAAGTGACATGGTCACCATTTGAGCGCCCAGTAGAGGGTCAAGTCAGCTAAAGTGGACGTGCACTTGGCCCTGGTACCACTAGCCACCCAGTAGGACCTGTGTCATCTATGCCCTGGCTCCCTGAGGCTATTTTTTTTCTTCTACCTTACATTTTTGGACATATAAAAATGTTTCATCTCTCTTCTTTGTGGCCTGGGTGAATTTTCCTACCTGTGGCTGGCTTGGCGGCTTTCTGGGACCTGCACTGTACTGAATACATCATGGACCAATCAGCGCCTTCTTCTTCATGTAAGCTGACTCTGGATGGGCAGGCTTCCCCTGGTCAATGACATTTCAGTTCCAGTGGAGATTTTCTACCTCTGGAAATAACCTCAGCCCAGAAGAGCCTATTCTTTCTGCCTTTTTTCCCTCTTACTCTAAAATACTCTGGGGAATCGAACCTGGGTCCTTAGGCTTTGCAGGCAAGTGCCTTAACTGCTAAGCCATCTCTCTAGCCCAAGGTGACATTTTGATACGCATGCTATACACTGTGCTGTGATCAAGACGGGAAATTCATTGTTGCTAATTCTATTCTCTAGTTCCTTAACTCCGCACTAGACATTGTGAGTTTCTTCCTTCTGCTAACTCCAGGCTGAGTTTGTGGCTCCCTGAGGTGTAAGGTTCAGGGGATTGTGTGAGATGTTTGTTTTTTGATCCAGGCATTTGTCACTATAAACCTGTCTCAGAGGTGTGGTGGCTGTGTCCTGATGTTTGTGGTTAAGCTAAGCTTTGATGGAGCAACTTCGCTGGGAAAGTTTCAGGTGATAGGATCCAGAAAAGGAAGGAAGATAACACAGGGACCAGGGACCTGGAGCCAGCAAGGGCCAGGTGGGCCCTGATAGGCAAGATCCTTCCATGTGAGGCTGGAGACAGCACAGCAAACCTCACACTTAGGCCTGAACACTGCTGCCTCCAGCCAGCATTGCACAAGCTGGGGACCCCAGCTGAGGACACACTGTGTATCTGTACACTGTGCACGTCAGCTACATTGTGTGTCTGTCTACACTGTGCACAGCTACACCATGAATATCTATTGTGTGTACACTGTGTATGTCTACACTGTGTGTCTGTCTACACTGTGTCTACTCTATACATGTCTGCACTGTGTGTCTGTCTACACTGTGCATGTCTGTCTACACTGTGTCTACTCTGCATGTCTACACTGTTCATGTCTGTCTACACTGTGTCTACTCTATACATGTCTGCACTGTGTGTGTCTACACTGTTCATGTCTGTCTACACTGTGTCTACTCTATACATGTCTGCACTGTGTGTGTCTACACTGTTCATGTCTGTCTACACTGTGTCTACTCTGCATGTCTGCACTGTGTGTGTCTACACTGTTCATGTCTGTCTACACTGTGTCTACTCTGCATGTCTACACTGTGCGTGTCTACACTGTTCATGTCTGTCTACACTGTGTCTACTCTATACATGTCTGCACTGTGTGTGTCTACACTGTTCATGTCTGTCTACACTGTGTCTACTCTATACATATCTGCACTGTGTGTGTCTACACTGTTCATGTCTGTCTACACTGTGTCTACTCTGCATGTCTGCACTGTGTATGTCTACTCTGTTCATGTCTGTCTACACTGTGTCTACTCTGGATGTCTACACTGTGTGTGTCTACACTGTTCATGTCTGTCTACACTGTGTCTACTCTGCATGTCTGCACTGTGTATGTCTACTCTGTTCATGTCTGTCTACACTGTGTCTACTCTGCATGTCTACACTGTGTATGTCTACTCTGTTCATGTCTGTCTACACTGTGTCTACTCTGCATGTCTGCACTGTGTGTGTCTACACTGTTCATGTCTGTCTACACTGTGTCTACTCTATACATATCTGCACTGTGTGTGTCTACACTGTTCATGTCTGTCTACACTGTGTCTACTCTGCATGTCTGCACTGTGTATGTCTACTCTGTTCATGTCTGTCTACACTGTGTCTACTCTGCATGTCTACACTGTGTGTGTCTACACTGTTCATGTCTGTCTACACTGTGTCTACTCTGCATGTCTGCACTGTGTATGTCTACTCTGTTCATGTCTGTCTACACTGTGTCTACTCTGCATGTCTACACTGTGTGTGTCTACACTGTTCATGTCTGTCTACACTGTGTCTACTCTGCATGTCTACACTGTGTGTGTCTACTCTGTTCATGTCTGTCTACACTGTGTCTACTCTGCATGTCTGCACTGTGTATGTCTACTCTGTTCATGTCTGTCTACACTGTGTCTACTCTGCATGTCTACACTGTGTGTGTCTACTCTGTTCATGTCTGTCTACACTGTGTCTACTCTGCATGTCTACACTGTGCGTGTCTACACTGTTCATGTCTGTCTACACTGTGTCTACTCTGCATGTCTACACTGTGTATGTCTACACTGTTCATGTCTGTCTACACTGTGTCTACTCTGCATGTCTGCACTGTGTGTGTCTACACTGTTCATGTCTGTCTACACTGTGTCTACTCTGCATGTCTGCACTGTGTGTGTCTACACTGTTCATGTCTGTCTACACTGTGTCTACTCTGCATGTCTACACTGTGTGTGTCTACTCTGTTCATGTCTGTCTACACTGTGTCTACTCTGCATGTCTGCACTGTGTATGTCTACACTGTTCATGTCTGTCTACACTGTGTCTACTCTGCATGTCTACACTGTGTATGTCTACACTGTTCATGTCTGTCTACACTGTGTCTACTCTGCATGTCTACACTGTGTGTGTCTACACTGTTCATGTCTGTCTACACTGTGTCTACTCTATACATGTCTACACTGTGTGTGTCTACTCTGTTCATGTCTGTCTACACTGTGTCTACTCTGCATGTCTACACTGTGCGTGTCTACACTGTTCATGTCTGTCTACACTGTGTCTACTCTGCATGTCTACACTGTGTGTGTCTACACTGTTCATGTCTGTCTACACTGTGTCTACTCTGCATGTCTGCACTGTGTGTGTCTACACTGTTCATGTCTGTCTACACTGGGTCTACTCTGCATGTCTGCACTGTGTGTGTCTACACTGTTCATGATTGTCTACACTGGGTCTACTCTGCATGTCTGCACTGTGTGTGTCTACACTGTGCATGTCTGTCTACACTGTGTCTACTCTGCATGTCTACACTGTGTGTGTCTACTCTGTTCATGTCTGTCTACACTGTGTCTACTCTGCATGTCTGCACTGTGTATGTCTACACTGTTCATGTCTGTCTACACTGTGTCTACTCTGCATGTCTGCACTGTGTATGTCTACACTGTTCATGTCTGTCTACACTGTGTCTACTCTGCATGTCTACACTGTGTGTGTCTACACTGTTCATGTCTGTCTACACTGTGTCTACTCTGCATGTCTACACTGTGTATGTCTACACTGTTCATGTCTGTCTACACTGTGTCTACTCTATACATGTCTACACTGTGTGTGTCTACTCTGTTCATGTCTGTCTACACTGGGTCTACTCTGTATGTCTGCACTGTGTGTGTCTACACTGTTCATGTCTGTCTACACTGTGTCTATTCTATACATGTCTGCACTGTGTGTGTCTACACTGTTCATGTCTGTCTACACTGTGTCTACTCTGCATATCTGCACTGTGTGTGTCTACTCTGTTCATGTCTGTCTACACTGTGTCTACTCTGCATGTCTGCACTGTGCGTGTCTACACTGTTCATGTCTGTCTACACTGTGTCTACTCTGCATGTCTGCACTGTGTATGTCTACTCTGTTCATGTCTGTCTACACTGTGTCTACTCTGCATGTCTACACTGTGTGTGTCTACACTGTTCATGTCTGTCTACACTGTGTCTACTCTATACATGTCTGCACTGTGTGTGTCTACACTGTTCATGTCTGTCTACACTGTGTCTACTCTGCATGTCTGCACTGTGTGTGTCTACACTGTTCATGTCTGTCTACACTGTGTCTACTCTGCATGTCTACACTGTGTGTGTCTACACTGTTCATGTCTGTCTACACTGTGTCTACTCTGCATGTCTACACTGTGTGTGTCTGCACTGTGTATGTCTACACTGTTCATGTCTGTCTACACTGTGTCTACCCTGCATGTCTGCACTGTGTATGTCTACTCTGTTCATGTCTGTCTACACTGTGTCTACTCTGCATGTCTGCACTGTGTATGTCTACTCTGTTCATGTCTGTCTACACTGTGTCTACTCTGCATGTCTACACTGTGTATGTCTACTCTGTTCATGTCTGTCTACACTGTGTCTACTCTGCATGTCTGCACTGTGTATGTCTACTCTGTTCATGTCTGTCTACACTGTGTCTACTCTGCATGTCTACACTGTGTGTGTCTACACTGTTCATGTCTGTCTACACTGTGTCTACTCTGCATGTCTACACTGTGTGTGTCTACACTGTTCATGTCTGTCTACACTGTGTCTACTCTGCATGTCTACACTGTGTGTGTCTGCACTGTGTATGTCTACACTGTTCATGTCTGTCTACACTGTGTCTACTCTGCATGTCTGCACTGTGTATGTCTACTCTGTTCATGTCTGTCTACACTGTGTCTACTCTGCATGTCTGCACTGTGTATGTCTACTCTGTTCATGTCTGTCTACACTGTGTCTACTCTGCATGTCTGCACTGTGTATGTCTACACTGTGCATGTCTGTCTACACTGTGTCTACTCTGCATGTCTACACTGTGTGTGTCTATACTGTGTGTGTCTACACTGTTCATGTCTGTCTACACTGTGTCTACTCTATACATGTCTGCACTGTGTGTGTCTACACTGTTCATGTCTGTCTACACTGTGTCTACTCTGCATGTCTACACGGTGCGTGTCTACACTGTTCATGTCTGTCTACACTGTGTCTACTCTGCATGTCTACACTGTGTATGTCTACTCTGTTCATGTCTGTCTACACTGTGTCTACTCTATACATGTCTGCACTGTGTGTGTCTGTCTGTGTTCATGTCTGTCTACACTGTGTCTACTCTGCATGTCTACACGGTGCGTGTCTACACTGTTCATGTCTGTCTACACTGTGTCTACTCTGCATGTCTACACTGTGTATGTCTACTCTGTTCATGTCTGTCTACACTGTGTCTACTCTGCATGTCTACACTGTGTGTGTCTACACTGTGCATGTCTGTCTACACTGTGTCTACTCTGCATGTCTACACTGTGTGTGTCTACACTGTTCATGTCTGTCTACACTGTGTCTACTCTATACATGTCTGCACTGTGTGTGTCTACACTGTTCATGTCTGTCTACACTGTGTCTACTCTGCATGTCTACACTGTGTATGTCTACACTGTTCATGTCTGTCTACACTGTGTCTACTCTGCATGTCTACACTGTGTGTGTCTACACTGTTCATGTCTGTCTACACTGTGTCTACTCTGCATGTCTACACTGTGTGTGTCTACACTGTTCATGTCTGTCTACACTGTGTCTACTCTGCATGTCTACACTGTGTGTGTCTACTCTGTTCATGTCTGTCTACACTGTGTCTACTCTGCATGTCTACACTGTGCGTGTCTACACTGTGCATGTCTGTCTACACTGTGTCTATTCTATACATGTCTGCACTGTGTGTGTCTACACTGTTCATGTCTGTCTACACTGGGTCTGCTTTGTACATGTCTACACTGTGCGTGTCTACACTGTGCATGTCTGTCTACACTGTGTCTATTCTATACATGTCTGCACTGTGTGTGTCTACACTGTTCATGTCTGTCTACACTGTGTCTACTCTGCATGTCTACACTGTGTATGTCTACACTGTTCATGTCTGTCTACACTGTGTCTACTCTGCATGTCTACACTGTGTGTGTCTACACTGTTCATGTCTGTCTACACTGTGTCTACTCTGCATGTCTACACTGTGTATGTCTACTCTGTTCATGTCTGTCTACACTGTGTCTACTCTGCATGTCTACACTGTGCGTGTCTACACTGTGCATGTCTGTCTACACTGTGTCTATTCTATACATGTCTGCACTGTGTGTGTCTACACTGTTCATGTCTGTCTACACTGGGTCTGCTTTGTACATGTCTACACTGTGTGTGTCTACACTGTTCATGTCTGTCTACACTGGGTCTACTCTGCATGTCTGCACTGTGTGTGTCTACACTGTGCATATCTGTCTACACTGGGTCTACTCTGCATGTCTGCACTTTGTGTGTCTGCACTGTGTGTGTCTATAAGGTGTGTGTCTTTTCTGTTCATGTCTGTCTATACTGTGTCTACTCTGCATGTCTACACTGTGTGTGTCTACACGGTGTGTGTCTACTCTGTTCATGTCTGTCTACACTGTGTCTACTCTGCATGTCTACACGGTGTGTGTCTACACTGTTCATGTCTGTCTACACTGTGTCTACTCTGCATGTCTGCACTGTGTTTGTCTATACGGTGTGTGTCTTCTCTGTTCATGTCTGTCTATACTGTGTCTACTCTGCATGTCTACACTGTGTGTGTCTACACGTTGCGTGTCTACTCTGTTCATGTCTGTCTACACTGGGTCTACTCTGCATGTCTGCACTGTGTCTGTCTACACTGTGTGTGTCTACACTGTTCATGTCTGTCTACACTGTGTCTACTCTGCATGTCTGCACTGTGTTTGTCTATACGGTGTGTGTCTTCTCTGTTCATGTCTGTCTACACTGTGTGTGCTCTGTGTCCGTCTACACTGTGTGTCTGTCTATGTTGTGTCTGTGTACACTGTGCACATGTACACCGTGTATGTCTACACTGTGTGTGCATCTACACTGTGTCCATACTGCGTGTGTGCCTGTACTCTGTTCCCTCAGGGTCCTGCCTTTCCTTCAACTGTCCTCTCAAAGATGGAAGCAGGATTGCTCCCATTTTCTCCGTGTTCACTCAATGGGAAAAATCAAACGTCACTGAGACGCGGGGGTGGACCTTGATTTCCTCCTGTCCTTCACTGTCACTGCAGCAGCGTCAGCCACTGCCAATGCCACATACACAGTATACCACCAAGAATTCCTGGCAAGGTCTTTGTCCTGGCTTGTTTGGGTAAAGAGCAAATGTGCTCCCTGGAGTTACTTGATTGAACCACAAATGACCCAAAGTAGGAGACTTGAGGGGCTCAGGAACTTGGAGCCTAAGCCCCAAGTGGGGAGCAGGCTGCCGTGGTAACACACGGGGACAGGGACTGTGGCCACTGCCCGTGAGGCTCTCCAGAGTCTGCACCTTGAGTTCACAAGGCCTTGCACCGCTTCTTTCTTTCTATTGTGAGAAATATGGGAATAAAGTCAATGCTACTTCATTGAGTTTTAAGTGTAAAATTTGGTGGCACTACCCTCATTCATGATGTCCAAATGTCACCATTTCCAAAGCTTCTTCATTACCCTCAAAAAAACCCCTTCGTCCCCAAACCTACATTTCACTAACACAATACTCCTTGGCTGTGTAACTTAAGAGCAAAACACCAACTCTTCATGTCATTTGAATGTTGCAATAAGTGACATCTTGAAAATGGTGTATGGAGTTTTCTTGAAATCAAGTCATGTTGTGAATGACCTGGTGAGAGTGGAGTATGTGGGGCAGATCACCAAGAGGTTGAAGAAATGACAAGCACTTTGCAAATTTAGATTTTACAGTTTTGATCTTTTCAAAAGTCATATTTCATATATCAATCCTCTAGTTTTTGTATCCTGGAAAAAAATCTTTTAATTTTCCTTGTATAGAAAAGTCCTGACATTTATAACCCATAACTCTATTTGCCTCAGCTCTGCTCAGTTAAACATTATCTCTTATCTTTTCACTTGCTTGCATCAGGCTGGTTCCACAGTAGCTGCACGGGTCCAGCACTGCCCCGTCCAGCACTGATCCATCCCTGGTGGGAGGAAATCCTGCAGGAGCCTCAGATGGGCATGGAGGAAGAGGGAGCGCCTCCGGACACAAGAGCCATTGTCACAACAGGCAGGACTGGATGCTTATGGCTTGAGCATCAGGAAGTTTTAAGGTAGTCCCTTTCATTTTATTTTATTTTTTCAGTGCTGAGAACCGAACCCAGAGCCTTGCGTTTGTGGGTAAGCGCTCATCCACTGAGCTAAATCCCAACCCCTAAGGTAGTCCCATTTAAATACACGCATCTCTGTATGTGACATCCAATAAATGCAAACATCCTGAAAAGCAGATACGTGCTATTCTAAAAAGAATAATTTCTTTTTAGTCTGCACATTGATTTTTTCAAAATATTTCGCATAAAATAAACCCCTGTTTCAAGAATGACATATCCCATCAGACTTGGGGAAGGAAAGAGAGGTGCCCACATCTTTTATCTGAGGAAGACACTAAGGTGACTGGGATCTAAACATGTGCAGTGTGACAACAGGGAAGTCAGGACTGCGTGGCGCGGCCCGGTGGCGGCCGCAGCTCAGAGCTGTGAGCAGAAAGTGTGGTTCCAGGGTATAATCCGACCAATACACTATGTTCTTTGCAAAAGGTTGTGAGGCCTTGGCCTAATAAGCATAATCTCATTACACTGCAAATAAAACTTTCCTATTTATCTCCAGATTTCAAATGAATCTAATAAGGCTTATGATACAGTCACCCAATACCCTAATCATATTTCTGCCTATCTAAAAGCAATCAGTAATTGTGTTACGGCAGAACGTGCTGACAATACCTCTGACACAGACAGGAGAATGAGAACCCAGCTGTACTAATTAAATTAAATGCTGGGCTGATGGAATACATTTGCCTCAGCCGGGAGCATGGGTGCAGAATTAATAAGCATTACAGCTCAGAGCGTGAGATGCTATCATAATGGAGGCGAGGTTTTGATGTTGAGAGCCCCATTCAGACTCAATGCACCATGAGGGATGGCAGTGACAGCTGCTTAGAGAGGTGCAGAGCCTTGAACAAATCGTACAGGAACTTTCTCGTTCATATGTTCCTTGCAGAGGAACATGGCATTCTGCATGGCCCTTGCAACCTGCAACCCACGGAGCTTGCTCCAGGCGGGCAGTTGCAACCACCATGGCTCCCTCTTTCCTCAAATGCTGGTCTTCATACCACGCAACGAGCCTCTGATCTCACCTCCTCCTGAGAACCACATCCTACCCCAGCTTTTAGATGACAAAAATATCCTGAGGGCTTCACAACAAGTCTGGATGGATTAGGTTAGCTGCAAGGTGTTTTCCTGATTTCTTCCAGGAAACGCAGGGCCCTCAGGAGCTGGCTGCACAAGGCTCACCTGTGTGGTGGGTCATTATGAGATCATGCAGTGGGGCCCAGAGAGATGCTGGTCTGGGCTGGTGGCTCCCCGGCCAGTGGGGACCACCTTCCATGCCCTGCCCAGCCTCTGCCAGCGCAGCACAATCCTTCCCTCATAAATTAGCCGTGCTATCTCGCTGGCTGCAGTGCGAAGCCGCTGTGCCAGCCGGCCAGCCAGGCTCATTATCTTGAGGATTTTGACAGGATATTAAATTTACTAATCCTGAACTTGCTGGACTGACCCCTCACTGCGAACAGACAATGCCGATGCTGCTCGTAGAATGCATTCCGCTTTCTTTCTCCGCTCTTGCTTCTGTCTCCAAGGATCCTGTGCACACGACTGTCCCTGCTTCCCTAGTTTCCCTCGATGCACATAGCCACATAGCCATCAGCGTCAGCTGCCAGCCCACTTGCCCTGCTGTGCAGACTCCTGACAGGTAACCCCATGGAAATGTGCACTCAGGTACCAACACATCGTGCACTTGGGCACATAGCCCAGCCTTTGCAGACATACGGGTACCACTGTGCAACCCTGGCTTGCTGGCTGGGACTGATACAGACACTCCAACAAGCTTGTCACAGGTTAAACACACACACTCATGCCTTGAAAAACATAGGCACACACAAAGTCATGTGCTCACCCATGTGCTCACCATGCACACAAAACATCATCTTTTATTCACACATGTGGATACCCATATGCATGCACCTACACCTACATGACTGCACACATGTGCACAGACTCACACCCCCACATACATACACATGAAAATGCCTCATCTAAATACCATCACACATGCACACTCCCATGCATATACACACATAATAGACACACATCAGTCACACGTGTGCATGCCCTCTGTAAAATATACACTACTAGAATCACTCACATATGTGTACACCCCACTCTCTTAAACATACATACACAAAATGTACACTTCATACACATATATCCACTCACACAATACATAACACATACTACCCATATCATGCTGACATATATGTACTCACATGAGTACCCACACAAATAAACAGCAGGCATATATCACACTCACATGTGTATGCCCCCCACACTTACACATCTACACACACAACAGACAACACACACATCACACCTATACAAACATAGTCCTCCACTCTTGCATACATGTAAATGCAAAATATACCCACATCTTACTCACACATGTATACCCTCATCATGCACACTTTCATACACATGCACAGATAGCATACACCACAGATATCACACCCACATGTATACACTCTCCCATACTCACATACTTGCACCTACAACATATACCACATATATCACATCCACATGTGTATACCCACATACTCATTCACACACATCAAACTCACACTTATGCATGTGCATATACCACATACATCACACCCACATGCTTATGTCTGTGTACCCACTCATATTATATCAATACACATATGCACTGGCACTCATATCACAGTTACACAATATTCCCACATGCATACTCACCCCATATATGTACACACACACACTCATACTCTCCACAAACACACAAACACAAGTCAAGCACTTGCACACACACAGGCACATAAACACACATACATGCCCAGACATAGACATGGTACAAAAATCAAACCCACATAGGTATATGCACACACATAGACCTTCATATATATACATGTCCACACCACACATGGGTATATTATACATTTATGCCTACACGTTTGTATACATATGTCAATGCCCCACGTATGCACACATGGGCATACAGGTAATTATGCCTCCCCGTATACACATATCTATCTACAACTACACATTTGCACAAATCACACATGGATATATGTACATTTATGCCTACACATGCATACATACATGTCATTGACCCCACATGCACACATATCAGTCACATAGGTGTACAAACATATAAATGCCTATGAATACACAGGTGCACACAGCACATATATGCATATACACACTCATGCCCAACATATGGATACTCACATGTCCAAAACAGCACATATTATGTCCACACATGTTTGCATGTAGGAATAGACTCATACCCATGTTTATGAACCCAGACTCTAACCCACATGTATACACAAGTGTGTACAAACACCTATGTGATATACACATAAGTACTCCCTACACATGTACACACAGCCCAGCCATTGCCATGGTGCTGGGCATATTCCTGGGTCACCTGACTTTCATTCCAAGGTCACCCCTTCAACCCCAGTCCATATGTGCATATGGGGGTTGCCCACAGCTTCTGCCTCTCTGTGTGTTCTCACGCCCCCACAAACCAGATACACACACATGTTGGGAGAGCGACTGCTACTCTGTTTATTTCTCTATAAATAAACCCATGCTACAGCAGACCCTATGGTATTTTTAGAAAGTTCTGGGTTCCGCAGCAGAATTCAGCATCTCGCCCATTCATAAGCTTTCTGCGCTGCAGTAAAGCAAAACACGCCACAGATTTCTACCGACATCCTGCCAATTTGATCTCTAAATAATTCAGCATTAGAATCTGGTCAGCTGTCCTACCTCCCCGAAAACTCCTGCAAACACAGTGCCAATTAAGTTGCTGAAAACAGCCGATTTCCACTGATACTGTACAGATAAAGCTGACCATTAAATCGCAATTTGCCATCGCAGGCAATGGAGGCTGCTGACAGCCCGTGGAGCTTGTAATCTCGTTTAACCCCCTCCTGTCAGGAGCAGGCCCAGCCCTTCGCATAATGCCTCCAAATTAGACCCGACAGGCCGGCAGAAAGTGAAGCCTCTTTAGCTAAAAGTCAGGCCGCAGTGGGCAGCCCTGACCTTCACTGGCCCCGGCTCACAGTGCGCGTCTCCAGGGACCCCAGAGACATTTGCTTCCTGGGAGGAGGCCTGGCGGCTGGAGAGGCGATGGGGCGGGGCACTGGCCACACGGCACTTGGATTTCCCTGGGGGCAAATTACAGAGAATTTTCCTAGACAATGGAAGAAAATTTCACCTGGGCCTTTTCAAGTCTTTCTTTGGTAATAAAAGATGAACTCTGATGGTTCCAGCTCAATATTTCCCTTTGCCTGCGGTGCCCTCTGACTTGGAGCCAGGGGACGTCTCTGTTGGAACACAGAGCCCCCCTCCAGCCTGGCCGCCTGCATTTTAGATGAGGCCAGCCTAGCTGGTGGCTGCGTCTTGTCTTCAAAGCCTCCCGGCTGGCATTTACCATTTACCGAAGGAAACCAGCTGCCCTGGGATCCCAGATGATGGTCCTCGCTGCCTCCCACCCGTCCCACCTGTTTTGTTCAGTGTCCCTCACAGACCTCACAACGGTAACGTTCAAGTTCATTTGTTACCACATTTCAACAGTCTCTAAATCAAGGCACAGCATTTCGCACCTAGAATAATTACAAGCCTGGATTTTTAACCCAAGTACCATTCCGTGCACTCTATTTCAGAAAAACTTGTCTTTTTTTTCTTTTCTTTCCTTTCTTCCTTCTCTCTTCCTTTCCTCCTTCCTTTTCTTTCTCCCTTCCTTCCTTCCTTCCTTCCTTCCTTCCTTCCTTCCTTCCTTCTTTCCTTCCTTCCTTCTCTCTTCCTTTCCTCCTTCCTTCCTTCTTTTCTTTCCAGCAATTATTAATCTAAAAGAGCTTCCTTCCTCAATGTTAATATTTTCCTTTTTTTTTTTTGTAAGAACAAATGAAAATACTTCAAGGCCGCATGTGATGATGCTGGATCGCCTCTGGCCCTTACAAAGATAAAAGCACCACCACACTCAAAACTGCGGTCTATTCATCTCTTTTATACCCTCCTCGTTTGAATTTTTTTTTTTTTTATAAAAAGGTTGTAATTGTCCAGACAAAAATTTCAAAAAACAGAAGTATAGTTTAGGAGTGAAAGGAGAGAAAAGAGAGGTAAGAGGAGAGGAGAGAGGAGAAGAGGGAAGGAGAGGAGAGACCTCCCAGATTGCTCTCTTTGGAAGCTTTTCAATGACTGTACAAATGTCTCTTAAAAGCAGAGAAAGTTCTAGATGCTCTTGAGGTGGCTGGTGGGGGAGGGTCTGGGCTCTGATGCAGCCTCTGTTCCTCTTTGCAGGTGTCCCTGCTGTCCCCGGCTGAGGCCCCTGTGCCCCACAGCCTCCCCATGACTCACCATTCAGGCTCCCAGGGCTGCACAGCAGGAAGGAACTCTCCACACTTCTAGAAGCCATAACCCTCTTGGTGTTGGTGGTTGGTCGGGCAGTCAGGGTCAGTACGTGCTGCAGAGGCCAGCTCATCTTTGTGGCTGACTGACTCAAGTTCTGAGCCCACCCCACTCTCCCCCAGCCTCACTTTTCTTCTCCTTGGGTAAAGTTAGCTGGAATCACTACTGAAGCCACCTCAATGTTTATCCCGACTTCCCGGGGCTGCACTGGAGTGAAGTCCTGCCTGCAGAGGCTTTTGCAATGGAGTGGTTTATTTAATTTGTCGGTATAATGGGAACAGCTGAATGAGAGACAGAGAATGCAGTGTGGTATAAAAGAAACAAAGGCTAAAAGTACCACTATTTTGATTCTCTTTTTAAAATTACTTCCAAAGTGTGGTATCTATTGTGAAGAATAATGCTGAACAAAGCACAGGGTCTTGGCAATATTCACAGAGCTTATTCACCCACAGCCAGCTCTGTCTGTACATTCAGAGGTAGAATACACTTATAAATGATGTATTGGAAGGACTATAGCTTCCATTGTGTGCTCAGTGTAAACAAAAAGGCAGACAGGAGCTGACTGGCATATGTGCAGCGGGGCCACGCTCGATCCAACCATGCCCCGCTCCCAGGGAAACGGGAGCCAGAACAGCCCACGGGGCAGGGTGGTGAGGGCTTGGCCCGCCGAGCCCCTGCTCTCTCCTCTCCACCCCTCAACCCTGATGCCGGCTGCAGGAGCTTCTAGAAGGTTCTACTGGGAAGCATGGGCTCAAAGAATCCCAGCCCACTTCCTAGTGGAAACTGTAGCTTGTCCTTTCTGGCAACGTCCAGAACCTTCACTGGCAGGACACACCCATTGACAACAGTATCCACAGGTTGCAGCCCACCCTCAGGATAACGGCCTCAGTCAATGTACTGTGTACAGGGGCCCGGTGGATCCTGATGCCTTCAGGCCAGCCCCCGTGCAAGAGAAGGCTATGTGCGGTCATCAAGGCCACAGTAATGAACCTGGCCTTCCCTAACTTGACAATCCTTCTTGGAAGGTTCTGGAATGGTACTTCTGGATGCTGACTGTATCCCAGTGCTGTGTAGGCTGTAACTTTTGATGCCATCTTTGGCTACTGTTTTCTCTTGGCAAAGCATTTTGAGACACTCAGACCCACAGGTAAGACCACTGGATCTTTACCTGCATCCTGGTCCTGGGTTGGAGAACTCGAGACTGTTCACCATGTTAGAAAAGTTTAATTTAATGAACTCACTGTGCGTGCCAATATCATACATATATGTAGCATATTTTGACCATATTCCTCCATCACCTTCCCGTGTTCCCTCTTCCCTGCCCCTGAACCCCTTCTTTTCCTAATTAGTCTCCATCTACTTTATTTTAATGTATGTATGTATGTGTGTGTGTATGTGTGTGTGTATGTGTGTGTATGTATGTATGTGTGTGTATGTGTGTGTATATCTGTGTGTATGTGTGTATATATCTGTGTGTATGTGTGTGTATGTATGTGTGTATGTATGTGTGTATGTATGTGTGTGTGTGTGTGTATATGTATGTGCATGTATGAGCGTGCCAGGGTCAATGTCAGAAGCCTGTGCCACATTTTGCGTCTGGCTTATGTGGATGACTAGGGAATTGAACCCCAAGCTTTGCAAGCAGGCACATTTAACTGTGGTGCCATCTCCCCAGCCCCTTACTTTCTCTTTTTCTTAAATTAAAAACATTATTAAAATTTTACATAATCCCCCTCCCATCACTTTCCTTTACCCCCCCTTTCTAATCCCCTTCCACAGAACTTCCTCATCTTTCCAACTACTCCCTCTTCTATTTTGATCTTTTTTTTTTTGACCCTCCTCCATCGTCCTGACAATATGTTCGTGGGCCCAGCGTTATGCTGGTCTTGTACCTCTGTGAGGTCAGGACTGTACCCTCTACTTAATGACTGGACAGCAGGTTCTGAAGCACTTTGTCCCATTCTTTGGCTCTTACATTCTTTCTACCACCTCTTCTTCAGTGATTCCTGAGCCTTGGAGGGACACCTTCTGCTTTTGTATCAGTGAGTCACCAAAACAAACAAAAGTCAAACAACAACAGCAAAAAAGATGTAAAAGAACACTCTGGAATTATGAAGAGAGCCACGTATGTCATCAGCATCCTCAGATCCTGAGCTGTGTAGTTGGCCCACATCTGTTGCACCCATCTGAATGAGGTACAGGCTGCTCTGAGCCAGGGACTGCTGAGAATTGAGCTTGGGAGAAACTGGTTCAAGAAGGAATGTGTTTTGAGGAAGTTACTCCTTCCTGTCCCTGGAGAGAAGGCACACCCTCTTCGCAGAGTACAGTACTCCAGGGACCACAGTCTCAGGGCCCCTGCAGGCTGACTGCTCAGGGGGCCCTGTGGTGCACACCTGAGAGATGGACAAACCAAGGACTTCAGGAGTGGAGGCCTCCCAGGCCTGTGGCCTCTAACCCGGCTGCGGCCCCAGCTCCCTCCAGTGAGACCGGGGTCAGAGGTGGGGTCATGATGGCCTCCTCGGCCTGGGATGACGCTTCCACACTCACTTCAGAGGTGGGGCCTTTAGTGGCCCCGTGAAGCTCACAGTCGTCTCACTGCTGAGTGTGTGTGCTTTAATTTTCTCGGTGGAAATTTGTGTTCAAGGGGACATTTAAAAACTATTTGCTTCCCATGAGAAATAGGAATCCTTGCCAGTGCATAGATTCCAAAAGCAGCATCCTTTGAAGGATTTAAAAGTCAGCATGTCAATCAGTTCCGGGCTTTATACATCCAGGGTTTACTCAGGAGACAGGGGAAACGTCATTCAACTTGGTGCAGTGGAAGTGTCAAGGTCACTGAGCTGAGCCCAGGCTGGACAGTGGGAACTGGGGTCTTAGTCCTTCCTGTCTAAAAATAGTGGTGACAAGGGTTGTCATCTGAGGCCATGAACACAGAGAAGGTGAGGCTTCACAAAGATGGGGCTCCTTCCAGTCAGGGTCTCACGGTGACATGGAGGGCGGATCCACGGCTATGGCTGGTGAGGAAAGGAAGGAATTCAACCTTGACAACTTGAATGCGGCTTCATGGAGCGGCTGAGCCCTTCACTTGCATTCAGCATGCACTCAGACCTGCATGCCTGGCCAGCCTCTTTGCATGGGTGATACAAGGAGAAGAAAGGCCTGGCCTGCAACACGCTGGGGCACATAATCCTGTTGTAGCTGAAGTTACTAAACTTTTAGTTTTTGTGAAAATTATGGCGCCATTGACCATGTGCCTGATCCCACAGTGTTGGCTTCATGTAGAAATCCAGACATCTTGGGGCAGGCCACTTCACCTTGAGGGAAACTGCATCACAGAACATAGACTAGTCTGGTGTGCATGTGTGTGTGCGTGCATGTGCACATGTGTGTAAATGCAATACTATAACCCAGTAGAATCTTACATTTCCCTCTGGAAAACCTGAGATGCAAAAAAAATATGACTTTCTCAATATTAGGACACAGATGGGGGTTCGATCTCTTAAGCTGCCCCAGCACATTATAAATATAATAAACTCTTCACATCCATGGCTTCCTTATTGATGGACTTAATCAACCATGGATCAAAATAATCAGAACGAGAATGTTCATCTTTACCAAACATCTGTAGACATTTTTATAGCATTTATGTTGCATGTAGCGTCATAAGTCATGTACAAAACGTTGAAAGCCTGTGGGAGGATGTATGTGGGCTATATGCAGATAGTTTGCCTTTAATCTAAGGGGCTTGACCATCTTGGATTTGGGCATTTGCAGGCAGACCTGATTGCATCCCCTTGGATTCCAAAGGGTGGCTGTAGAATGGCCTATGAAAAGCAATAGTAAAAGATTAATATAACCACATTGGGTACACCAATTTTCCAGTACACAACGTAACCGTGGATGACTTTTCCATTTGGCTCACATGATTCTCACATCCCACGTGACCTGCTGATTCTCACGAGTTACTGGAGAGTTGGGACATTGCCCACCTGAGAATTACTTTCTGTCTGTGTCACGTGCTACATGCCTCATGCTCTGGGCCGTGTGATTTGCTTAGATTTTCTCATGCCAAACCTGCATCTCTTTCTCATGTATGGTGCATGGTTTGGGGGATGGACTAACTTATAGGTGGGGGAACACTGGGGCTTGGCCATTGAATTACTCTCTCACTCTTAAAGAGAGATTCTGGTCTAAGTGGTCAGGGAGATTACAGACTGCTATAATCTACAAAATGTGTGCTTTCTATTTTGTAAAAAAAAATTTCTTGAGAATTTCCATCCATGTACATAATGTATTTAATCATGATTCTGTCTCTTCTCTCCATCCATATACATAATGTATTTAATCGTGATTCTGTCCCACTACCTTCCCGTGTTTCTCTGCTCCTCTCCACCCATGTACATAATGTATTTAATCATGATTCTGTCCCACTAACTTCCTGTGTTTCTCTTCTCCTCTCCTTCCATGTACATAATGTATTTAATCATGATTCTGTCCCACTAACTTCCCTTCCATGTACATAATGTATTTAATCGTGATTCTGTCCCACTACCTTCCCGTGTTTCTCTGCTTGTCTCCTCTCCTTCCTCCACAGAATTCCTTTTTTTAAACTTTTTAAACATCTTTTTTATTACTTAATGTTTTCTTTTTTAAAAATAAATATATATATTTTATTTATATTATTCTGATTTTACATTCATAGTATTGGTTCCGTTGTCCTCCTCCCGTCCTCCCACTTTCAAAGGGGCCCTCATCAATGGGGAATGTGGATTGTGCATTGTGAGTTTGCTCAAGAGTTCTGGTGGATAGGCCCCAGTCTCTGTGCATAATGTCCCAACTTGTGACTCTAACAATCTTTCCGCCCCTCTTCCTTTTTATTTCCAACTAGTACCTTTTCCACTTTAAAGTAACTTATTTATTTATTTATTATTTATTTATGAGAGAGAGAGAGAGGGAGAGAAAGAGCACTTCAGGACCTCTAGCCATTGCAAAAGAAGTCCTGATGCATGCACCACCATGTGCATCTGGCTTATGTGGGTTCTGGGGAATCAAACCTGGGTCCTTAGGCTTTGCAGGCAGCGTCTTGACTGCTAAGCCATCTCCCCAGAACCCTTTTCTATTTTTAAAAATATTTTATTTATATTCATTTATTTTTTTGAGAGAGATATTCAGAAATAGGCAGGTGGAGAGAAAGAGAAAGGGAGAGAATGGGCTCGCCAGGGCATCCAGCCACTCCAGATGTGTGCGCCTTCTTGTGCATCTGGCTTATGTGGGTCCTGGGGAATTGAAACTGGGTCCTTTGTCTTTGCAGGCAAGCGCCTTAACCACTAAGCCATCTCTCCAGCCCCCCTTTCTATTTTCATGTCTTTTTTTAATTTTCATGTCTTTTTTTTTTTTTTTTTTGCCTTCTTCCATCATACATGATGACATGTTGCTGGGGCAATATTGTACAGGTCTTATGCAGAAACCAACAGCTGCTGTGGCATCATACATGTGATGACCACTTTGTGCCTGGAAGCCAGCTGTTGCAGACAGCTTCAGGTTCGCTGAGATGAACTTCCAGACCAGGCACAGTTATGGAGGAAGGGATATTATTTATTGAAACTTACAGATCCAGGAAGTTCCATTCCTCAATTCCTGCTCTTGAGCCAGGAGAGTGCAAAAGCCAACCAGCCACCACAGACTGCTAAAAACAAATGAGGAAAAGGTCACACAGCAGATGGTGGGGACACATTTGCAGCTCAATGGAATCTCAAACCTCACCACACCTTAACCTCTTTATCTCCCAGGTCTCCCTATGAAAACTATAAACTAATAAAATACTGAATTTTGGGGACCCAGGCCATCTGCACATCTCCTGGGTTGAGAATAACCTCACAGTGAAACACAGTCCACTGGACAGAAACCTAAGTAGTGAGTCCTGTACAATCAAACAAGTTACATGCCCCAGTTTCAGGCCCCTGAGCAACCCAACTGTATAGTGTAAGATTTAAAACAATGGCTCAGTCTGCAGCCATGAAAGCTGCAGTTCAAGTTCAAATAACTGGAGACTAACAGTCTCATGGGGAAGTGGCCCTCTTCTGGGCAGAGTCTGGCCCCATGCCAACATCTTAAATGGCTCCACATTATGGTCCCAGCTGGGGGAGCAACCCAGGCCATCTTGCTCTTCGAGCACTGAGTTTCATGCACACGCTTCATGCAATCTCAAGTGGCTCCTGGAAGTTTCTGCAGTGATTTTTCATAACAAAACTGAGAAGAATGCAGGACACAGCCATATTCAATTGGGACAAAATGAATCTTGAAAAGTCCTTCAGTAAACACTAAAAAAGTAGCATGATTGTCTCAGGCAGTGTGTCTTGAATTGCATTTTCCATGATTGGCACTGGTATGTTTAGATTTTCAAACAAGGACTTCTGTTTCCAACTTAAAATTTTTAGAGTGACCAAAGGAGAATCAGTCCAGAAAATTTAACATGATCAAACTGGCAGGCTGCCCGCAGAACGACTGGGTTGAACCCAGTTCCAACAAAGTCCTCTGCAGTGGAAAAAAAGCAGTCCTGCACTCTGCAATTTTTTTCTGTTCTTCTTTCTCCTTTTTATTTTTTCATATGCTTTAAAATTCCTTGCAGTCTTCCTTCCTAACCACACGATATCAAAAGCTCTCTGTTCTAATCCTCTCCCGGGCTGCCTCAATTAATCACTTCTTTATTACAGAACTTGGCATACTGCCTGCTCCCACAAGGCCAGGCAGACCAGCAAAAGCCAACCAGCCACTCCAGAGCAAAACAAACTGCCTGCACGGGTCACACAGCAGACTTCAGGGCGACACATTTGCTTTCTCCCCATTTAAGACCGCCCAGCACTTTTCATTTAGAGAAAGAGGAGAGAGAGAGGGGGAAACCCTCTCCATTTCATTGGCAGGTTTTCTCTCAACCTCCCGAACTTCAGCTCATTCTTTCACTGCCTCAGCACATATCCTGCAGGCTCTACCTTCTGTGCCAGAATAGGGCGAAAGCTCTGTGACACACACCATAGCTGCTGTGGTTGTGGGCACTTGCTGAGCACTTTCTGAGGGCTGGCATTGGGAAGGAGAGGCTGTGAACTATAGAAACCTCCAGAACTCTGCACAGAAAGGTGGGAAGGTGGTTACCAGCACCGCTTATGAAGGAGGAAAAGTGATGTTGGCCATGGTTACCAGGTACAGAGTTGGGATTAGAACCTGTTTGCAGATGCCCACCCTGCAGCCTGAGTTTGTGAACTTGAACCACACGCTGGCATGGCTGGTATGGACAGCTCCAAGGAGCTCGGAGAGAGCATGGCCTGCCTTTGCCTTCTTGAAAGTCCTTCAGTAAATGCCATGATTGTTCTGTGCCTTGACAATCCCACCCGCTGCATCCGGCACTGTTGTTTAGATTTTCAAACAGGCTCTGTTTCCCTAGGAAGAGTGACCAAAGGAGAAGAGAAATCGTGGCAGGCTGCCTGGGGCCATGTATGCTTTCCTGTCTCATTGCGTTGGCTCAGATCATACCCCAACTACTCTGCTGGCATGGTATCATCATAACAGGCTTTACTCATCAGCCAATAATTAGAATGCTTCAGCAATGGCTTCTGGCATAAAGCAGTCTATTCTGACACAAAATAGCTGACGGTGTATGTATTTTTTGTTTTTGTTTTTCCAGGTAGGGTCTCACTCCAGCTCAGGCTGACCTGGAATTCACTAGTCTCAGCCTGGCCTCGAACTCACAGTGATCCTCCTACCTCTGCCTCCTGAGTGCTGGGATTAAAGGCATATGCCACTGTGAACTAAGCCTGGCTTAAAAAGGTGGGAAGGTGGTTACCCACCGCTTAAGATTTTTATATTTTATTTATTAGAGACAGAGAGCAGCCTGAGAGAGAGAATGGCTGGTATGGACAGCTCCAGGGAGCTCGGAGAAAGGGCCTGCCTTTGCCTTCAAGAGAGAGATCCGAGAGAGAGAGAGAGAGATGAGCTTTCCTGTCTCATTGAGATCATACCCCAACTAGCTGGCATGGTATCATCATAACAGGCTTTACTCATCAGCTGCTTCAGCAATGGCCTGGCATAAAGCAGTCTATTCTGAACTGACAGTGTATGTATTTTTGTTTTTGTTTTTCCAGGTAGGGTCTCACCCAGCTGCAGGCTGACCTGGAATTCACTAGTCTCAGGGTGGCCTCAACTCACAGCGATCCTCCTACCTGGGCCTCCTGAGTGCTGGGATTAAAGGCATTTTTTTTTTTTTTTTTATTTATTAGAGACAGAGAGAGAGAGAGAGAAGAGAGAGAGAGAGAGAGAATGGGCGTGCCAGGGCCTGTTTCGAAACAACTCAGATGGTAGTGTCTCTCACTCTAGCACAGGCTGACCTGGTCTCAGCTGATCTAGTCTCAGGGTGGCCTTGAACTCATGGCAATCCTCCTACCACTACCTCCCAAGTGCTGGGATCAAAAGCATGCTCCACCACACCCGGCTTGAACCTGGGTCTTTAGGCTTTGCAGGCATGCACTTTAACTGCTAAGTCATCTCTCCAGCCCTAAAGGTTTCTTGGCTTATAAGTAAAGTAAGAACATTTCTGATACCTCTTCATTTAAGTACCCTAAACACAAGCTTTTCTAAGATAGCAGTTGATTCTGTGAGTGGATGCCAAGCATGTGCAAGGCAGTGCCGCTCAGTGGTGACGGATCTCGATATGAAGTGATGTCATGGACAGTGAGCTGGGAGTCATTCCCCGCTTGCTGTGTTTAAGAAAGGGCAGGTGGAGTGGGAATCTCGGAATTTCACAGGGGAGCCCGGCTGGGTTTGGAACTCAGGGTCCTTACAGTTGCTTGGACTTGTTGCTAGTTTCAGACGTGTCATCTCCAATGGACCAGAACCATGTAGCCAAACATTGATTGGAATGGAGAGTACTCTGCTGCAGCTGGCCGGGAAAGAGGGTCGAGGCAGGGCAGGAGGGACGGGGCATCCATGATTGGACATTCAGCCCTCCCAACACTCCCTTGGAGCTCACTACCTCTAAGTGCTGTCTGCCTATAAGCACCAATGACTGTGCCAGACACCCGGGGACATGGGAGGACTTCCCAGGACCCCATGTGAGTCCCCGGAGGACTCCAGAAGTAATGAGGGCCACCATAGAGGGCTGGAGGGACAACCCCGTGGGAGAGGATCATCACTGGTAGATGGTTGACGCCTGCATGCTCAGAGCTCCAGTGAGTCCTGCTCACGGGCTCACTTGCCAACACCGCTCTACCTGGGCACATGTGGGCAATAGGAATGCGGCTCCCACCCCCATCATCCTCTCGGTGGAGGTGGCAGTCCCCTGACCAGGAAATACTTTCTGGTCAGTTTGGAAGGGAAATGGGCTTTGGAGCTAAGAGAACCTTTGTCACCAAGAGCAGCAGAAGCAATGGCTGTGGAGGCTTGTCTTTCCCATGCCAAAGCCCAAAGGAAATGAGCACCTGTCATGGCACAAGCTGGACAACTCCAGCCATTGAAACTGACACACAGCAGGGAGTGCAGACAACCCACAAGTGTGGGAAGAAAAGATCATCCTGTACAGATGTGCCAGTGTCCCCCAAAGTCCCAAGTCCTTGGCCAATAGTTAACCCTGATGAGTTTCTAGCATTCTTTTTCAGAAGGAAATAAAAGGGGAATGGATAATGTAGCAGACAGCTTCAGGTTCGCTGAGATGAACTTCCAGATCAGGCACAGTTATGGAGGAAGGGATATTATTTATTGAAGCTTACAGATCCAGGGGACGTTCCATAATGGCAGAAGTCGCGGCCTGCTCTCACAAGGCCAGGCAGAGAGAGAAAAGCCAACCAGCCACCACAGCACACAGAGCAAAAACTACAGCCAAAAGGTCACACAGCACACTTCAGGAACTCCTGCTAGGCACATTTGCATATCTTTACAATGGAATCTCAAACCATCACCACACCTTAAGACCAGCCCCCAGTGACATTGCCTCTAGCAAGGTGATTGCAGATGCAAACTCTAAGTAATAAACCACTGAATATATTGGGGGACATATATTCAAACTACCACAGATAAGTCTTCATGTTTTTCATCATATGTCCATCATCCATATAGATCAGTCTATCTAGTCATCCATCATCCTTCATCCATTCACCTATCCACCACCTATCCATCCATCTTCTTAACTATCCATCCACCCATCCACCCACTATCAATCACTCATCATTCATTATTGATAAATCTTTCATCCATATGTGCTATGTTTAATTTTGATGAACAATCAGAAAGTACTTCAGGGGCTGGAGGGATGGCTCAGCGGTTAAGGTGCTTGCTGCACAGCCAAAGGACCCAAGTTTGATTCCCCAGGACCCATGTAAGTCAGATGCACAAGGTGGCGCAAGTGTCTGGAGTTCATTTGCAGTGGCTGGAGGTGCTGGCATGCTCATTCTCTCTCTCTCCCTTTCTCTCTCTCAAATCAATAAATAAAACATTTCAGAAAGTATTTAAGGCTTCAGTAGAAGGTGCCATCAGACAGGTGAAATCCCTTTGGTGTAAGGATATATGTCCTCACCGGCTTATTTATGTATCACAAACCCATCCTTCACAGGATACGTTCACATATAATCATCATAACTTGCTGTGGCTCAGTTCATAGTGGAGCACTTGTCTAGCATGTGTGGAACCCTAGAGTCCATCACCAACATTACAAACAAGAAAAAAAAATGTCTATGAAATAAACCAACCCACAGTAAATGTTGGCAGGGACTGACATTATTTCTCAAAGAATTTTTAATCTGGATGTAGCTATTGAAAAAGCTGGACATGGTGGTGCATGCTTTTAATCCCACCTAGCATTTGGGAGACTGAAGCAGAAGGTTTGCTGTGAGTTCAAGGCCAGAGTGAATTCTAGGTTAGCCTCGGCTAGAGTGAGACCTGCCCTCATAAATAAATAAATAAATAAATAAATAAATAAATAAATAAATACAAAATAAAAAGGATATGAGCAGAGATTTTAGTTGGCAATCTACACTTGTGTAAAATCTTTAAGTGCATTAAAATGGGCTACAGCATCCTGACCTTCTACCCTCAAGATGCCAGGAGCCATTGTGCAATGTACAAGATGGCCCCACAGCAAAGAACCATCTAGTGAATGAGGTGCAGCCCACCAGCTCCTCGCTCCAGCCAGTCCACCCGCAGGTTCTGGGGTGGTTTCTAGGTACACTCAAAGACTCAGACTCTGCCCAGATAACGGGTGAACATCTACCTGTGTTCTGTGGGAGCCAGTGGTTCATTCACCCCCAAAGCTCACTCAGGTGCACGGCTGCATGCACGAGCTGTGCACACCTCCGTACAGTTGCATGCTTCGCTTTTGCTCAGCAAAACAGCGTTGAGCTCTGCTGC
The DNA here is from genome assembly GCA_036365145.1 of Orientallactaga sibirica. NCBI lineage: Eukaryota > Metazoa > Chordata > Mammalia > Rodentia > Dipodidae > Orientallactaga > Orientallactaga sibirica. Next base: position 17,842,573 of record JAEOAD010000041.1, on the reverse strand, counting down.
CTCCATGCTAAATTAATATATTTTAATGCTTCTACCCATAAATCATTCATTTCAAACTTCTCATCTCTTGTGAATAAGTTCATCATTTTCATTCACATTTTGTCACAAAAATTAGGAGTTTAGCTTGTCGAAAATTTCATTTTCCACTTGTCTTTTATGTGCGGCTGGATAGTAAACCAGTAGATTAGCTTTTCTTCCATCACAGCGGAGGAGGACGAGCTAGAACGCCACACAATCAAAACAAATTGCTTAGGAAAATAATTCCTTTATTTACAGGAATTACCAATAAGTAGGCTGCTTTCATAAGAAACAAAAACTGTCATAGAGCTCGCCAGGGTCGGAGTACGGGAGTCTGAATTATACTCTCTCTGTTGAGATTCTGTTCCAAATTATAGCAATACTCATGTCCTGTGAATGACTTTTTAAAGTGTGTAAGTGAAACACCATACAAGGACTGGCTGCTCCTAACATCCTTTCACAAGTGTGGCTCCCAAGAAAGCATTCCTTGTTTTCACGCCTGAGCAGGCGTCAGTGTCCCATCCTGGCACTCAGTCAACACTGCATCATTTGCCTGAGGTTGCACCCACTGCGACCATGTCATGTCATTATTTCTGCAAAGGTGATCAGACTGGCCTGGGAGCCATTACAAGCTTTCCTCAGAGACCACACCTTCACACCATCTTCCTAGCTGCTTACGCTGCAGCAGGTATTATCTGGAAAGCAGTGGGTATCTGAGAGACACTTTGGTGGCTCAGAATATCTGAATTGAACTAAAAATGTGATGCAAATTGAGATTTCATTTAATTTTTGAAAGAAGGCCCTCCATTAAAAAATAAATGAAAGCAAAAGCTTGAAGCCAATTTATATGTTTGCTGTCTTTGAGCCATTTTCACAGTGTGAATAGAGGAGAGAGGTAAATTAAAGTTGTCCCAGGGTATTCCTCATAAGAGGTTAAAGTATGTTCTAATGGGCAGATTAATTCTGCGGGGAAATGACATTCAATCTTTCTGAAGCCTTGAGATTTCTCAAAAGCATTCTTGCGGCTTCTGTGCATCGTAACAAACGCAGCCATCTGGCTCGATAATCTGGCATCTTAAATGACTTTGCACTTCAGCCCGCCAATTTGATCTTCCAGGTTAATTGATGATCTCAACAAGCAGTCTTGCCAGAGAAGATCCGAGTACTTCCATCTTGTCATTAATTCACAGTGTTTGGTGAGGAGGTGAAAAGTACGAAGGGGCTTCTTGTCTTAACTCCCCCGTGGCGCCGTCACCTGGGAAGATGGAGAGGTAGGCATGGGCTCACCTGGGTGTCTCCATATCAGACCTGTGTGTCGAGCAGTGGGTCTGCAGGGAGTTGAGCCTCAGACTCAGGGCAACGCTCATCTCCACCCACTCCTTTCCTGGGCTCATGTGGCCAGCTTTGCTCCTTGGGGACAGATGCTCACCCCAAACAAAGCTTAGCTGAGGCTCCCCTGAAAGGCTGAATGCTGCCAGCAATCATGGACCTGGCCGTTGGCATATGCTTTTCCCCACACAGCTTGGCCAGTAGAAACAGCAGCTGACCAGAAGGATGTGGCCAAGCTCAAAGACTTCACATATATCCAACTCCTGGCCCACAGAGAGCTAGGAATGTTGACCAACACATACTTATTTAAAACATCATGTGGTTTTTTTTTTTTTTTTTTTTTTTGTAATTTGATGGCATGGTTCTTAAGCATGAACTCTGTAAGTGACAAAGTCATGTCACAATGTCAAAGGTTGGACACGGCTATGTGAAAATGGATCAGGCATCACTGTGTGCTCTAAAGAGGCAAAAGCATGCCCTGAAACCTGGAACCAGGAATGCCTGGGTATATGAAACTCTCAGCACACAGCTCCAGTTCCCAGTGTGAGCCCAGAGACAGAGGGGAGGGCGAGTACAGTTCGTGACCTGTGCTTCTCACTTCTTGGGCTGCCCAAAGGCACAAAGTCCTGGCACCCCACAACCTGTTTTTGCACTCAGCCTTAAGGAGTGAAATGAGGCAGGATCCTCTGTGAGCAGCTGAGGCTGTGGCACCTGGGCCACTCTTGGCATCTAGTGCTGCACGTAGGCACAGGAACTCTGCTGCCCTGCACCTCCTGGCACAGCTGGAGAGCAGAGGAAGGACCAGAAGGAGGTTATGAGAGATCCTGGCACCACACTTATGCCAACTGTGTCTGGGAATCCAGAGCCTGGCTGGCAGGGCCCTTGGCATGCTTCTTTCCACACGGAAGCCACCCCACCACGCAGAATGAGCGGGGAAGGACACAGCTTTATTTACACCGCACAGAGAGGCGATAGTAAACACGCATTAATCATGGTCATTACCCCAAATCGCACCAAATGCTTCTGCTGACCGCTTCTGTGATGCCCTGGTGATTGTCTGTCCCCATTCTTTTCCTCTTGGAAAGACGGGAAAGATCAATACAATCATTGTGAGCCACCCAGGGTCCCCCAAATTAAAATGTGTGTAAATTAAGCACATGTAGTGCCCAATATGAGTCAAATTCTTACAGAAAATATGGAGCCTACACTGCTGCACACGACCATGTGACAGCTCTCAGCGCCCACTGTGGAAGTATTTAAGTCGGCAGGAATCCCCCATGTCAGGAAGTGTCAGGCCCCTGTTATTAGACAAGTTTAATTAGGATCTACCCTGCTGCTCCCAACAAGTATTTAATTAACTCCAAGGCAGGGTAATTAGCCTCAGATGGTGGCTGATATTCCTGATCACCTTTTGTTGACACTTGGCCTGCGCAGTGTCCCACGTTGCTGATGCCGTAACAGATAGCAGCCCTAGCATCCTCCCAAGCCTGGAAGCCTATGGCAGTGCGAGAGTCTGCAAGCCAGGGCCCACGAGGAATAGGCACGACGACTGCCAACACCAAGCCCCAGGCAGGCTGTCACAGAAGGTCACCTAACAGGAGAGGGAGGGAAGGACAGCAAGAGAGAAGCGGCTAGAACCAGGGGCAAGTCTGTCCTCCTCCAGCACGTGGGGCTATGTGTCTATCTTGTCCCAAACACGTGGTGGTGCCTGGCAGAGGCTCTGGTCCACACCTGCTTCTGAGGACACAGAACTGGAGGACATGGTCCCAGCCACAGGCAAGCCCAGGACCCTCCACTGGTGTTGTAAGAATTGTTGTCTCCACCAGGCGTGGTGGCGCACGCCTTTAATCCCAGCACTCGGGAGGCAGAGGTAGGAGGATCGCCGTGAGTTCGAGGCCAGCCTGAGACTACATAGTGAATTCAAGGTCAGCCTGAGCTAGAGTAAGTCCCTCCCTCGAAAAAACAAAAACCAAAACAAAACAACAAAAAAAGAATTGTTGTTTCCATCCTCAACTCCTGGGAACTTGCTCATCTTCAAGCCCCTCCCGCCACTAATAGTGCAGCTATGACCATCGATGACCATGGACACTGGACATGTAGCTTTGCAGAAGGTCACCTTGCTTCCACATATCCATGACGAAAGGTTTCATAATTGACACCCAGCCTCCAAAGCCCGTGAATTTGAAAAGGGAATGGGTTCATAGTTGGACACTCACCCGGGTTCACAGCTGCATAACCATAATTTCCACCATAGCCAAAGATGGAGACAGCTAAGTGTCCATCAATGGAAGAATGAGGGACATACAAAATAGGTCTACCTACATCATGGACTAAGAGGAACTCCTGACCCACACTGCAGCATGGGTGAGTCTGGAGGACATTATGACGACTGAGGTCCCTGGGGTGGCCAGGTTTAGAAGTAGGGCAGAGAGTGGTTACTGGATTGGTGGAGGTTTGGGATGTGTTGAATGGGGACAGGATTTGGAGACCTAAGGAGCTCTGGAGGGAGATTATGGCAATGGTCTCGCGATCCCGTGACTGTGCTGTCTCTCTGAACTGTCCCGGTGGACATGGTAAATTCAAAGTCATGTATACTTCGCAACGACAAAAGGGGGACTGGTCACTCGCTGAACGTTTATCCTACACTTAGCGTCCCTCTTGGAGGACGCCCTGTCTCTGTGTGTTGTTTCCAGTTGCCAGACATGGTCTAATACCCCCTGGGAAAATGAGGAATGGGCAACTTCCTACAGAGACCCTCGGGGCGGGAACCAGGCCATCCTGACTGTGTCCGTGACTGCAGAATGGCGCACAGTGTTGGAAGTACGTGGCTACTGGGGCTTCTCCACTCACTTGACGCATGCTCAGTGCCAGGCTCCAGTCTTCCAGAAACACTGAGGCCCTTGTCTGCAGGAGTTGTCTCCTGCCCTGTGTGGGAGGCACATGGGTTGGTCCGGGTGCTTGGGTGAAAAAAAGAGGAGCGAGGGCTTTGATAGGGAGAGGCAAACTTCTGAACCATCAAGACTGCTTGGGACTTTGACAGTCACGATGGGAAGAGAGAGGACACACGTTCAGACTCAGGTCAGTAACGTGAAGGTGGCACTAAAGGGGTTCCCAATTAGCCTCGTGGTTAAGTCAAGTGTACCTGTTAATTGATGAACTTGGGATCACCACTTAATTCCAGAGCTAGGGAGCTTATGCCCTGTCACACCTACTGCAGTTCACGTAAGTTTTGCAAACTCAACTTACCTCAGACCTTCAGGTCCCTCTCGTCAGCCCTTCCCTGGCCACTGAACCATGTCCTAGAGGAAGTACTAGAATTCACAAGCCAGCACACAAATCAATCCACAGAAAAGGGGACCTGACAAAAGCACTGGAAGGGCTCTTTCCAAACCACCCTGTGCTTCTTAGAAGGGCAAGGAGCACTCACGGACACCTGTCAGCTGATAGGAACGCCAACAGTGCGTGGGCTGAGGGTGCGGGCGTGGGCAACATCAGAAGACCCTCTTTCCTCACGTCCCCATCTCAGCCTCAGCGGGTGGATTTAGAAGTCTTCTCGGAACATTGTGGGAGAGAGCAGAGGCTGACTTGACTTTCTGCTTTGGGATTTTTTGGTCCATATACACTCAAAAGTGAGGGGTGCCACGGAGATCACAGGGCTCTGAACCCCTGTTAGAGGTTTCTGCTCTCAAGTGGCCTCAGCACAAATGGCTGGTTGTCTAGGGAGTGACACTGCTGGCATCTTTTCCAGGTGGGTCCCGCTGCTCTGAGTGGACTGTGGCCAGATCATTGGAGAGCCAGTGGGCTGATTACCACCCAAGGGACCTGGACAACAGAGATGGGGGCTGTGTGTCCAGGACTAGGGTGGGAACTTCTGCCAGTCTGCTGAGGTAAACGTTAGGGACCCAAATTGTTAGCCAACAGGTCCCATAGAACTGCTAAGATGAATGGTTCTAGATAAGCCCGAGGGCCTTACCAGCTGGAAATACCAGCTTCTATTTTGGGGTTTGTGATTCTGTCCCCTCAACGTTTTCTCAGACACTGGTTGGCAGTTTTCAGTCCACAGTGCACTCACAGGCTCTGACTCAAGTGGAGCCAGGAAGAGACACAAAAGGGAGATTAGATCTGACTGTCCGCCTGCAGACGTTGGCTCCCGTGGTTCTGCCCTCCCCTCAGCCCCTGCTATAGCATGGGCCTGGTGGCTACCCTAAACCCTGTGGGGTTGAGGGACTTAGCCTGCCTGTCAGAGAGGCAATGTCCAGTGTGGACCCACAGGACATGTGGCTGTTGTGTGTCTGTGGTCAGTGTTTTTTGGGTGTCCACCCATGCACCTCATCTAGCAAAGGCTTATCTTTCCCCCAGGACTCAAGCTTTCTTGATCCTTCACCTTTGTTACTCTATAGAGGCTTACTCACTCTACTGCATACTTGCCACAAAGGCTAGAGCACCCCTCTCCTCTCACACACAGGGCTTCACTTTCATTTGCCCTTCTCTCCTCCCTTCCTTTCCTTTCCTTTATTTCTTTTTGTTTTATTTTGGTTTTTGGAGGTAGGGTCTCACTCTAGCCCAGGCTGACCTGGAATTCACTATGTGGTCTCAGGGTGGTCTCGAACTCACAGCAATCCTTCTACCTCAGCCTCCCCAGTGCTGGGATTAAGGTGTGTGTCACCACACCCGGCCTTTCTTTTGCTTTCTTCTCCCACTCTCTTCCTTCCCCCATGCTATAGATGAACTCCAGGGCCCCCTGCATGCTTGGCAAGCACCCTACCACCGAGCCATACCCTGAATGGCTTGGTTTATTTTCATCCGTATCACAGCTACACATTAAGGTCAGGCCGATTCAAGCTGAATCATCACTTACAGTCCCTGCCTCTGACCCAGGTCATGGCAATAGCAGCGTCCACCAAGGACCCGAGAGAGCCAGGTGACATGGCTCTGTCTGCTGTCCTGGGCTTCTCTTCTTCCCGTGTCCTCGATTAATGATTCCCTTTCCAGCTTCACCTTATCTCATGTCCACATCCCTCACTTCTGTGCGTGAGAGTGCTGACCACAAGAGATGAACTGTAACAGTGCCATGGCCAGGCAGCTTGCGCACAGAGCCACTGTCTCACAGCCGGGGCTGCAAGGGCTGTGCCCCCCCCCCCATGAAGCTCTCGGGAGCTCAGGTATCGCCACCCACCATCAGTGTCACCTGCCATCTGCCTCTATCTCTACATGGGGCCTCCTAGACTTGTTGACTAGGGCATGTGGGGAAGGTCCCCAGGTCGGATTTCATGGGACAGCACTGGCCTCTGTGATCCATACTGGGGACAACCACATCCCTGTCCCCATGCAGGGCTCCAATAAGACCAAGAGTGAGAGGCCCTGTTCTCAACTTATCTGTCCTCTCATACAGAAAGGCCATGTGGGGGCTGGAGGGATGGCTTAGCGCTTAGGTGTTTGCCTACAAAGCCAAAAGACCCAGGTGCGATTCCCCAGGACCCATGTTAGTCAGATGCACAAGGGGGCGCATGTGTCTGGAGTTCATTTGCAGTGGCTGGAGGCCCTGGCGTGTCCACTCTCTCTCTCCCTCTTTCTCTGTCAAACAAATAAATAAATAATAAAATATGTTTTTAAAAAGAAAGGCTGCATGGCACATGTTGTTTCACAAATGACCTGATCTCCTCTTCTTGCTCCCCACTCACTAGAGGAAGGATTGAGCTTGGTCTTGCCCAGTGAGCAGGATGCAGTGACCTCACATGCGGACCTCCTTTCTGCTCTGCACTTTGAAAGCTCAGCGATTTTACCACACAGCCCTCATATCAGGACAATGACAGAAGAGCAATGTCTTTGAAGCAGAACATGCCACTGAGATTTGAGAGTCCTAGTGAGGGAAGCAGGTGATGCTGTCATGGGAAGGAACATTAAAAAATAATTAAATTTGAAAAAGAAAAAAGAAGAAGAAAATGCTTGGGGTAATGTTGAGTTTTCTTTTTAAACTGAAACACGTTCCAATCTGGGTGTGGTGGTGTGTTGTAGACAGCTTCACATTGCTGAGATGAACGTCCAAACCAGGCACAGTTTAGGGGAGGAAGAGGTTTATTTCAAGCTCACAGATCCAGGAGGAAGTTCTATCAATGGGGGAAGAAGCTGCTTCCATATGTGCAAGCAGAGGGAAACAACCAAACAGCCTGTAAAAGCCAAAAGCAGCAGCCAATGACGGGCGGCAAGCAGCAAGGTCCCCCAGAGCTCAGCCCACTCTGCAGACGATTGAGCTGGAATCAGATCCACCCCCAACACACCTTAGGCTGAATCTCAGGATCTGCCCCCAGTGATACCTCCTCTAGCCAGGTGGCTGGAGACCCAAGTTACAAGGTCTAATAAAACGTCTGAGACTATGGGAGACATACATTCAAACTACCATGAGGTCCATGCCTGTCATCTCAGAAATCAAGAAGCTGAAGCAGGAGGATTACCATGAGTTTAAGGTCAGCCTGGGCTATATAGTGAGGGCCAGTGTGAGATTCTATCTAAAAAATAAAACATAATAAATAAACAAGTGAACAACTGAATTCATTCTGTTGTTTGTGGTGGTCTTAATTCTAGGATCTTAGGCATAGACAGACCAGTGGTCAATGGAGGCCACAGCTGGCCCGTGACCAAGAAGCAACACGGCTGAGGGACACTGGCTGCTGTTCCTGGCTCTGACGTGGGCTTTCTTTGCTACAATTTGTCATCATGATTCATTCTGGAACCATTAAATACTTACACCCATGATAGGAAGCACATAAGATGCCCAGGATGTTGTGGGCACTGCTCATGCCCAGTGTGTATGCTCGCAGTTTTGACCTCACAGAAGCTTTGGGTCGCACTTGGGGTTGGGGACCAAGGTCAAGTGAGTAGAATTCCCCTCTATCCGCAGGGGATGGGCTGGCTGAGGTGGGGCTGGACAGGCCTCCTGAAAGCTGTTTTCCTGCAGGCCTGGCTACACCCACTCACACCAATCAACCTTACGTGCAGAGAGCTCACTCTGGAGCTCGTGGGATGGTTCTTCCATGGCATCACACGTGTCCGCTTTCTGAGCCTGACTGATGTCACATTTGGTAGTGTCCCTCAGGGCTGCAGGCCAGTGATTATGACTGTATGCCCCAGAGCAGTAGAGAGCTCTGTTTGAACATGAATGGTGTTCTGTGGTGTCACTCGAACCCACTGCCTTGATGCGTACCTTCTCCACGAGTTCCCTCCTGCTTTGCAGCTGCAGCGAGGGCCTTTGGCCACCAGCTGTTCTCCTACCAGGGGACTCCTAGTTGCAGATTCCTCTCTGCCAGCAAGCCGATTTCTCAGAGAAGCTGGCTCAGCGCCTGTAGCCTCTGGCCACCATGGAGCTTGCTCCCAGTGGCCACCTGCCTGACCAGCAGCATGCTTCCAATTTCAGCTGACCCAGGTGGCTCCTGTATGGTGCTGCCCCATGTCCTCAGGGTGGGAAGGAGCAACCTGCTACAAGTACTACCTGCACAGATGTGGCTCAGCGTGGGAGGGCCAAAGCCAAGGGTGTGTGTGTGTGTGCAGTGTGTACGTGAGTGCTTCTGTGGTACTGTTCGTGGTAGCAAAGAAGAACTTAAGACGGGTTGCCTAAAGCCCACCAAGGGGGCTTTGCTCCATAAGTGGTGCTGGTTCCTATCCAACATGAAGAAGCATGTGGTGAGTCTAGGGGTGCTGACAGAGAAAGGGGGTGATGTGCCAATAGATGGGAAACCAAGGCTGAGCAAGTCCACTCTGACTCATGGGCAGTGTTCATTCTGCACAGCAGAGCCCCAGCAGAGAGTGGCCGTGCAAGCTGCCGCCCTGTCACCTCCCTTTATGATCAACCAGGGTTCCGATTGTTCACTGACCTTTAGACTGTTGTGAAACCACGAGGAACTCTCCCACCGTCAGCTATGATGTGTGGAAGAGTTATTCTTTTCTAATGTTTTACCAATATTGATCCAGTACACAGCAATTTAGAGCCATAGAGACATGGAGAAGTGAAAATGGTGTTTCCTTGAGAAAGCATTATCGTCTGGTCTGAACAGCACTTGGCTTCTTCTGGCTGTGTAATTTACAATACAGAGGGTGTGGGTTTTCCATGTCATTGGCGATTGTCACATTCCTTTCTAGGTTTGGGTCAGCTCTCTGCACTTTCAAAGCCCGAAACACTCCAGCATTCCGTGATGTGATCGCTGTTTCATGGCATTACTGCCAGGACATCAGCCTGCTCAAAGCACCTTCTGCACTGCTAAGTCACTGTGCCACACTCCTTGTATGTCCTGGGCTCCCCAGAAACAGCACCCACAATCTCACGACCAGCCCTTTCTTCTCAACCTCATCTGGTCAGATTTGGAGTCTCCAATTCCCCCAGCGTTTCTTCTCTGAGTCTCCGAGGTACTCGCATCCTCACTCGGCATCAGTGACATACAAGGCTTGTCACAGGCTGTCATAAGTACCTGGTAGTCATGACTGGAGATCTAGCAGGGGCCCATGTATCTCACACAATGATTCATGGCTCATGATCATTGTCTAAGGGCTTACAATCAGCGCTGGGGGGTGAGGGCCAGGATAGGGGAGAGTGGCGATCACATGCTTCTCAGTCCCACGTTCTCACCACAGCCACACCACAGGCACTATCATTTATTTGATTTTCTTCAAACTGACTTCAAATTGGCTCATTTTCTTTCTATTTAGCTAAGCAACGGGGCTCATGAAATGGGCTTGATGTGCTAGTTTCCCAGTTTTCCCAGTGGAGAGTAGAATAAATCTATAGCCATTGGAATAAGTATGCTCCTTTGGGCCCCACTTCCTCCCTTACTGTAGGAAACTGATACTGACGCTATGGGAAGGAGATGGTGAAGGTATAGAAGCCTCGTGGCCCACACAGCCTCCATGCACACCAGGCCAGGTTCTCTGACTACAGTCACAAGTCAAGGACACAGAAGGGATGCTAAGGTCCCTGGCAACACCAGTCCTATACACACATCCACAGTGACACCTTCATAAACAGAAACACACAGAAAATGGAGAACTGGGCCAATTTTAGATTGTCTTCATGGTCCTGGTTAGCCCAGTTAATTTGGAAACGATTGTTACCACTGAACAATGATGTTAGAAGTCATAAAAACTGGGATGGAGCTGGGCATGGTAGCACACACCTTTAATCCCAGCACTCGGGAGGCAGAGGTAGGAGGATCGCCATGAGTTCAAGGCCACCCTGAGACTACATAGTGAATTCCAGGTCAGCCTGGACTAGAGTGAGACCATACCTCAAAACAAAACAAAACAAAACAACAACAACAACAAAAAAATCTGGGCTGGGGAGATGTTCCATCAGTAAAGTCCTTGCTGTGCAACCATGAGTGTCCGAGTTCCATCCCAGAACCCACGTAAAAAGCCAGACCCAAGGCATACTCCTGTGATTCCAGTGCTGGCGAGACAGAACAGATGGATCTCTGGGGGCTCACTGGCCGGTCACTGTAACTTCGTTGAGATGGTGTCCAGCAAGACAGCCTGTCTCAAAGGTGGAGAGCATCCCTCAGGTTGTCCTCTGGCTTTCACATGCATGCACATACATGTGCACCCACACACATACATCCACACACACACGTACACAACAAAAATCTTCATAAAGTATGAGAAAAGGTCATGCCTTTGGGAAGACAGACAGGAAACAGTTCTGGATACTCAGCCCTGCAAGTCACTGCCCCAAACTTAACTCCAGTTACGAAATCCAGATAGTCCCCATTCAGAGGAGAGGAGTCCCATTAGAATTGATGCTATCTGTGAGTGATATGAGGGCTGCATTAACCCTCAGGTCTCATACCTTCAAATGTGGGCTGGAATTAGACAACAGAAACTACAATTTACCAGCATGCCTGCCACGGTATCTGTACCCTAAGCTTTGAAAACCATTACTGTAAAGTATGGTAGAAAGCAACCAGGGAGGGAGAGTTGTGAGCTGGGACAGTGAAACATGGATAGTGATAGGGTGGAGGGTCACAGAGCTTCACTGCTCTCTGACTGCTGGCTCTCACTGCTCCCTGACTGCTGGCTCTCACTGCTCCCTGACTGCTGGCTCTCACTGACAGTGAAACATGGATACTGTGGCTCTCACTGCTCCCCTGACTACTGCTCCTGACTGCTGGCTCTCACTGCTCCCTGACTGGGCTCACTGCTGGCTCTCACTGCTCCCTGACTGCTGGCTCTCACTGCTCACTGCTGGCTCTGACTGCTGGCTCTCACTGCTCTGACTCTGGCTCACTGCTCCGTGACTGGCTCTCACTGCTCCCCTGACTGCTGGCTCTCACTGCTCCCTGACTGCTGGCTCTCACTGCTGGCCGCTGACTGCTGGCTCTCACTGCTCCCTGACTGCTGGCTCTCACTGCTCCCTGACTGCTGGCTCTCACTGCTCCCTGACTGCTGGCTCTCACTGCTCCCTGACTGCTGGCTCTCACTGCTCCCTGACTGCTGGCTCTCACTGCTCCCTGACTGCTGGCTCTCACTGCTCCCTGACTGCTGGCTCTCACTGCTCACTGACTGCTGGCTCTCACTGCTCCCTGACTGCTGGCTCTCTCTGGCTGCTCCCTCACTGCTCCCTGACTGCTGGCTCTCACTGCTCCCTGACTGCTGGCTCTCCTGACTGCTGGCTCACTGCTCCTGACTGCTGGCTCTCACTGCTCCCCGACTGCTGGCTCTCACTGCTCCCTGACTCACTCTCACTGCTCTCTGACTGCTGGCTCACTGCTCTCTGACTGCTGGCTCTCACTGCTCCTGACTGCTGGCTCTCACTGCTCCCTGACTGCTGGCTCTCACTGCTCCCTGACTGCTGGCTCTCACTGCTCCCTGACTGCTGGCTCTCACTGCTCCCTGACTGCTGGCTCTCACTGCTCCCTGACTGCTGGCTCCTGCTGACTGCTGGCTGGCTCACTGCTGACCCTGCTCCCTGACTGCTGGCTCTCACTGCTGACTGCTGGCTCACTGCTCCCTGACTGCTGGCTCCCTGACTCACTGCTGGGCTCTCACTGCTCCTGACTGACTGCTCCCCTGACTGCTGGCTCTCACTCACTGCTCCCTGACTGCTGGCCACTGCTCCCGACTGCTGGCTCTCAGCTTCACTGCTCTCTTACTGCTGGCTCTCACTGCCCACTGACTGACAGTAAATCACTGCCTGGCTCCTCTCCCACTTGGCAAAGTCACAGCTGGCTCTCACTTCCCCTGACTGCTGGCTCTCACTGCTCCCTGACTGCTGGCTCTCACTGCTCCCTGACTGCTGGCTCTCACTGCTCCCTGACTGCTGGCCATCAGTTTGCCCACTGAGACAGTAAATCCTCCTCTCCCAGATTTTTCAGCATACATGAACAGGCTTTATCAACAAACAGGCTTAGGAACAAGTTAATTTAGTACCTGCATCCATTATTGCAAGTAAATCCTGGTATTTGTAAATTTCAAAACCAAAATTTATACCAATGAGAGAAACCTTTCTTGCCAACTTCCTAGTTCAGCACACCTGTACACGATACTCACTTGCATGGGTTCTTTTCATGTGACTTACACACATCTGTCCTTTTGATCCACATGATCCCATGCAAACTCTGGGAATCAGGGTGCCTGTCAAAATATATACTTAGTGCTAGACGTGGCATTTCTGTGCCAACATCCAGATGTTTTCTAATCAGCTACCACATATTATCCGGCACCTACAGCCTGAAGCCGTGGAAGGTGCCATGCAGGTAGCAAAGGCTGTTGGGAGCTGACCACAGTGATGCAGGTGTTAAGGCTCAGCTGCTGCAAACGTGCAGCCCATCAGCGACTGAGTTGAAATGCCCTGAAGGGAAGGGTGGGATTTAACTATTCTTCTGCCTTCCAAGTGGGGGGAGGGTGTAAAATAAAGATGACCTCAGAGCTGAGAAATGGGTGCACACACCATGTGACAAACGACAGACAAGGTCTGAGAGGAAACCCACATCACAAAAACGTCCCCCTTTCTATAGAGCTCTAAGGCCACCAGAGCTGTCCACTGTTACCGCACATGTTAGCTGTGCTGCCCACAGGTATGGTTCAAAGGCCATGGAACCCAAAGATGATTCAGTGGGTGGGAAGGCCATGTTGTCAATGCCATAGGAGTGATGAGACTGTGACAGCTGCGGGGAAAGGGGTGTGTCATTATTACATGGGGTACAATGTGCTACAGCATTAACATTTTCCCTGGTAGCAGTCACATTTCCACTTCCAAGAATTCATGCTACAGAAATGCTTCCTGTGGTGGTTTGAATATATAACCTCACGCATTTTGAATGCTCGGTCCCCAGCTTGTGGCAGCTTTGGAGCGTTCTGGGGCCTTTGCGAATGCACTGTTATTGGAGGAGGTGTGTCTCTGGATGCAGGCCTTGAGGTGTATTAGTCTAGCCCACTGGCTGTTTAGAGCTAGCTCATGCAGACTCCTTCCTACTTACTGAAGTGGACATGTGACTCAGGCATCCTGCTCAGCCCTGTCATGCGTCCCCGCCAGGATGAAACTTACCCTCAAAACTGTGAGCTGAGGGCTGGAGAGATGGCTTAGCAGTTAAGGCATTTGCCTGCAAAGCCAAAGGACCCAGGTTCAACTCACCAGGACCAGGACCCATGTTAGCCACATGCACAAGGGGGTACATGTGTCTGGAGTTCGTTTGCAATGGCTGGAGGCCCTGGTATGCTCATTCTCTCTCCCTCTTTCTCCGTTAAATAAATAAATAAATAAATAAATAAATAAATAAATAAATAAATAAATAAAAAATAAAAATGTTTAAAAACACTGAGTGGAAACAAACCCTTTCTTCTCATTCTCTCTCCCTCTTTCTCCATCAAATAAGTAAATAAATAAAAATAAAAATATTTAAAACACTGAGCTGAAACAAACCCTTTCTTCTCATTCTCTCTCCCTCTTTCCCTGTCAAATAAGTAAATAAATAAAAATAAAAGTATTTAAAACACTGAGCTAAAACAAACCCTTCCATTCTCTCTCCCTCTTTCCCTGTCAAATAAGTAAATAAATAAAAATAAAAATATTTAAAACACTGAGCTGAAACAAACCCTTTCTTCTCATTCTCTCTCCCTCTTTCCCTGTCAAATAAGTAAATAAATAAAAATAAAAGTATTTAAAACACTGAGCTAAAACAAACCCTTCTCATTCTCTCTCCCTCTTTCCCTGTCAAATAAGTAAATAAATAAAAATAAAAATGTTTAAAACACTGAGCTGAAACAAACCCTTTCTTCTCACAAGCTGCTTCTGCTCATGTGCTTTGTCCCAGCAATGGGAAGGTAGTGGCTGCACTCTCCAAGGGCAGCATCATAAATGATACTCACCACGGTGTCGGTTGTGACATTTGGAATGACAAAGGAGGGAGCAAGGAAGGAATTTAAAACGGAAAAAGTGGAGAAGGAAGGAGAGAGGAAGGATGGAGGAAGGAAAATGGAGGATGGAAGGATGGAGGAAGGAAGAACGAAGAAGCAGGAAAGAGAGAGAGAGAGAGAAGGGAGGGAGGGCAGAGGAAGGGAACAAGTACAGAGAAAGAAAAGGAGGAAGGAGTGAGGGAGAGAAAGCAAGAGAAAATGTAGGTTCATGTCAGAGGCTAGATGGAATTTCCACTCAGACTGAAATCAGTTTCCTGCGTTAGTGACATTCTCTGCAACCTGACAGAGTAACTTAAGGCAGGAAGGGTTGATCCTTGCTCAGGGTTTGGTGGGGTCTAGCCCACGTGGCAGCAAGCAGGCAGCAGGAGTGCTCGCCTTTGACTCCTTCCCTCACCTCTCAGGGGGACAGGGAGGACATGGTGGGCAGGTAGTGAGTCTGGGCTGTGAAACCTAAAGGCCCTAGTGACTCACTTCATCCACAAGGCTACGTTCGCTAAAGGGTCCATAACCTTCCCAAACGGCACCATCATCTGGAGACCAAGTGTTCAAACCCACGAGCCTGTGGGGGACATTTTATACTCAATCTGGAAGTACTAACCAGGAAACTTTCCATGGAAAATAAAAATAAATTTTAAAAAAAAACACAAAAGAATGAAGTGTGCTTCTATTACTGAGCCATGTTCAGTATAGAATCAAGTGGTAACATCCAATGCAGAGTGCAATTCCAGTTCTGTCTTTACAAAGATAGGCAAATAAATAAATAATAGAAAAATTCCTGAAGAACCAAGATGAACACCATGGGGCCCAGTCACATAGAGAGAAAAACTGTTTCCCAAACTCGCAGTTCTGCGGCCGAGCTGAGGGTCCCTACAGCTATCTTCTCTCTAGTTGTAGGACGTTGGATGGCATTTGCCTCAGAGAGAGGCATCAATGAGCTCCAGGAAGGTGTGAGCCGAGAGGAAATGCAGGGCAGTGTAACAGGAAAAAGTCCCTCACGTGAAGAGCCACTTTCCACCTTGAGACCGCAGCTCATGATGGAAGTTGCAGAGACAGAGAGAGCCTGGAAACCTGCTAGGGATCCCAACTGCCATTCTGACCTCCTGGGGCCTTCCTGGATCTTTTGTATCCAAATGTCTGAAATTGTTAATGAAGATGAATTCTTTCCACTTCTCTTCCCTTCTTCATTCTCTTTCTCGAATTCTTTCTTTGTCTCCAACACAAAGTTCTCTTGTCAATCAAAGAGTTCAGCGGTAGTGCCCATTTCCCTGTGCTTATGCAGATCCTCGTGTTTGGAACGGAGTGAACTCTGCAGGTACTGGATCCCCAGAGCTTGAGACTCCCTTCTCAAGGTGCTCCAAATGCACGCGCTGCGCTGCCAGGGCTGGCAGGGCACACATTGCTGTGAGATCTGCCTTGCTCATACTCTTCTACCTGGGGCTGTGGGCATGGTAGGCATCCACGCCACTGTCCACTTTCCGTGGACTTGGTTAGAAGCCACTCAGGGCTCAAGACCTGCCATTGCTTAGGTGCTCTGTGACACCTCCTGCCACTGAAAGTCTGGACTATGTGGGAGGCTTGCCAACACACTTAGAGGGCCGTGCCGTGTGGTGTGTGCCAGGGCAGTTATGTGTGTCAGCTTGGCTAGATCTACAATCGCCTAGCAGACAAATCTCTGGGTGTATCTGTGAGGGAGTTTCTAGATCCGGTTAACTGAGGTCGAATAACCACTCTGTCCTGGACTGCATAAAAAGGAGAAAGTGAGCTGAGCCAGAATTTATCTCTCTGCTTACTGGGTCAGATGTGACCAGCTGTCCCTGGCTTCTGCTGCCACGCCTTCTCCATCATGATGGGCTGCAGCCTCAAACTGTGAGCCAAGACCAGCCCTTCCTCCCTGAAGTTGCTTTTGTCAGGTGTTTCGTCACAGCAATGAGAAAAACACCTCATCCAGGCCCAGACCAGTCGCTGCTCTGTGCTTGGTGCTGCTTTCAGAGGACCAAGCACAGATGGAAGAACTGCGGCCCAACACACAGGGACAGATGCTGCGACCTGGGGACAGTCTGCTTTGTTTCCATGGAACCAAGGACATCCCATCCTGGAAACCTCTGAGAAGCAGCATCAGGCAAGTTGATGCCTCAGACACACACAGCACCCAAGGGTGTTTTCTGTGTGCCAAAAACACAGGGACAGAGCCAGCCTTTGCTATGGAATACTTTCCCTGGACACCAGGTGACAATTCCAGAAGCCATAAACATGAGCGCGAGCATGCTGCCTGTAAGATGAGGCTTGGATATTGCAGCTCTTGGAAAATTATACTACAATCAAATGTATCGAATTCTATAACCAGCAATTTCAAATTGTGCATTCCAAATTGATATATTCTACACACATGAAAGGATTTGATTCTGGGCTTTGAAATCAGCCATTTGCTGTACAATGGCATCTGACTTCTGAGACGCGCTGGGCCCTTTTCCCTCCTGCACCTGCAGAGCTTCGGAAATGTCAGCCGCATATCCCAGACAGGTCTGCCTGATGCTGGAGCCACAGTCAGCCTGAGCAAGGGAGGAGGGAAGGGAGATGCCCTGTGCACAGGCTGGGAGCAAGGATGGCATCACAGACATGCGCCCAGGAAAGGACGCATCTCCATCTAAGTGCACCTCACTGGACAGTCCAGGACACTCTGAGAGAGCTCTGAGTGTGGTAGGGAGTCAGCTCCAGGACCACAGAGAAGCCCTGGTCCCAGCTGGCTGAGTTCTTCCCACTTACGCAAATGAATTAACACACGATGCAACGCCACGCAGAGGGGAGAAGAAGCGTCCATTCAAACCACAGAGGGACACACCAGTTGGACCTTCAGTCTGGGTGACCCTGGGAATGTTACCTAAGCATGCTGAGCCTCAGTTTCTCATCTGTGAGTGGGGTTACTGTGGTGGTTTGATTCAGGTGTCCCCCATAAACTTAGGTGTTCTGAATGCTTGCTCCCTAGCTGATGGAGATTTGGGAATTAAAACCTCAAGGAGGCAGTGTATTGCTGGGGGCGGGCTTATGGGTGTTATAGCCAGTGTCCCCTTGCCAGTGTTTGGCACAGTCTCCTGTTCCTGTTGTCCACCTGATGCTGGCCAGGAGGTGATGTCCACCTTCTGCCCATGCCATCATGGATCTTCCTGTCGAGTCTGTAAACCAAAATAAACCTTTTTTTTTTTTTTTAACCCACAAGCTGCTCTTGGTTGGATGATTTCTGCCAGCAATGCGAACCAGTTACCCCTAGAACCCCCTACACAGGGAGGATAAATGATGGAGCATGTCCCGGGTGCTAGGAAGACATCTGTTAGGCCAAGTGCCATCCTCATCACCTTCACTCAGAGCAGAAAGGGACACATGACTGGTCTGTGGCCTGCCAAGGACCCTGGTCTGAAGAGGACCCCAAAATTTTCTCTGACAGGAACTGAACAACTTACCAGCAATAACAATGAATGATGAACCTGCTATATTTCTATTCTGTCGTTTTCATATGTGGAGATATAAAAGGATGAAATTACATATAGACCAAATTATTGGTAAGAGAAGATGCTCATTCGGGGCACGCGGAAAGAGCAACGTGATTCCTGGGCTGGAGAAAAAGATGGCGCAGGAAACAGAGGTTTGGGGGCTTGAGCCCAGGGGAGGGTACAGTAGGCCACACAGGAGAGGGGCTGTTCCTTCTATGAGGCCTCCAAAGAAAGGCGTGAGGCACGGGGTGTCGACGCTCTGCCCCAGCTCTGCTCTGAGGAAGAGACGAAGCCCTCTCCCCTGCCTGCCTGCCTGCCTGCCTTCTCTGTGGCACAGTGGGCTCCCAGCGACCTTCTGAGGGCCACTGCACAGTAACCCCCCTCCCATGCCTGCTGCTGTTTAGGCTGTGAGTCTATTGTGGAAATGTATGTTTGTTTTCTTCTGAAACCCAACCAATCCTTAAATCATTTTCTTAGTACTGCAGAGAAATGAGCCAGCTTCCCACCCACCCTTTCCTCTCCCAGCTCTGCCCAGAGACATTCACTGGGACCCCTGGGGGGTCAGGCTCACGTTGTCGTGTGACTTTGCCCTCTGCATTGGTGGGTAAGTCTACCCATCCTCTCTAGAAGGGCACGGGTTACGAGTCATCTGCCCGAGGAGCGGTAGCTGCCCAGTGCTTTGACTGGTGGTAGCTTCCTCCTGTGAGTTCAGTGCTTCCCTCAGACATGGAGCTGTCCTGGGTGCCCAACACATATGGGCCCTTCCCCTCTGCCTAGCACAGTGCAATGCCCTGTGGGTTCAGATGTCTGAGCCCAGTGAAGAACAACTTAGTTGAACCCTACTTAGGGGCCCCAAAATTAGACAGACGTGTGAAACTGGGGAACTGAAGTGCATCTGTGCGTTTCGAGAAAAGACTGGGAGCCAGGAAGTCATGGGCTCACAGGGAAGCGAGAGGAGGTCAGGACAAGAGGGCTCATGGCATCCTTCAGCAGAGCCAGAAACTGTGTGCATAGTGCAAGCATACGCACAGGCCCTGTGTGCATAGTGCATGTGCCTCGTGCACACACGCGCAGAGGTCAGAGGAGAACATAGTATTTCATCATATTTCTTTGAAGCAGTCTCTTACTGAACCTAGTGCTGCCATTTGTCTGGCTCATACTGGTTAGTGAGGGAGCCCCAGTCATTCTCTCATCTCTATTCTCAGCACTGAGTTACAGGCACTGTGGCCATGCTCAGCTTTTATTTTTAAAAATATTTTATTTTTCTTTATTTATTTGAGAGAGAGAGAGAAATAGGCAGGGAGAGAGAGAATGGGTGTGCCAGGGCCTCCAGCCGCTGTAATGAACTCCAGACACATGCACCCCCTTGTGCATCTGGCTTACGTGGGTCCTGGGGAATTCAACCTGGGTCCTTGGCTTTGCACACAAACACCTTAACACTACGCCATCTCTCCAGCCCCATGCTCAGCTTTTATGTGGGTTCTGGGGATTGAACTCAGGTCCTCGTGCTTGTGGAGTGAGCATTCCTACCCGCTGAGCTAAGTGTGCAAAGTGTTAGACTGCTGCCCGGCTTGACCTAAAGCAGGGTGCATCCATCTGCTCATTGTCGTTGTGAGCAAACATCTGTCAAGAAGCAGCTCAAGGGAGGAAAGGTTTATTTCCACTTATACTTCCAGTGGCAAGTCCATCGTGGCCCGGAAGGCATGCTGGGCATTGCGGGAGGCTGCTGCCACATTTCTTCCAGAGTATGGGACCAAAGTGTGAACAGAAAGTGAGGCTGGGCTATAAAACCTCAAGACCTTCCCCCAGCGATTCATTTCCTCCAGCAAGGCTCTATCTTCTCAGGTTTTAGGAAGTCAAATACATGAGCCTATGGGGGTCATTTTACATTCAAACCACGCCATGCATAAGTTTGCAACTCGGTGATCCAGGGAATTGTTCTGATGGAAAGTAACATTTCATGGGGGTCCTCTTCCCATTTATTCCCAGAAAATCATAGCAGAGAGGCTGTACCGTGGAGGGCAGCACCAAACCGCAGCACATGGTGACAGAAAGACCCAGACCCATGGAGGAAGTCCAGCCCTCTCGCCTGAGTGGTGGGTGGAAACGAGGCCTCCAATATACCGATGCAGGCAACTTAAAAGCTGCTTGTGGCTGTACAGGTGAGCATCCTTCGACTTGCTTGGTTTCTGGATAAGAAGCTCATACACTTTACCTTGCACCTCTTTCCAACGATGCTGAAAATGTGAACTAGCACTTAGGAGTTTATGACACCTGGGGTGGAACTTCCATCCCCTCCTCCTACCAGAAATACCGATTATTTTTATGGCTACACCTTTTTTTCTGACGTTGCATGCCCATAGCATGTCTTTTAGTCAAAGAGACCTTGCTTATAATGGCTTGAGGACTACACCAATGACTTCTAGTTTGAAATGAACCACTAGGCAAACAGAATTGCCTACCTTCCTACTCTACCAGGTATCGTGCCATCCTGGGAGCTGGAGTCTTGTACTGAATGAAAAGGAGGCAGGGAGCTGAGTCCCAGAAATCATCTTTCTTGCTTTGCTTTTCTTTGGTTTTCTTTTCTTTTTCTGTTCTCTTCTCTTTTTTCTTTTCTTTTCCTTTTCCTTCCTTCCTTCCTTCCTTCCTTCCTTCCTTCCTTCCTTCTTTCCTTCTCCCATCTCTTTCTTTCTTTTGTTCTTTCTTTCTTTCTTCTTTCAGTGAGAAAGACACAGAGAGAGAAAAAATAGGCACACCAGGGCCTCTAGTCACTGCAGATGAACTCCAGAAATATGCACCACCTTGTACATTTGGCTTTATGTGGGTTCTGGGGAACCAAACCTGGGTCCTTTGGCTTTGCAGGCAAGCACCTTAACCACTAAGCCATCTCTCCAGACCTCTCTCTGCTTTCTAACTGCAGATGAATGTGACCAGTTGCCTCACACTCCTGCTGCCCCGCCTTCCTCACCACCATGGACTATGCCCTTGAACTGTGAGCCACAATAAACACTTCCCTCTTTAAGTTGTGTGCCACAGTATTGAGAAGAGTAACTTGTACAAGGACAAAAGGGAAACTTTCTCCAGGCCTCGTTCTCATCGGGGCTCCAGAGAACATCCGGGTATAGCAGCTCCCAGGCCCCGCTGGACTGCCTGACTCAGCCCTCCCGGTAAGTGCAAGTACCGCTTGTCTACACTGACACCTCTTTTTACTGAGGAAGGCCTATGTTTTGCTGTATTTGGTTGGTTTTAATAGTCATGCTATGGTGAGGGGTTCCTGCTGGAACTCGGGGTTCTATCACCTACTCTGGGGCTGCTCCCTGAAAACATTCAACACCGACCCTGGAGCTCGCTGCCGCTCCAGGGAAGCAGAGACAGAAGTGGCTTGAGATCTTGTCCATCTTCCTGTTCTAGACACAGTGGAGGACTCTGCGACATCGTCAAAGGAACCGGGGTCCAGTGAGCACCCTCTCGGCTGTGTTGTCTTGTTGCTAACTGCCAAATGCACACATGAGGTAAAATTAGTCACCCAGGCCCGAATCCGGGGCAGAGACCCCTCCTCCTAGTTGATCCGTAATGTCCCAGGCTTGCCATAGATGAGGTTGCCATGGTGATGGCAGGAGACAGAATTTGGAGAAAGACTGCAAAACACTGCAAGTGAAGATGGTTCTCGGAACATTGGTATGTGCTGGCCTCCACCTGCTTCCCACAGCTTAGCTGTCACTCCAACATGGACCCAGAGATCCCCATTTTCTGTCACATACTCTCCTGGAACCCCAAAAGAGCAAAGCTACGAATGGAAGGACACCTGACCATTCCCAGCTGTTTATGCTGTGTGAGGAAGCTGTGTGGCCCTGTGAGCCAGTGGCTGTTGTTATCCACACCCAGGTCCGGCTGCTCTGCGTGTCACGTGTCTCATTGTAGCAGGGAGAATGAGTGCATCGTTTCAAAGGGATTTTCACTCAATAACTGTGAAATTACATTTAATTACAAATTTAATGTAAATGAATGTAATCAGGTAATTAGAATGTGTAATGGCGTGGTATTTATCACACGTAGCAGTGCACTTATAATGTATAAAATCATGTCAGAAATTCTTATTGAACTTGGTAAAAGGCCCTGTTCAGCGAAAGCAGATGATTTTGAAGTTCAACATCCCGATCGCTTCAACATCTCATTTATGAAATGCTGTGTTTAGCCAATACTTTCAACAATTTGCTAAATATGTTTTGTAAAAATCAAACAATTTCATAGTTAGTGGAGTGCTAAAAAAGTCCCAGGATCTATTCTCTTGGCTGCATATAGCTCAAACAGCTGAAGCCAGTTTAAAGAGTTGCTTCATTATAAATCATTGAAAATAGGGATTCAGAGCAGAAATGCTGACGTGGTGCTTTAGTCTATCCGAAGGCCTTCAGCATTGCCAGATTCCCAAATGTGACCAAATGGCAGCACCAGAGGCTGCGTGGGTGAGATGTGGTGGCCTCGCCCCTCCAGGATGGCCTGAAAGTGTGTCACTTTCCAGGTGAAGCAGCCTGAAGGCAGGTGTACCTGTCTTTCCAGGCTCCCACCAAGCATCCATGGTATGCAGTGTGGGGTACCAGAAGCTGCTTCTAGAAGTTTCTGGCTTGCACACAGTGTCTTAGGTATTCTAGATGCTACCTGGGGGCCAGGAGTGTGTCTGCTCCCCTTCAGACAGAATATTGTCCATATCTGCCCCAGCTAATGCTTCCTGAGTCTCCCTTGATGCCTCAGAGGAAGCCCGCCCTGATCAGCCCTTATCAGAATTTTGAGCCCCAGGCCTAGGTGAGAACAACGAAAGCCTAGCTGTGATACTTGGCTGTGTGCTGTGAAGTCTCTAGAAACACACAGAGGTCAGGAGAACAGAGGGGCGAGATGTTGCCCCTAAGAAGAAGCTGAAACTCTGGGTTGGATTTGTATCTCAGTCGTGAGAGGGAACTGGCGTGAGGAAACTGCAGCCCCAGGAGCTCGTCCTTGTCCTTGTCCGTGTCCCCCTCCACTGCAGCAGGCCGCTAAGGAAAGCTAGAGAAAGTCTCCCTGCCTGCCTCCATTAGAGATCTGCAGCTCCACAGGCTGCTGCTGTGGTTTCTCACTCCATTTGGCTCTGTTTCCCTATACCTGCCCCTTTGTGTCCTGAGACAGTTGTTTCTGGGGCACCATTTACTTGTGATCAACACATCTGTGTCTATTTTACTTCAATAAAATTCATTTCAACAAAAGTAAAAGGAGAAAGGTGTATGGCACAATATAGGCCTGGTCCTAGCCAGACTGCATGGCAGAAGAAAACAGGAAGTGGCTTCTGTAAAAATGGCGTTCTGCACAGGCTTGATGTGACAACAGTTACAGTCCCATGCTCGCGAGAAGTCTGTTACGAGATGTCCTGTCCAGAGACAGGCTGTCATTGGTCACAAATAGGGGACCACCCCATACAAGGATTAGCAGCTCCTTAAACCCTATGTACATTGTGCTAAATAAACGAGTTTGTGGATTCCCGCTTCCGCTTTCACCCAACTCCTGGAGTCTGTGTCATGACTCCGCGCTGCTCACCCCAATTTGGCAGAGACCCTATCGTCCCTCCTGAGCTGGCCTTGGGGGGGACCCCAACAGAAAGGAAAAAAAGAAATAAAAAAGAAGGCCACCTGTATGGGTCAAATCGTCTCTTAGCCAGGGAAGACGCCACTTGCCCAGCACACCTGGTCACATGTGGGAGAAGCACGTCACCTGCTCTGGTCACCCTCTCTGGTGGAGAAGGTTCAATCTGGGTCAATGACTCCCATGGTGATGAGCAGGTCCAGTGTGGGACTCAGCACGGACCTTCCGCTTTACTCTAAGGCCCATGGAGTCTCACTCTATAATCTAGGATGGCCTGGAACAGACTCTATGTGCCATAGGCTGGCCTGATACTCAGTGTAATCCTCTCGCTTACCTCAACCTCCTAAGTGCCCAGGTTTCAGGCATGATCCTCCCACCCCAGTTTGCCAAGACTTTACCTCAAGAACATGCCTCACCATCTCCCATGGGGGCTCTGGAGAATAATGGTTAAAACGGAGAACTGTATGATGGAAGGCTAAATGAACGTGCCCTCCCGCCCTGTGGAAGGAAGGATGCGGCCAGCAGAGGTGGAAGAGCAGGAGAGGGGCCTCCTCAGGCGGGTCGTGCCCATCGCAGCGTGTCTGCCAACCCCACGGAGCCTTGCTGAGAGAAGATGGCTTTGTTCCTCTGACTTTCTTTGGCTGTGAGCTGCACCCTGTGCCCAGGTCTAGTTTCAACAGGTGCCAGGGACCTCAGCGAGCCAGGACAGAAAGGAGTATTCATCCTTAAATTGTCCCTGTCTCGCAGTCTGCTCATCAAAGTGTCCCTGTGGCTTTGCCCAGGGCAATTTGTGCATAAGTCCCTTGGTGGGCACAATGATTCATTCATTCCTCCCAAAGATGAGTATCAAATGGGCCCCATTATATGATGGATTTCAGCTCACCTGAATGATAGCTCTGCCCATGAGGGCCCCAAAGAGCTCCGGGCCTGGGAACTGGTTACCCAACACCAGAGCCCTCGTGGGAACCTGATTCTGAAGGAGCCATCTCTAACACTCAGAGCTCAGCATTTGGGCCCAGAGCCTGACTGTGTGGATGGGCAGGTTCCAGCTGAGTGAAAGGCCCCATGTTGCGACTGCAGACATGCAGTGAAAGTAGGCTGAGCCGGGGAGAGCATCAGCTTGTGAGCTCTGGAGGCTGAGCAGCCCCGGCGAGGGCTCTCGAGAACTGGGTGTGTGTGGCAAAAAATTTGCCTGGGGTTGCTACCCGTAGTCATCTTTTTCTCCAGGTCAGATGAGATGACCTTGGAATGAAAAGGGAAGACAGCAAGAAGGTTCAGATCATCCCTCTTAAGGATGGAGATGGAGAAAAACCAGGAAATGTGACTCTTGACTTTTTTTTGAAATATAATTATTTATTTGAGAGAGAGAAAGAGGTAGAGAGAGGGAGAGAATGGGCACGCCAGGGCCTCCAGCCACTGCAAATGAACTCCAGATGCATGCACCCCCTTGTGCATCTGGCTTACATGGGTCCTGGAGAATCGAACCAGGATCCTTTGGCTTTGCAGGCAAATGCCTTAAATGCTAAGCCATCTCTCCAGCCCCCAGACTCTTGACTTTTAAAAATATATTTACTTATTTGCAAGCTGGGAGAGAGAGAGATAGAAAGAGAGAGAGAGGGATAATAGGTATACCAGGATGTCTAGCCACTGCAAAAGAACTTGAGATACAAGTGCCACTTTGTGCATCTGGCCTTATGTGGGTACTGGGGAATCAAACCCAGATCATTAGACTTTGCAGGCAAGCACCTTAACCACTGAGCCATTTCCCCAGCCCCCTCTTGACTTTTAAATAGTTATTCAATAGGACATGAACAATTTATATCAGAAAAGTAAACTTTCAATTCAGATGCAGTCCTCTGACCCAGGGGCTCTTCTGGGTGAAGAAAATGAGGGATCTGGGGACAGCAGGAGACTGAGAAGCCGCTCGTTTGGAGATACGGGTACAATTAAAGAACCTAGGCCTCAGGAAGGTGGGGGAGCTCCCAGCAGAGGAAGAGCTGCTCTGGCACACAGAAGGCACTGGCCTTGCCATCAGGAAATGTCTCCTGACTCACTGACTCCCACCCGCCACTCCACCCCACCTTATGGGGACGCTGTGCTGGCAATCGCTCAAGCTCAGTCTCCGCTACAGGCTGGGCTACAAGTGGGGCTGTTTTCCTTAGGGTGAGTGTGGCTTCCATGCATGGCTTGGGTAGGAATTGAATGGTGCGCATGAATTATATCTTCCATCTGCTCCTGAGAAAAGCCCTGAGGACCAGGTCTGGCCAGCGAGTAAGAATATCGTAATCTAAGCTGCCGGCTGGGACTCGAAGCCTGGGTGGACTACAGAAGCTTCAACTGACCCTTGAAGTCCACACGACCCTGTTCTCTCTCTCTCTCTTCATATATATATATATATATATATATATATATATTGTTTGTTTGTTTTGTTTTGTTTTTTCATTTTTTTTTTGGTTTTTCGAGGTAGGGTCTCACTCTAGACCAGGCTGACCTGGAATTCACTATGTAGTCTCAGGATGGCCTTGAACTCATGGCAATCCTCCTACCTTTGCCTCCCGAATTCTGGGATTAAAGGCGTGCGCCACCACGCCCAGCTTCTCCGTCTATATTTTGCAGGACTAATAAACTAACAGGCAGCTGCCCAGGGTTGGCACCAGCACAGCCCCACACAAACGTCGAGGTGAAATGTGTCGTCAGCGGGTGCTGGGCTGGAGTGCGCTTGTCTGCTTCTGGCAGAGCCCTGATTGTTAGAATGGCTGGATTTGCAGCCATAAGCACATTCCAGTCTGTTCTAGAGGAAATCGTTGTCACCTCTTCTTCTATTGAGTCTGGCAGAGCCAATATATATCTTGATTTTTCTAGGTTTCCTAAGCACTCACTTGAATTTCCATTCCTACAGGTTCCATACCCACCTGGCAGACAAGCAACTGCTAAAGTGGTAAATGGTACGAATCACATGTCCAGTTTTGTCCCGACTGAACTAGTAGGCTCCTGCTGGGAGCCACAAGAGGATCTGCCATTGGCTGCTCAGGGCCAGCCCCAACCCTGAAACTGACCTGCTGCCTCCACAGCGGCCAGTGAGATTGGTGAGGTCCAGACAATCTCTCCCGGTGGTGACTCATGGAGCTAATCCTGTGTAACGGTCGGTCGGATGGTTACTGCAATGCCCAAACAGGCTGGGAAGGGAAACGGCACAGGCCAGGGTCTCAAAACTAAGACAACACGTAACACAACAGCACTGCTGCAGAGAGGTTAGAAGTCTGATTGAGTCATTCCTCAAAGAGCGTGTACTTATGTGCCTATAGCCTATATATAAGACGTGGCATGCATACACTGTATATTTAAATATTTTATTTTTTACTGATTTTTATTTGTTTGAGAGAGAGATACAGAAATAGGCAGGTAGAGAGAGAGAGAGAGAGAGAAAGAGAGAGAGGGAGAGAGAGAATGGGCATGCCAGGGCCTCCAGGCACTGCAAACGAACTCCAGATGCGTGCGTCCCCTTGTGCATCTGGCTTACGTGGGTCCTGGGGAATCGAGCCTCAAACTGGGGTCCTTAGGCTTCACAGGCAAGCGTTTAACTGCTAAGCCATCTCTCCAGCCCCACACTGTATGTTTAACAGACTATATGTTACATCTTCTATCTTATGTCTGCAAACTGTATATCTCGCCATGGTGAGGAAGAGGAGTTAGTACCCAGTCTATAGGGATCATGACCCATACCCTAGCAGGACACATAGTGGCCGCTCTACATGCCTAATACTTTCAAATGCAAAGGAAACTCCACACGCAGACGGAGAACCGGTGAGAGCTGTTTCTGATTCAATTTAATTTGGGATAGAAAATAAAACAGATTTCGTTAAAAAAAAAATAAAGATTTTCCTTTTGCTTATCCTGGAAGTTGACCCTTGCTGTTCTGAATCCCATCCTAGTGCCTTTCAAAGAGTCAGCCACTAGCCAACCCATCAACCAGCTAGTCAACAGGCTGGCCAAACAGCCAGCTAGCATGTGGCCATGCAGCTACCAGATAGCCAACCAGCCAGCCACCCATGCAGCCAGCCAGCCACCCATGCAGCCAGCCAGCCAAGCACTGGAGAAGGGAATTCCCTCATGAGCTGGCCCCTGATTACCTAAGTTCTCCGTCCCTGAGCAGAAGGCTTTGTGGTCATTCTTAATGACAAGACTCATGACTATTTCTCCAAGGAATTCTGGCGACTGCCCTGTTGGACATTAGGACGCCATGCCGTCACGACAGACAGTCCTGCTCTCTAATGATGGCCCAGAAGAACAAGGACCCAAGGTGTCCACTAGAGCAGAGGCGTGTACAGAACAAAGGGGCCTTGCCTCCTGGGTACCAGGGAGCTGAGCACCTCGCCTACCCTTTGTGGGATGATGAGAACTGGGAGGAAAAGGGACACTTCACACTCCAGTCCATGGAATGTGGCTGTGCTTGGCACTGCAGTTAGACCAGCTCAACACACACTGAGTACCCACTGTGTGCCCTGTGCTCTGTCCTGGTGCCAAGACACTGGCCAGGCATAATGGGGGCTTTCCTTCCAGTAGGAGAGGCAGATCTGGTGTCCCCAATTCCCAGGGATTTAGCACAGGCTTGGAAAGGCAATAATGAAGGGAGTCGGGCAGGGCTGGACAGTTTGGGGTGAGGAGGGTAAACATGTCTAGTTAGTATCAGCCTTGATTTCTCTCTAGGATGAGTGTTTAAAGTGATGTCATCACAGATGGCAATCCAGCTTTTGGGGCATTTCTAGCATTTCTGTCATCTCTGCATGCTCCAGAAAAAGGGGAGGTGCTCTTTTGAAATGCAGAATGTTTATAATGTAGCCAGGTATGCAGCACCAAATATCACAAGCCTGTGACTTATTAGAAGAGGTCGGGGGCTAGAGAGATGGCTCACTAGTTAAGGCGCTTGCCTGCAAAGCCAAACAACCCAGGTTTGATTCCTCAGTATCCATGTAACGCCAGCTGCACAAAGTGGTGCATGCGTCAGGAGTTTGTTTGCAGTGGCTAGAGGCCTTGGTGCACCCATTCTTTCTTTCTCGCTCTCCCTCTCTCTCTCACTCTCTTTCTCAATAAATAAATAAATGAATTTTTTTTAAAAAAGAGAAGTTGGGTTTGGAATCATTGAAATTTATGTCGGTGCCTCCCATCGCAGATTCGAATGTGGCTTCGGGAACTCTTACACACCCTTCTTCTTACACACCCTTCTTCTTACACACCCTTCTTCTTACACACCCTTCTTCTTACACACCCTTCTTCTTACACACCCTTCTTCTCACACACCCTTCTTCTCACACACCCTTCTTCTCACACACCCTTCTTCTCACACACCCTTCTTCTCACACACCCTTCTTCTCACACACCCTTCTTCTCACACACCCTTCTTCTCACACACCCTTCTTCTCACACACCCTTCTTCTCACACACCCTTCTTCTCACACACCCTTCTTCTCACACACCCTTCTTCTTACACACCCTTCTTCTTACATACCCTTCTTCTTACACACCCTTCTTCTTACACACCCTTCTTGGTCTCAGGAGGGTCAGAGCCTGGCTTGATGTTCACCACCCACAGCCTGTTGTCCTGTGTCCCTGGTTCACAGTGGGTGACACATTCCTCGTTCTTGTGGGGCAGGTGGAGCTGGAAGGCTGGGTTCTAGCCAATGGGGCTCCAAACAGCTGAATGAAATATGGTCCCCACCTCACCTCCCAGACCTACTGTGGTAGTTTGAATATATGTCCCCCAATATATTCAACGTTTTATTAGTTATAGTTTGCATCTGCAATCACCTTGCTAGAGGCAAGGTCACTGGGGGCCCGGTCTTAAGGTGTGATGATGGTTTGAGATTCCATTGTAAAGATATGCAAATGTGCCTAGCAGGAGTTCCTGAAGTGTGCTGTGTGACCTTTTGGCTGTAGTTTTTGCTCTGTGTGCTGTGGTGGCTGGTTGGCTTTCTCTCTCTTTGCTTGGTCTGTGGAGAGCAGGCTCTTCTCCTGCCTTTATGGAACTTCCCCTGGATCTGTAAGCTTCAATAAATAATATCCTGTCCTCCATAATTGTGCCCGGTCTGGAAGTTCATCTCAGTGAACCTGAAGCTGTCTGCTACACCTACATATGAATGTGTACTGAGGAAGGAGCAAAACTTGCTTGGTGATCCTCTGGAATGCCAGGTTAGGGGGATTTTCACCTGCTGTGACTAGCACACAGGACATTTGGAGGGAGGGAGGGAAGGGGCATGGGTGAAAGGGGACCATGCTGAGAGCTCAGGCTGGCCTATGACACACGCATGCATGCAAGCTGTCCCCTTGAGCTTCGTGTGTTCGTGGTAACACCTCATACTAATCCCAGGCTGGCAGACCTTTGGGGAGGCTGTGTCACTGGGAGTGGGCTGCGGGATTTTATAATCCTGCTCTGTTCCAGAGCTAGGGAGCTCTCTGTCCTTGCTGCTACGGAGATGTGATGCCTTACTGTCTGTTCTTGCCATGCTTCCCCTGCCATGTGAAGCGTTCCCTCAAAACTATACATTGGAAAGAATCATTTCTTCCATAAGTGTAGGGCGCTGTTGAAGGCCCCTGGGCTACAGGTATGACTAAGGGCCCCGGACCCTGAGGTTACAGTGAGCCCAGACCCCTGACAATCTCAAGAACATCAGGAGTGAGGCCGCTCCCTTCCCCCAGGGTGCCCCCAGGGCATCTGGACATCCTGATAAGACTTAGGTTCAGCTTTCCTCAGAACCTTGTGACTTTTGTCCACTTACATCCCTATATGTTAATGAGGTACCAGCCAGTAGCCTTCACACAGCCAATCCCTCTACAACCTGTTCCCTATGCCTTTTCCTGCCACTACTTAAACCATGTGACCCTTCCCTGCTCACCCGTGACGTCACTACATGCTAACTAGGCATCAGCAGGACCTTTGAACTGACCAATCCCCTTATGACCCATACCTACCCATACTTCTTCCCTCTCTTAAACAAATGCTTATTAGCCCATTCCCCTGGAAAATAAACGAGCTGTTCTCTGAAGCTGTCCCCTGGGTTTCTTCCCGTCGCACTCACAGCTGCTTAAGACCCCGTTCCGCCGTTGTCTGGACACTCCTGCCATGGCCCCAGGATGACCAGGAACCACACATGAGATGCCGGGTGCTTTGTTCCAGCAATGAAAAGGTAAGCTACCTCTGTCATTCCCACCTGGGGGACGCCGAGGCAAGAGGATCACCGTGAGTTCAAGGCCAGCTGCAGATGCATAGTGAAACCTTATTTTACCACTCCCCGCCTACCCACAAGAAACAAAAACAGTCAAACAGCTCTGCTCAGAAAACTACATGGACCAAAAAAAAAAAAAAAAAATCAAAAAGCCATGCCTGAGCCCCAGGCTGTCACCCTCTCAGAGCACCTGAGGCAAGCGCCTCCGCACACTGGGTGGGTGGACAGAAGCTGCCACAGTGAAGTTATCTTCTTTGACCTCTCCCTGTCTCCAGCCTCACAATCTGGGTCTACACAAGGCGGGGGATAGTTAGCCGTGGGAGGTTGAGCTGCTTCCATAGGCAAACTGCCTGGGCCTGACTGGGAGTCGGGCTGGCAGAGGAAAGGGCTGGACAGGTTAGCTTGGGATGCAATCCAATCCAAGGTGAGGTCAAAGTGAGGTCGGGCCCAGGACAGTGGTGTCTGCTGAGGTAGGGATTGAGAGCCTTCCATGAGTTTCTGGAAGGAACAGGATGAAAAGTTGTAGCCTGGATTTTGGTATCATCCAAATGCACACCGGAGGCCTGGTTTCCACAAGTGACAGAAAATTCAGTGAAGCAGACGTCAGGTGAGTTGTCATGGGACCCAGAGATGTGGTTCCAAAGCTACAGCTCATTAGCAAGGTGTGAGGAGGCCTTGGGGGTCTGTTGTTCGGTGCTTCTGTCAACTCCTCCGTGTGCCCTGCCCGGCTCATCCTGTGTCACACCTGCAGTTCAGCGTGCTATGGAGAGTGGAGCCTCCTTTCCATCCACTGGTTCACCCTGGGGTTGGTTCACCTAGCCCATGCTTGGAGAGTGGCTTTCACATTTTTGGTCCTGGCCTTATTGCCTTGCCACTCTCAGACTGAAAGTCCTGCCCCCACCCCCCACCCCCACCGATATCCCCTTCCTCTCCATCTCCTTCCTTTTCCTGTGCTGTCAAGTTCTGCCACTCTCTCAGCCATATCCAAGGCCCTCCTGGTTCTGAGCATGTGCACACCTCCATAGAGCCCATCATGTATTCTCAAAAGGTCTATGACTGACCTGGCTTCACGACTCAGTCAACTTGAACTTGCACTTTCTGTGCATGGCTGTATGACTAGCACAGCCCTTCCTGGACTTGGGGATCCAGCGTTTGCACAGTGACTTCTGTAAAGTCACACAGGGCTGGCTAAGACAGCTGCAGAAGTTACAAAGCTGAGAGAGAGAGAATGACTCTCGTGCCACCACTGAAGATTGCCACCTGAGCAGTGCCCTGGGTGCACCATTTCTTAACATGTTACCAAGAGGGCTGTGGTTGAGGTAAGAAGAAGAGTGGTCAGACTTTCTGAGCAAAGAACTTCGTTCAAGTTCTAGGGGTGATGCCCACCTCAGTGGCTTCTTGATGTTCCCAGACACTGGCTTTAACTAGCTTCTTGACACCATCTTATCAACAAAGGACAACTGAATGTGACAGACACAGGCAGCCAGTACACGTGTGAGGACAGGACCAGGACTCAAAACATCTGTGACAGCAGTGAGCCCAGGATTAACTTCACGTGGAGGTGCTGAGCATTTTGTAAGGGCCAAGAGCACACCTCCCCAGCTCTGCTCTCAGGGACACCACATGGATGCTTAAAGCCACCACACACAATGCTTGAAAGCAGACCTTATTTTCTTCTAAAGGTCCAGCTGCAGCATGTTTTTTTTTTTTTTTTTTTTTTTTTTAAGGTAGAGTCTTACTCTAGCTCAGGGTGACCTGGAATTCACTATGTAGTCTCAGGGTGGCCTTGAACTCATGGTGATCCTCCTACCTCTGTCTTCCGGGTGCTGGGATTAAAGGCGTACACCACCATGCCCAGCTTGCAGCATAGTTTTTATCAAGCACACCACTAGCTGAAACTTCTTCCATCCTCAAAGCAAACAAGTCATTTTACTAGTTAGAAGCACCTCCTTGGAAACTCCTACAGGAAGAACTCTCCCTCAGTTCCAGACATAGCCTGGTGCCTCAGCGAGCTGCTGCTGGTGCTGGGGTGACAGAGCAAAGCGACCCTGTGGGTGGTGGATGAAAGTGGGTCCTGCTTCGCCCAAGCAGCCTAGGGCTTGGCTCTGAGAACCGCTCACTGCACTTTGCGGATTCCTGTCAAGTGACTTTCTGTTGGTGTCACATGTTTCGTGCCTTACCGGCTTTATGAATTTGAGTGTCTATATAACCTTTTTGAACTTCATCAGAATCAGCACTTACAAAATGTAGAAAATAACACTAATTTCAAAACATTGTTGGAGGTGATACTACGTGGGTGTGAAAACGATTTGAATGTATTGGTCTGCCTGTCTGTTCACAGTGCTAACTAATCAATCTTCCATACACACAGCAGACCATCATGTACAATCTAAAGGTAATGGACAGCGTAAATAAAACCAGTTTAAGATTCTCACAAATTGTTTTTCTGAAAAACAGTGAAAATTACAGACCTTGACCAAAATTGGTGGCTGAGTGTCTTAGCTCATGCAGAAATGATGATTCTTAGATAAGGTTACAGAGATTCTGCCAAATGAGTCTGTTCCATCACCCTCAGGCTCTGAACCATGGCACCCTGCTCCACACTGGCTGTGGCTCACAGACTGTGACCGTGGCAATGGCAGGTCGGGAGCTCCTGCCCGCCCACCACATCCACGGTGTGGCACGCAGATCACAGTGTATGTGCGTGCAGATCACAGCGTATGTGCATTCAGATCACAGTGCATGTGCGTGCAGATCACAGCGTATGTGTGTGCAGATCACAGTGTATGTGTGTGCAGATCACAGTGTATGTACATGCAGATCACAGCGTATGGGCGTGCAGATCACAGCGTATGTACGTGCAGATCACAGCGTATGTGTGTGCAGATCACAATGTATGTGTGTGCAGATCACAGTGTATGTACATGCAGATCACAGTGTATGTGTGTGCAGATCACAGTGTATGTGTGTGCAGATCACAGTGTATGTGTGTGCAGATCACAGTGTATGTACATGCAGATCACAGTGTATGTGTGTGCAGATCACAGTGTATGTACGTGCAGATCACAGTGTATGTGCGTGCAGATCACAGTGTATGTGCGTGCAGATCACAGTGTATGTGCGTGCAGATCACAGTGTATGTGCATGCAGATCACAGTTTATGTACATGCAGATCACAGTGTATGTGCGTGCAGATCACAGCGTATGTACGTGCAGATCACAGCGTATGTACGTGCAGATCACAGTGTATGTGCGTGCAGATCACAGTGTATGTGTGTGCAGATCACAGTGTATGTGCGTGCAGATCACAGTGTATGTACATGTAGATCACAGTGTATGTGCATGCAGATCACAGTGTATATATGTGCAGATCACAGTGTATGTGTGTGCAGATCACAGTGTATGTGCGTGCAGATCACAGTGTATGTGCATTCAGATCACAGTGTATGTGTGTGCAGATCACAGTGTATGTGCGTGCAGATCACAGTGTATGTGCATGCAGATCACAGTGTATGTGCATGCAGATCACAGTGTAAGTATGTGCAGATCACAGTGTATGTGCGTGCAGATCACAGTGTATGTGCATGCAGATCACAGTGTATGGACGTGCAGATCACAGTGTATGGACGTGCAGATCACAGTGCATGTGCGTGCAGATCACAGTGCATGTGCGTGCAGATCACAGCGCATGTGTGTGCAGATCACAGCGTATGTGTGTGCAGATCACAGCGTATGTACGTGCAGATCACAGTGTATGTGCGTGCAGATCACAGTGTATGTGCGTGCAGATCACAGTGTATATACATGCAGATCACAGTGTATGCGCGTGCAGATCACAGTGTATATACATGCAGATCACAGTGTGTGTACAGATCACAGTGTATGTGTGTGCAGATCACAGTGTATGTGTGTGCAGATCACAGTGTATGTACATGCAGATCACAGTGTATGTGTGTGCAGATCACAGTGTATGTGTGTGCAGATCACAGTGTATGTACATGCAGATCACAGTGTATGTGTGTGCAGATCACAGTGTATGTACGTGCAGATCACAATGTATATACGTGCAGATCACAGCGTATGTGTGTGCAGATCACAGCATATGTGTGTGCAGATCACAGCGTATGTACGTGCAGATCACAGTGTATGTGCATGCAGATCACAGCGTATGTACGTGCAGATCACAGTGTATATATGTGCAGATCACAGTGTATGTACGTGCAGATCACAATGTATATACGTGCAGATCACAGTGTATGTGCGTGCAGATCACAGTGTATGTCTCATCTCATTTGGTCACCACAGAACTCCCAGGGTAGAGCAAGGAGTGGACTTCTGGCTCTAGGGTCCTGGGAGGTGATCTGCAAGCCCTCATCATTTCCAGAGTGACAAGGATGCCTTAGTTACTC
Organism: Orientallactaga sibirica; assembly: GCA_036365145.1. NCBI lineage: Eukaryota > Metazoa > Chordata > Mammalia > Rodentia > Dipodidae > Orientallactaga > Orientallactaga sibirica. Next base: position 17,807,110 of record JAEOAD010000041.1, on the reverse strand, counting down.
ATGGTGGACTTGTGGAAAGCAGGCTCAGATGGGAGCTCGCCACGCTGGAAAGACCAGCCGTGTGATCAGAGGGTGTGTGATGTCAGCTGGGCTCCCCAACTCTGGAAAGGGCCAGCAGCTTTGCACAGGCCATGGGGAAAACATATTTGTAACTGTCAAAATCCCAATGAAAACTCAGTGGCGCTGCCTGGCTGGCACACGGTTGAGTAAGCTGGGAGGGACGGTCTCCTGACACAACAGGGAGAGGTCCAGAGGCCCACATGTGGGAGACACCCACTTCATTTGGCCTATCCTCAGTTGTAACCTTTGACAAGAAAACTGTGTTTCTGAGTCTCGCATGTTCCTGAGTTCTGAGAGCTGTTCTGGTGAACTGTCACCTACAGAGGTCATAGAGTCCCTGAGTGTGTAGATAGTTGGTCTGAACTGTGTGTGGCCTGGGGTCCCCTGAATCTGTGGCTGTCTTCTGAAGCCAGCTGTGTGCTGTTGGCAACTCTACCTTCTAGGCGGGAGTCTGACCTCTGTTCTCACTGCAAATCCACATCCTAACATCCCCAGTTACGGCCTCAAGTCTTCTGGTGCAGAGACAGCCCCCAGAGAGAGGGCTCCAGACGCACCGAGAGCAAACCCTGCCTGCTGCCGGCCTCTGAGCCATGTGATCTGGGAAGGGGCACCACCTCCAGACCACACTGCAGGAGCTGCACCCAGGAGAGAGGAAGGCTTTCCCTTTCAGTGTGTTCCAGGACACATGAAAAATGCTCCGTCCTTGTGCCCAGGAGGTCATTTGGTGTCGAAAATAAGAATACACGGACTAAGATAAAAATGACACTCCTGCCTTACCCCAAATAACCAAAAGCGTGAAATTCCAGTGGACACTGGACAGTCCTGGAAGTGTCATATGTAAGGTAACAAAACATCCTGCAAGTGCACAAGTGAGTTTGCTGAAACCACGCAGCGCACGCACGCTTCCTCCCCTGTGTGTACGCACAGCCTGTCTTCCCAGGCTGCTAACTCGGTGGCACTTGATGGCTTTTCCTCTGCAGTGTGGAAGGCAAGGTATTTGTTTACGTGTTTACGTTCACTCATTGCCCGTGATACGGGCAGAGGTGTAAGCCAGGCTTTAACTCAGAAAGGTGCCAGTGGACGCCACCGATGCGTCGGAGCCGCAGGCTGCCGAGCTACTGCTGCGGCTGTGTCTGCCCCATCCTGAACCGCTCATTACAGCCCCAAGAACCTGGTATCAAGCCGCTCTTTGAGGCTTATCCAGGCATAATGTGCTGCTCGGCTGAAAGGCTGGTGCTGGGAAGAGGATGCTGAGGGTGTAATCACAGCCATTACCGAGGGCCATCAATGCAGCCAAACCTACACTTTCCACAGTCAGCAGCGGGCAGCTCACTGAAAAGGAGCGATTAGAAACCCAGCCTGGTCCTCGGCGTGGGATAAACGGCCGAGAGGAGGCCTATTAGGGCGCCGCTTCCACGGAGCCGGGGACGTGCTGTCACCCTCTGGGGGGATGAGACCTGCGTGCATTTAGAAAGGTCAACTCTTTGGGGTAAGCTGACAACCGTGGGGGCTGGAAAGCTGCCACCTCTGTCACCGCGTGCAGCTTCCTGCTGCATTTAGCCTCCGGTGAGATGGGCGCCTCACGGAAGGCACATGCTCTCTTCCATCTCGGCACATCAGCCAGCACACCTGGGTCACTGGTGATGGTGCGGGGGCACTGAGCAGGGCATCTGGATCCTGCCTGTCTTCCCAAGGCAGGGAGCAGCTTGATCTCTGCTCTGAGCCTATGCCCACACGGGCTGGGCCAGTCTTGTCCACGAACCTGCCCTCCCTGACCAGGGCTGCCTGGCTGCACTGAGGGTGTCTTGAGCATGTCTAGGTGAGACTCTCAGGGCACAGCCCAGGATAGAGAGTACCCTGAAGTATGGCTTCATATACCCAGGCTAGACAGAGCGGAAATCTGCTTCCTGGGTGAGATCCAGTCTAAGATCATGGAAACTCAACATGGGAGCTAGCACGTGCAGTGGCTTCAAGTTGCATCTCACCTCACCTCAGAGTGTAGAACTTTGCTGACAAGAATGACCCACACTTCTAGAACAATGTTGCGAATTGAGGTTGACTTTGAAGGTGTTGTCTGAAGGGTCGGGCTGCGTCCTCTAATTGCCCACAGAACTTCTATTCTATTCAAAAGAGCTTCGATTCAAAAGCACAAAAGGTTCCTAGGACCAAGCTGATGCGGGGGTCAGTCAACATGTTTTTTTGTTTGTTTAGAGTATTTTTGTTTATTTATTTGAGAGCGAGAATGGGTACACTAGGCCCTCTAGCCACTGCAAACAAACTCCAGACACATGTGCCACCTTGTGCATCTGGTTTTATGTGGGTACTGGGGAGTTGAACCTGGGTCCATTGGCTTTGCCAGCAAGCACCTGAACCACTAAGCCATCTCTCTAGCCCGGAAACATGTTTTTAAATAAGGCATCTATGAGGGGTAGAACTCAAATCCAACCCCCGAAGCAGTCCTGGCTTGAGCCAAGTAAGAGAAAACCCCGTGTAAGATCTCAGGACCAGGCACTGCAAAGCTGAAACAACAGGGAAGTACAGGCTGCCCTGAGCACGTTGACCTTGCAGTGGTCAGTCTGCACACATGGAGTGGCAGGATGGCCCAGGAGGTAGCACAGGGCATTAATAGTTATTATATCTGTCATATCTGGTCATCTGGCAATAGTTCTCAACCCACCCTCGGTGTCGTGTAGGCTGCCTTCTTGCCATTCTCTGTTTCCGCCTGTCAAACAGGATGCAAGCTTTCAGTACCTTCATCTGCCAGGGATGACACACGGTGACCGTCACTTAGACAGTACACAGACTCCTTGCCACCGTTTTCAGAATGAAACCCATGATTGAAGTATGGTGTAATCTCATTAGGGTTTGCTAAACTGCCCATTTTATAGCAGTGGATCCAGAACCTTCCTGAACCATCAAATCAGTGGGGATAAGGAGTCCCAGTTTGGTCCCATGTCACCCTAGGATCAGGCGAGGAGACATGCTCAAAGGGAACTTGTCCAACATAGTTGCTCTGGTGGAAGCCAGTTCTCATTGCTCACATTGCCTGTTTGAGGGTTAAATCCAGCAACCATATCTAAAAACACTGTCATCTTTATGTGCCAGTTTGGCTTTGCTTTGAGGTGCATTGGAAAACTCCACTCTAGAATGCATTTTCTGATGTAGTAAGTGACTTTTGTCAAAGCTCTCCTTGACCCCACGCCCCACACCCACTGCCATCCTGCTATAACTCCTGTGGCAGCCCGAGCAGACAGGCCCGGTGATACACATCCATGGCCGTGGCACAGCTCCCATCACTGTTGGTCCATGCATCTCCATTGGCTAGAAATTAGAATACTAGAAATCCTCGTTCCCGCCTCAATCACAGTTTTATCTAAAAAAAAAAATCTCAGAACCTAAGCTGAAACCAAATAGCCACACACACTAGGAGAATGGTTCCTCTGTTTGTCCATAACAGAGGCATCTAGTGAGCCCACCCTAGCCCCCAGGGCCAGCCCTCAGCTGCCCTCTCACAAGTGGCAAGTGGGCATACCCTGAGCAATATACACACTTGGTCTCTTCCCTGTCCCCTGAGTCCGGAATTCTCACTATCCTCTGGTCTCTGCCCGTGCTTGTTTCTAAGTCATGGTTGCAAAGTTCATTTCCTATGCCAGAAGCCAGGCGCCCCTGTTGATCATTTTCTTTTTACCTCCGAGACCCTACCATTTCCTTCTTCTGGAATCACAAGGTTGGTTGGGTCTTGGCAAGAAAGGGGAATAAAGCCAAACCCAGAACTCACATTGAAAAGTATTCACCGTTTGAGTGTTAGCATGTATGGACACACAGACAATCAACCCTGTTACCCTCTTCTTACCAAGGAAGAGCTTGAGGGTCAGAGAGATGCTGACATTTATGTCACCCACCCAGAGCTGCCTTTCTGGCAGGTTCGTGAGGTCCACGGCACCTTCCCCCTAGAACGCCATGCTCAATCCCCACAATTGCCTTTGTTCCCAGAGCATGTGGGAGAAGCAGTCTCAGGCTGTGTTTTCTCAGCAAGGCAGCTCCTTTCTTTCATGGAGCCAGGGTTCTGAGGGAGGAGGATGCGGCCCTGAGGGATCCCTTCTGAGCCCCCTGCTGCTCTGAATGGCGTCTTCCTCCTTCCCGGGGACTGTGCCCACACCATGTTTCCTGCTTCTGGCCTGCCTCCTCCAGAGAGGGAGGATGATGCTGCAGGAGGCGGGCCAGAAGCACGGCCTCCTACTTCCTGCCTTCCCCTTCTATCCCTTAGCAGCCTGCAGTTTCCTCAGGCCCCTCCAGGCACCAGGACACTTTGTCCTGGGTGACAACTCCCATTTGGCCTTTGGACCCTGGTTCCGTCTCCATCCCCTCTGGGGTCACTCCTCTCCCCCCATGACACTGGGGATGGATGGCTACACTTCTCCTCTTACAGACACTACCCTGGGGCTGCTAGGCCTGCTCAGGGTGCCAGGGCCCCACTCACCCCAGCATGAACACTTCCCGACTGCACAGTCCCCTTGACCCATCTCCACCTGCCCTTGATACCTTTGTTATCACAAGGGCGCCCCGTGTCTGCCAGTGTTACTGTCTCACAAAGGGCTTCCATCCTGGTTCCCCCAATCCCAGCTTGTGAACCACTTATATCATGAGCCATGTTCTTTGTATTTTCTGCACTCCTCTTCAAAACATTGTCTTATCTGTACCTCCCTCATGGTGGGGAGACAGGCTACTTCTAGGGCCCACACCAGCCTGTTCTTCTGCCCCCATGTGTCCTCAGGGTCAGCCAGGGCTCCCTCCAGGAAGCACACATTTCTCTGACTGTGCTAATGGTCCTTTGAAACAAGTCACTTCCACAAGCTGCACAACTGTGTAGGAATCCGATCCCCTTGCTGACACGGCTAAAAATAATGCGCCTCGTTAGCACATTCAAACAGTGCACGAAATTACATAGGACAAGCTAAAGACCACGTTGGCGCTCGGCATGGGGTCGCCTTTCCTCCCAGGCGACTCCATGGGAATTCTTAAACGTGCTTTCTCCCAGTGCACAGAGGCAGGGCCAGCCCTCTGCACTGAACAACGTGTTCCTACTCTAATTACTCTGGCATTAGATCTCGGGGCTTTGAACCCCAACCCTCCCGATAGCTCCCGGAGCATTGCATAGGATGAGAACCAGGCATAGGGTTTGCTGCCGGCTGTAGTCAGGCATGTGCTTGGGTAGTGAGGGCCCTTGAAAATGAACCAAAGCCTTCTCTTGCTTGTTTTTGCTCCTGCCTTGTCATAACTTACGGGTGTCCAAGTCACTGCTCTGCGTCTTGTGCATATCGAAACACAGAGCAAAGAGCTGTTCCCTCTTTTCCTGTGATGTGACTCAACACTACTAATGCTTGGGGTCAAAGGACAGATGATCCTGAGAATACAGCAGAAAGGCGTTGGTTTGTTCTGTGAAGTCAGCATTTGCATGTACATGTGATGGATGCATCTCGGGTTTGGCAGTGGATCTTTCCATCTCAACATTCACAAAATAAACAGCCAAATAAGCAGCCTGACTGACAGTGATTCCTACAAAGTGAATTACAGCCGTAGCTAATTGCCCATGCAAACCCTCTGTAACCTTGTGTATGTGACATGAATGAACCCAGCTTTCTGCACAGTGAAGCTAGATGAAGAGTGCAGGCCCAAACTGAACCAGGGAAAGACCTGGCGTGGGGAGCCCATGTCTGCATGTCTACGAGATGGGCATGTACCAGGCATTTGGGGGAGAGATGATATAGATGTCCGTCCTTCACAGTCACTACCCAGTGAAGGAGCGGCAGCGGCTGCAGGGGAGTGGGGGGTGTTCTCCTGTAAGAGAAGTTCCAGAAAGCCCACGTCACTCATGATGGCCAGCATGTCTTTCAGGGGCAAGAGAAGGGTCATGTTCTGAAGGAGAAATTGAGATCTTACTGTCACCACCTGGAAGAAAACTGTTGCAAGTTTGTCACCATGAAACCCACCCTGGAAGGAGCCCTGGCATGCTCAGGCTGAGAAGAAAGGACGTTTGATAGGACTGGGGAAATGCCTAGTCAGTGAAGTGTTTGCTTTACAGGATCTAAGCTCAATCCTCACAACCCAGGTAAAATGGCAGGTGCGGTGGCGTGTCCCTATCATCCCAGCACTGGGGAGGAAAAGACAAGAGGGTCCCTGGGACTCACTGGCCAGTCAGGCTAGCCTAGGCGGTGTGCTCCAGTCCAATAAGAGACATGACTCAGACAAAAGAAGGGCAGGCAGCATTTCTAAGGACGAAGGTGAGGTTGTCCTCCGGTCCACACACAGGCACACATACAAAAGACCTATCAACTAAAGAAAAAGTAGGAGGCTGGGGCGATGGCTCAGTAGGTAAAAGCTTGCAGCACAAGCACCTGTTCCGACCCCCGGCATCCATGTCAAGTTCTAGGTGTGGTGGCGCACACCTGTAATCCCAGCGCTGGGGAGGTGGAGCCCGGAGAATCCCAGATCAGTGAGAGGACCAGTCTCAGATAATAATGTGGAGAGTAACAATAAAACTCCCACTGAGACCTCTGGCCTCTACACAGACCCACACACACCAACATGCATGCACACATTCACACCTCACATACATCCACATTTAACAAAAAAGAAAAACACCACCTTTAAAGGTGACTGCATAGCTAAGTGTCAAAGACGGTCTAAAAGTATATTTCCCTGGAAAGCTAGCTATTTCACCCATCTTATTTTTTTTTAAGCATGAAGCAATCATTTTAAACCTGTGGTGAAGGCCAAAAATCTATAAAGATGCAATTTGTAGCACAATCGCCCAAGGTTGGGGGTGGGGTAGTACTCCACAAGGTGCAATTATCTGTAAGATGGGAATTAAGTTGATTTTAACCCGAACTGGATGATTTTATGGATATTAATAGTAATTTTCAGGTTCATTAACAAGAAATATAACTCAGAATATATTAAAACAAATAAAGCAATTAAAAACTTAGTAAACACACAAAAAATTCAGCACATTAAAGCAGTAATAGAGGGATTTCGAAAAGCAAAGGCGAAAGGGTTACTGAAAATTAGCAAAATGGCCGGTGCAAACTTTACCTTCCCGGTGATTACGTAAAATGGGGGCCACTACTGCAGTCACAAGACAGACAGCAAACACAGATGACCAGTTCAGCAATAGGCTGTGTAAAGCAAAACATTCTGTTTGCAAAGACACAAAGATGCACCACCCAGTCACCAAGAGAGAATGGCTCTGTGACTATAGTTAAAATACATTTAAAAACAAGTTTTACTGGATTCAGAGTAGCTTCTTATGAAAAATAAACAGATCCATCTTTTAAGAATTTATCAATTATAATAATATGTGCTTCAAAAAGAGCCCAAAGTAGCAGGGACAGAAATGAAGGTGGAAATAGATAAGTTAGCAAAATGGAGTATTCTACAATATAAGAGTATCAGGCCAAAAGAATGTCTGAATATGTCTGAAAAGCTTACTCGATAGGATACCATTAGAAATTAGCAACCAAATATTGGAAATATTGCAATAAATGGAGATTAATCTATACCTAAATCATCGATGGGTCAAATTATTTGGGAGACATCACAAGGGAAAGTAGGAAGTACTTTGATGTGAACAAAATCAAGAGTACAACAAACTAAAGCCCCAGGTGTGGTGAGAAGTGTCCCAAGGAGCGCTCCTCTCTACAAATATCCACATACAACACTGAAGAAAGACTCAGCGAGCTGCAGAGATGACTCAGCAATCAAGGTGCTTGCCTGAAAAGCCTAATGACCTGGGTTCCAGTCCCCAGTACCACATAAGTCAGCATTTGGGTGTACATTTGATGGACACATCTTGGGTTTGGCAGTGAATCCTTCCACCTCAAAATTCTCAGACTAAACAGCCAAATAAGCAAACTCCAGTGCCTTTCCTAATAGTAATACTCAAGAAATTAACCACAGAAAGAACTTCATCAAGCTGGGGGGGGGTGGTTCAGTGGTTAGACGCTTGCTTGAAAGGAACTTCCTCAATCTGACAGAGAAGCTGTGCAAAAGTTAACATACTAGTGAAAGACTGAAAGCTTTCCTCGAGACCAGGAACAAGACCAGGAACAGAAGTGATGTCAGCATTCTAGTCAACACTGCCAGAGATTTTAGCCAGAGCAAAGGGACAAAAATAATTGATTATAAAGAAAATGAAATCATTTCCAATCATAGATAACCTGAGTGTGCACATATAAGAAATGTGTACACACATGCATGTATCAGAATTAAATAAATGGGCTGGAGAGATGACTTAGCAGTTAAGGCACTTGTCTGTGAAGCCTAAGGACCCAGGTTCGATTTCCCAGGAACCATGTAAGCCAGATGCACAAGGTGGCACAAGTGTCTGGAGTTCATCTGCAGTGGCTGGAGGCCCTGGTGTACCAATTTTCTTTCTCTTTCTATCTGCCTCTTTCTCTCTCAAATAAATAAATAAAATATTTAAAAAAGAATTACTAAGCAAGTTTGACTATAAGATTGATATACAAATATTAGTTGTGTTTCTGTAACCATGAATAAGCCATCTAAAATGAAGTTTAAAAACCAATAAAATTACAAACAAACGCAGCAAAATAAAATCCTTAGGAGTAAATATAAGAAAATAAGTGTAAAATTTGCACCTTGAAAACTATAGACCATTATTTAGAGGAACTGAGAGACCCAGATGAAAGAGGACGTCTCACACTGGTGGACTTGGACTAGACGGGTTAACAGTGCTGGGACGGGTCAACGCAGGATCCAGCGATAGCTCGGCTACACCGAGTGTGGTGGTGCATGCTTTTAATCCTCATCCCCCGGGCTTGGCAAGAGTTTGAGATGCAGCAAGACCTTGCCTCAAAACAAACATACAAACACACAAAAATGTCTCAGTTGGATTCTTTGTAGAACTATCAGGTTCTCACAGCTCAAATGGAAGGGCAAGGGACCCTGAATAGCCATGACCGTCCTGAGACAAAGGAACAGGGTAAGCTCTCTTTCTTGATTTCTAAACTCACAGCAGAGCAAATGTGAAAACAGCAATGTCCTGCTGGCCTCACAGTACACGTGTGGGCCTGAGAAAGAGAAATGGGGGTTCAGAACAAACCATCTCCCATCAGCTCAGCTGACTTACAACCCGAATGACAGCCAAACCAATGGGAAAGAATTGTCTTGTCAGCAAACGGTTGAAAATAAATTGAAATACTTCTGGGGTGAATAGAGATCACATTAAGAATGAAGAAAGTGGACCTCCATGTGCATGTGCACCCCCATACCTACATACACACGTCATGTACAAATGCAAAAAAAGGACAAATAGCTGGGCGTGGTGGCGCACGCCTTTAATCCCAGCACTCGGGAGGCAGAGGTAGGAGGATCACCAAGAGTTAGAGGCCACCCTAAGACTCCATAGTGAATTCCAGGTCAGCCTGAGCCAGAGTGAGACCCTACCTCAGAAACCAAAAACAAAAACAAAAAAAAGAAAACAAAAAAAGGGACAAAAAAATTAAATTTTAAAGAAGTCAAAGGATCTGAACAGAATTTCCTCAAAAGTATTCAGATAATAAATACATGAAGATAGGCTGAACATGCTTAGTCACCAGGGATTTGAAGTATCCTTCAAATCCTCACCACGGTCCTGCGTCAGCCCCACCAGGCCTCTGCCATAGTAGATGGTGGCAAGCGTTGAGCGGATGGGGAGAACTGGAACTCAGTCCTTTGCTGATGGGAATGCAAACTGCATCGGTTGCTGCAGGAAAGCGTTTTGTGGAGTCTCCAAAATTTAAACGTAGATTTAGCATATAACTCAGAACTTTCACCTGTAGATTTATACTCAGGAGAATTAGAAAATCGCATGTACACAAAGAACTGGGCACAAATATATATAAAATTATTCACAATAACTCAAAGTGGAAGCAAGCCCAATTCTTGTTAATTGATGACTACATAAACCAAATGTGGTATATCTACACAGTAGTATTATTTTGCCATAAAAGGAATAAACTATTGATACTTGCTAAGTAAGGATAAACTGTGTAATATATTAACAGAAAAAAAACAAGGAATCTTCACATTTTGCATGGCTTCATTTAGATGAAATATTCAAAATAGCCAAGTGTGTATAAACAGAAAGTAGATTCGTGGTTGCCAGGGGCTGGTGAAGTGGGAAGTAACTGGTAATGAACATGAGAAGATGTTCTGGAATTATTGGTGATGGCGCACAGCTTAATCATTGTGCTAATTGTAGTTCACCAGGGTTAGCAGTGAATTGCAACTGAACAAGCATTGTAGAAGAGAGGGAGAAATTCTGTTGGAACATTGAACGTTGTGTGTTAAGAATTAATTTACATTTGTGTGCATCACATGTCAGGCAATGTGCTGGGTGCCAGATGGGCTCTAACAAGACTGACAAGAGAGAACAAGACTGTTTCTGAGGAAATATTATATCACATGGTGCTGACTATTCACCAGTCAGCCACTTAATATTTTAGACCAATCTTTTTTCATTTTTTAGTATTTTATTTTATTTATTCATTAGCAAGACAAAGAGAGAGAGAGAGAGAGAGAGAGAGAGAGAGAATGGGTGTACCATGGCTTCTAGCCACTGCAAACAGACTCCAGACATATACGCCACCTTGTGAAGCTGGTTTATGTGGGTCCTGGGGAGCCGAACCTGAGTCCTTAGGCTTTGCCAGAAAACTCCTCAACCACTAAGCCATCTCTCCAGCCCTCAGGCCAATATTTCTATTTGATTGCAAGATAAGTCACTGTGTATGAATCTCCTTATGCCAACTCTTTGGTTGTTTTCATATTAAACTAGTCAGTAAGTTTTAAAATAGACAGGGGCATGTCTAGAATGAGGAAAGAGACACTGATAAGATCCATGCAAAGATTTCTATTTCCTGTTCAGTTCCTGAGCTACTCTACTTAGCTCACTTATCTCGGCTTTGAGAAAAGAAAACATCTCCTCCTTTCAACCTTCTCTTCCAGTCTGTGTCAAGCCAGGATAAATGGAAGGTCTCGAATTTTAAGTGCCCTTAAAACACTAAGACCACGCATGGAGTTTGGATGAAGAAAGAAGGGTGAACATGCCGAAAGACTGGAACACTCCTGGGGCGCCAGATGTGCTCAGATGTGGCAAGGAAGAGCAGACGCTCACACTGACTTGGCAGAAAGCTGCTGACACTGCACACGGGGGGCGTGTTCTAGTGAGAGGACAGGCACTTGGTTGGACAGGCCGGAAGAGAGCCAACCGCAGACCACACAGACATGGCTGGCCAATTTCAGACAGGGGTGTCAATGTGACATCTGAGGTGGTCAGGTCAGCGTCCCCGGGCCTCTGGCTGCATGAATGCCGTTCTGCTCCTGCTGGCCACCGAGGACCTTGACCTCCTCTACACTGCAGGTTGTGAGGCTGCAGTCTGAGCTGCTGCCCTGAAGCCCAGAAGTACATGGTGTGTGTGTGTGTGTGTGTGTGTGTGTGTGTGTGTGTGTGTGTGTGTATGTGTGTACACATGCTCATATACATTTTTAAGGGTGATTTTCTCTAGATCAGATACGCAAAGTGTCTGGGCCCAGACATCATGATTTGGGATGTGTATCTGTTAAGCAGGCTTAGTTAAGCTGGAGCAATTATCAGCCATCACCAATTACCATTCTCTCTGATGAGCATGCTTTTTTCCTGTCTAGAGCTACCATGGCAGCGTGCACGGCCTTGCTGGAAAAATCATGCTCCTCCCACCAGGGGACGTGCAGTATGCCTGAGCCAGGTCTTCGTGTGGATATCCCTGTGGTCTTCTGATGAGAACACCAGGTACCGGGTGTACAACACAGTCATAGACGCAGGGATGAGGAAGAGGCTGAGTGTGTCATAGTGTTTCTACACACACACACACACACACACACACACACACACACACACACGAGGCCTAAAGACGGCTACCAACTTAGTGATACCCTCTGTTTTTCAAAACAGAAAAGAGAAAGAAAGAAATGCCGGAAAGGAGAGGGGAGGAAAGCAGAGAAGTATTGGTTAGATCGGGTCATAAGTGGCCGCCGATGTAAAGTTGTCCTAAATGGAAAAGGCGAGTTGAGCCAAGGAGAATGCAGGTGGCAGGTGGAATGAGTCAGGGCGATTCTCTTCTCCTTGCCAAGGGCACCCTGCTGAGGCTGTTCAGGGAAAGCTCACTGGTGAAATAGCCATTAGTATGCTCATGCCCTGATGTTGCCAGTTCCTCTGGCCCAGAGTGAGTGCGGGGGCAGGAGAGGGGTGGACATGTCTCCATAGGCTTTCCAACCCTCCCTGGGATGAGAAGATGGGGTGGAAAGAAGTGTCCCGGGACTCTGTATCTCTTTCCACTCGGGTGGTCTGATTTGGCCAGTGATAGCCAGCAGATGGGAGAGGTGGGATGTGCCTGGTTGCCCAGGCTAGCCCACTTGCTCACTACAGGGCCATGCACTGAAGCTCAAGAGGACCTTGTGTGGACCCAACCCCAGCAAGGAGCCTAGTGCAGCTGTGCACAGATCAGACGGAGAGCTCCACTCAGCTCCGAGGAGGCGTAGGCCGTCAGAATTAGCCTCAGAGGATCTTCCCTGAGAAACCGCAGTTCTTGCATCCATGACCAACCCCACACCCCAGTGAACTCCCAGTGGCGTGGGCATTACCATCTACAAAATACCTTCTACACTGAGATTCTGACTTGATTACGTAACCAGAGGCTGCTGCTTAACCCTGGTGACATGAGACCAATAAGCAGAGTGAAGACACACAGTTGTTTTGCCAACGAGCCCAGGTGACATGGAAAATGAGCCACCATGATGAGGACATACAACGATTTCTATCACTGGGTTCTGTGACAACTTATTGCCCAGTCAGAAAGACCACCAGCTAATTGACCCAGAGGGCAGACATTTGTGTCACAGCCTCGGGAGATGCTGGCACGCGGGGGGGGGGGTGACACTCGGTCCATGTGCTTCCTCCCATCTGCTCTCTGCACACAAAGCCAGATACAATGAGCAGCACTGTGTGAAGCGGAACAAATGGTAGGGATCCGTCATTCACCAGTGGTGGTGACAAACAGCCCTTCATAACAATTATCTAGTTAAAACACCATTAACAATTAATGACATACATCACAGAACTTATTGAACCCATTAAAGACTAATTTACTGGCTATAAAAATATGGCATTAAGAACTTATGGATCATTACCTTTTATTCTGGAATGAAATATTGCTGACTGAAGCGCTTAGAAACCACTGGAAACAATTACTCATTAAAGCCACGCAAAATGAAATGATAGGGCGTAGCAAAAAGGAAGAAAAGAAACCACACAAAGTTGGAAAATGTTTTCTTGAAGAGAAGCACTAACTTTGTCTGACTCTGAATTGGATAAAGACTGTATTTTCAAACACGATTAAGATCTACAATTAAAGAACTCAAACACAGTAATTTTAATGTGCAGTAAAGTCTTCTTTTGGGAAAAATGTATCAGATTAGGACTGATAAGAATTCCGATCATGATTAATCACAGCTAGCTAGGTATTTTGGAACACCATTAAGGAGAACTTAACAATGTGAAAATTAATTAACTAATTCCTCTAAAGGGTTTTAAAATATAAAACGATGTAACAGCGATTGCAGCTTTAAAAATGATTATTTCTTTTCCACCTGAAACCAAAATTCAACAGTCAGAAATCAAGCTCATTTCACCAGCCTCTCCAGTTCTGTCTCTGGAATGGGACTGAATGCACAGTGAATTCATGCGTTCTAAGAGACCATCTGTGCATCAGTGGGTCCCAAGGCCCATCAAGCGTGGGCTGAGCCTTCCGTCTGCAGGGGAGACAGTCCTGGGCCGTGTACATAAGCATCTCATGGGACCGAGAGCACACGACTCATTTGTTCTGATTTGTGGATTCCAGCTCTGCAGAATGATTTGCCAGAATTTTCTCTAAACTTTTAGAAAAGTGTTGAGTTTAAAATAAATTTTTGCACCAAGGAAAACAGAATTACCAACTATGAGAGACAGAAAATACGTTTATATGTTTGTTAGTTTTATTGTTGCTATGACCGCATACTGAAAAAACCAACTTAAAGGAGGAAAATTTTATTTTAGCTCATGGTTTCAGAGACTTTCATCCATAGTCCTTGGCTCCACTGAAGCACAACATGACAGCAAGAGTGTGTCATAGAGGATACTCACCTCGTGGTGACCAGGAATTGAAGGAACAAGGGACCAGGTATAAACTTCAAAGTTATGCTCCCAATAATCTACTTCCACTAGCTATGACCAGATTTATTTGTATTTTTAAATATTTTTTAAATTTAAATTTTATTTATTTGAGAGAGAGATAGATAGATAGATAGATAGAGAGAGAGAGAGAGAGAATGGGTGCACCAGGGTTTTAGCCACTGCCAACAAACTCCAGAAGCATGCACCACCTTGTGCATTTGACTTACATAGGTCCTGGGGAATTGAACCTGGGTCCTTTGGTTTCACAGGCAAGTGCCTTAATGCTAAGCCATCTCTCCATCCCTTTTTGTATTTTTTATATGAGAGAGAGAGAGAGAGAAAGAGAGAGAAAGAGAGGGATAAAATTGGCATGCCAGAGCCCTGAGACACTGTAATTGGACTCAGACATGTGTGCCATCTTGTGCACCTGTGTGAACTTGTATGCTTGCATCACCGTGTGCATCTGGCTTACATGGCATCTGGAGAGTCAAACATGGGTCCTTAGGCTTTGCAGGGAAGTGCCTTAACTGTTAAGCCATCTCTCCAGCCCTACAACCCAGCTTTTAAGGGTTTCTGCCATCTCCCAAAACAGTACACCAACCAGGGACCAAGTGCTTAGTACCTGAGCCTGTGGGGGTACTTCCTATTGAGACCATTCCTTACTATTGTCAGAAAACCAGTGCACACAGAAGGCAAGCGACCGACCCAAGGTTACACAGCCATCAACAGCAACACAGAACTAAACCCACATCCCCAGTCCTTCTGAGGAGTCACCCAGAGTCGCCATTTGCAGTGGCCACTGACAGAACTGTCCCTTCTCCTCAGAGAAACCCATTCCTGGGAGCCCCCATGTGGCTATTGCTTTCTTCAGATGAGTGCGCACCAAACAGCCTTTAGATTTCTATCAAGAGAAAACTCTGTCAAACCAGATACCGCACCCTCTCCCAGGAGTCTCCAGGGTGCCGTGTGCTCACTACACCAGGCTCCTCACTCTGCTACGTACATTGGCAGGAGAGCAGAATTCTCTCTGTTGGACATGACTACACTGCTTTCGTGGACACTGATGTTGCTCATCCAACCTCAGCAGGACTGTGGTCCCACGAAAGCCTCCATCTCCACAAAGGGACAGGCGTGTTCTCACTGCCCTGGCTTCTTGAGGAAGTTGATTCTTTTCCAGAGGGGAAAGACAACCAGGGCCTTGGGGACTGCCCTCCATCTCAGTCTGTCCTAACCATACAACTGCCACTAGTCTACACCCCGACCAGCCCCAAAGGACTATGTTGTCATCAGACGAACAGCAAACAGAACGGCAAAACTGTTCCTGAGACTGGCCCAATGGCACTCAGCATTTCCAGGCATTAGGCACCAAGTGAAACGAGAATGTTCCAAGCCTGCCGTCGGTGCCCGGGTGCGCGGCTCATTCCTCCTCTCATGTCTGCGCTTGCATGAGGACGGTGTGATGAGGGCTGAGAGCAATCTGTAGTTCTCAATGACTCGACGCCAACTCAACAGCAAACAAGCAAATTCCCTTCCATAGCTGTTGCCATTTATTTTCACATAACTTTTTTCTTAAACGTAATTATAACTATTAACGTATATTCTTGCCTTGAAGTTTATCATCTAATTGCTGAACTGAATAGGTTTCAAGTGATCAAAACAACCCAGTAAACAAAGGACAGATAAATTCACCATTGTTCTGAGTGTATTATCATACACTATGTTATACATGGCCTTTTTTTACACACTGACTTGTAGTCAAAGGACTGTCACCGGACTTTCTGTGACACAAGGATCAGGAGCTGCACTTCAAAAATGCCATCAAATAATAACCCCTCCTATTTCTGGGGCACTTGTGCAAATGTGTCCTTGAGAAGAGGTCAATGGATGGGTGACCTGGGGACAATGTTGGAACATGTGGTGAGAAAGTGCACCCATATCTGAAGGACCGCTCCATGGACAGGGGGGACACAGGAGAAATGCTGCCCCAGCGGCCATGGGCTGTCACATTGTGACAACTGACCTTGTGGCTGAGATAAAACAGCCAACCAGAAGCCGCTTAAGGAAGAAAAGGGTTTATTTTGGTTTAGAATTTCACAGGGAAGCTTCGTCATGGCAGAGAAGCACAGCAGGAACAAGAGGGCAGGACTCATACCATCACATGTGAGCAGCCAGGAGGAAGCAGCAAGAGTCACTGGCACTGGCAAGAAGGCTGGGCTGTAACACTTGCCCCCGCTGGCACACCCCCTTCAGCCAGGCTCCACCTCCCAAAGGTGGGGATCAAGTATGAAGCTTAATCACAAACACATGAGGCTGTGGGATGCACTTCACAGTCAAACTACCACACATCAATTTAGCAAGTGTGCAATAACCACTTGGGTTGTGGGGTCCTGAGAGCTCATATAAACACTTGGCCACTATTTTATTACTTTTTTGTTTTTTCGAGGTAGGGTCTTGCTCCAGCCTGGGCTGACCTGGAATTTACTATGTAGTCTCAGGACAGCCTCGAACTCACAGCGATCCTCCCAGCTCTGCCTCTTGAGTGCTGGGATTAAAGGCAGGCGTCACCACGCCCGGCTCAGACCACTGTCCAAAATTCTTCTATACTACATCCCGGTCACATGCTCCAAAGACAGGAATCACCCACTTGTGCTTTGAATACCTGAAAGTAGGATCAAATAACCTCGGGAACCACAGTCCAGCTCAGAGCCACAACTCCCTGCAATCTCCTTTTTGGTCACCAGCAGTAGCTGGTGGCCCTCATAGGACAGGGTATGTGAGGAGCAGGTCAGTCTGCTCCCACAGGCTGACCTTGGAAAGGAAGATGGGGGCAGCTGCTGGGCAGGATACAGTGGGATGCA
Organism: Orientallactaga sibirica; assembly: GCA_036365145.1. Classification (NCBI taxonomy): domain Eukaryota; kingdom Metazoa; phylum Chordata; class Mammalia; order Rodentia; family Dipodidae; genus Orientallactaga; species Orientallactaga sibirica. The sequence continues at coordinate 17,789,947 of JAEOAD010000041.1, read as the reverse complement.
GTGCTTCATCACCTGGCTCGGCCTTGTAGTCAGGGGCTGTGCATCTGTGCCAACGTGAAGGGTAAAAGTGGACTCTAGTCCTTTTCTGTGCTTGGCTCTAAGCAGGAGCTACACTGCACCCGCTTCTCCCTGTAGCCTGCAGATGTTCGAGCTCCTACGTGCACCTCTCAACCGCTCTGGACTTCCTGCGCCTGCCTGACCCTGGGCTGGTGGGGGCTTTTCACCCGTCCTCTAGCACGCTGGGCTTCCCGCGTAGAACACCCTGGATCCCCCTCTTCCCAAAGCCCAGCTCTGCAGAGAACTCTGGACGAGGAGACAGGACGAGGAGACAGGAAGTTTTCACAACAGAAGCAACACAGAAGCGCAATGATGCATGCAGGACACACGGCGGTGGGAACGTGCTAAGTTTTGAGAAAATCCTTTATCTTAAGAACTTTTCCCTTTCTTTCCATCCTGTGCCATTGTTGCTAATCTGGGCAGTTTAATCACCTTTGATGCTTTTGCCAGAAGCATATTTATGAGCATTCATCTCTGTCATTCCTCTTTGAACAATTAGTCATTGTACAATTAACACAAATCAGACTATCTCACTCTTTCAATCTCTACCCACAAACCATAAATCACACAGTCTGCGGACCCTTTCATCACTTCCTTCCCTTCCTGTGCCCCTCGCCCCTCTCTCACACAGCATCTTTCCTTCTCGGAGGCTTTTCTTAGGAATTTACACAGACCTGGAGCCAAGGCCACTCCTGTTTCTGGTCTCCCAAGAGTAGCCGTGAGGGGGAGATGTAGTTGGTCACCATGCCCCTGCCTGGCCTCCCAATGACCCCAAGCTTCTCTCATGGGTCACATGGTGGCTCACTCCAAATTAGCCTTGACAAGCCAAGGCCCCGATGAAGGGTCCCATGGCTGACTAATCAGACTGTGACAGCTAAGGAGCACCAGCCAGAGGGTTGAGTCAATGATGCTCAGTGCGGTCCTCCCACAAGGACTGAGGGATGACACGCCTGTTGCCATCAGAACTGTCACATCTTCTGATCCGCACACCCAGAAATATGGTCCCCTACATTTACTCTGAGGTAACCCAGCCCCATTGGGCATGAAACCTCAGGAACTGGCTGTGCTATGACATCTACCCTCGGGGACACGAATACTCCACACGATGCAGGCTGAATGGCCTGTTCGCACCTTAGTCCTCCAGCCCTAGGCATTTTCTCTGTGGCTCTCCCTCCTCAACTGCCTGTCAGTACACCACACCCTCCCTTGTCCTGGTGTCGAGGCCTTTGTTAGGGGCTGGCAGGCAGTCCCTTAGCTGAGCTGTCTTTCCACCACAATGGAGCAGAGCCCCACTCACTCTCCTGATGGGATTGCAGCGCCTCTCGTTCTGAGAAGATTTTATTTGAAGAAATCTTGATGAGTTGACCAAGTTGGAGCCATGTTGATTTCTTTTAAGAGTTGGCAAGCACGTTCCTCTCTCTGGCTGCATCCGAAAACTGGGAGATTAATTTACCAGCAGACAGTGACCAGATCATGAAGGAAGACAGAAATGGGCACCGCCGCCTGCCCAGAAAACCAGCCCACTGTCTTCACAACCATGCCAGCACGCTAGCCTGTTATCTACATATCACCGCTGGATGAAGCTGTCACCAGGAACAATACGGAGTCAAACAACTACTGCTTTAGCAATCAACACCGGAGAACCAGGACTTGGTGAAGAGCTTTGACAGCAGCCTCTGTAGGTTTTATCCCTGCTTCTTCCTCAGAGCCGATCAAAACTCATGCAGTGTGTGTCCTCGCCACCTCATAGGACGCTCGCTTCTTGTTAACTGCCTCTAGCACCCACAGGCCAGCAGCCTTTCACCTGGAAAACCCTAGAACCCTCACTTCTCAGTTATGAGCATTTATGGCCGCAAAGCCATCTATTGGAACCTTCCAGTCCTCGGGAGGCAGTGGGCCCTGATCACTAGAGGCTCTGCTTCACGCTCTGTGGGGTTGCTATAAGGAATCCGCTCCCATGGGGACCTCACACGTACTCCCATCTCACTGCCATCCCTGAACAGAAGCGACTTGCCTACCTCCTGAATGGCACTGGAGCTGAGGCTGTGATCATGCCCTGCTTCAAATCAAAGTCATAGCTTCCCATTCAGACTTTTCTCCTTTCTTTCCAGTGGATGAAACTTGGAGATTCAAGGCAACAACAGAGACACCCCAGCCGAATCAGTGTGACCATCATGCTGTTCCACCGCGCATGATAAACAGAGGAGACCATGACACTGCAGGCCTACAAGTGGCACGCATGTGATGTTGACACTTCAGATGTCTTGGGGGAAAATAGCAGTTAACATGCATATTCAAATCGGCAACATCTGGATTCTTTGATACCAGGCGAATTTCTTAACTGTTCAGCCCTCATGTCAACTGTAATGACTGCGTTACTTTGTGTGCATAGCAATGAAGCTCACCACCCCTAACGGTTCTTGCTCCAGTGCGAGGAGTTTCGAGGCTGAGCTGAAGGGAACTCCAGAACTCATCTCACCCACTCCATGGTGGCAAAATCACAATCCATCCCATCCAGGACCTTTCCCCACTCCAATGGCCTCTCCAGTGCTGGTGGATTCTAAGTTGTCTTGCCTTCCCATACGCTGTGGTACACACTACAATACTTTGGCAACCAGGCAGGGAAGGTCTTGGAGGGACTTGTCCCTCTTGATCTCAAACATGACCTGATCTCTGACACATGACCTGTGTGTTGACTAGCCCAGGATCCCCATGTTGTTAAGCTTGAGGAACTAACCCAGATATCTCTCTCCTGCTTCAATTTGATGGCACGGGCCTTTCTTTCTCTGGTCACCAACCCACAGGCCCTCAGAAGATCAGAACAGCCTTTGTGGCTGAAAAGGCCATAGTTCTGTCCTCACAGAACAGGCCTTGCCAAACACAGCCCACCTCTAGGGACAGGTTCTGCCTGTGGGGTTTCATCAGCACATAACAGCTTTCCTTAACTTTCTGGTTTTTTTTTTTTTTTAAAATAGAATATATGAAGAGTCTTATTTATTTATTTAACAGAGAGAAAGAGAGAGAGAATGGGTGAGCCAGGGCCTCCAGCCACCTTGTGCATTTGGATAACATGGGTCCTGGGGAATCAAACCTGGGTCCTTTGGCTTTGCAGGCAAAGGCCTTAACTGCGAAGCCATCCCTCCTTGTCTTTCTTTCATATGACTAAGGCATGCTAATGTGGTTCAAATGGTTCACTAAAACACAGACTGAGTAAAGCCCCTTTACCCTGCCTGTCCCTGTCAGCAGGCACATCAATGCTAAAAACCGGGTGTTTCAGGGCCATGCTTCAGCCACCTGTGCTGAAGTGCTCACTCTGCCTGTACGATGTGCAGGTGTTGGGGACAAGTCTATGGAAGGCCTGACTCGTCTGCATGGTGGCAAGAACCTCTTGGAGCCCCAGGAGAGCTAGGATGGGTCTCCCGTGGTCTTGGAGAAGAACACCTAGACATTTATGTGACTGCAGAAAACCGTGTGGTTTGGCCTGGGGAGATGCTGCCCAGGGTAAAACTGCTTGCCTGGCAAGCACGAGGACTTGAGTTCAGATCTCAGCACCCACAGAGAATGCCAGCATGGTAGCACGCTCCTGTGATCCCAGCACTAGGGAGGAAGGGGCATGCCTGCTGGCTAGCTTGTCTAGCCAGATCCATGAGCTGTAGTTTCAGTAAGAGACCTGTCTCAGCAAATAAGGCAGAGGGCTGGAGAGATGGCTTAGTGGTTAAGGCATTTGCCTGCAAAGCCAAAGGATCCCAGTTCAATTCTCCAAGACCCATGTAAGACAGATGCACAAAGTGGCGCATGCATCTGGAGTTCATTTGCAGTGGCTAGAGGTCCTGGCATGCCCATTCTCTCTTTCTCTTTCTCTCTCTCTCTAAAATTAATTAATTATATTTTTAAAAAAAAAGTAAGGCAGAGATCAACTGAGGAAACCTGACCTCTGACCACCAGGCACATGTACACGCACATGCAACAGCACTCCCGCACACAAATAAACTCGCGTAACACACATATTCCACACATGTCATAAAGAGGTGAGGCTCACTAACGTGTGCTCAGGCCAGGGCTTAGTTGGCACTGCCTGCCTGTCCTTTTGAGAAGAATCATTCTCTCTGTCTAGTCCTGGGCCTCTCTGAGCCCCTGTGTGTCCATAATGCTAGTGCATTGTGCCTGAGCCCCTGTCCATAATGCTGAGAACAATCATTCTAATGCTAGTACATTGTAATCCCGGGCCTCTGAGCCCCTGTGTGTCCATAATGCTAGTGCATTGTAGTCCCGGGCCTCTCTGAGCCCCTGTGTGTCCATAATGCTAGTGCATTGTAGTCCTGGGCCTCTCTGAGCCCCTGTGTGTCCATAATGCTAGTGCATTGTAGCCATAATGCTAGTGCATTGTGTCCTGGGCCTCTCTGCCCCTTGCCATAATGCATGGTTCCTTGCATTGTAGTCCCGCAGCCCCTGTGTGTCCATAATGCTAGTGCATTGTAGTCCCGGGCCTCTCTGAGCCCCTGTGTGTCCATAATGCTAGTGCATTGGTGCGGTGGCATTGCAGCATGGTTCCTTTTCTGCAGCTTTCCTTCTCAACTTGAAGGCGTGCCTTAGCTTCTGAGTCTCATCTGGGTGTCTCAGTGGAAGCTGGCCTCATTCAAAAAGGTTCCACAACACAAACATGCAGTTTCAGAACAGCATCTCCCAAGTGTTCACGCAATGATGGGTGAACTCCACTCACTGCTGGGAGCAAGGTGGAGGCTCCCCAGACACATTAGTACCAACAGATTCCTCCCCAAGTCACTGGAACCTTCTGGTAGGATGGGACACGTGACCAAAGAAATGGCCTCTGCATTAAGTGGCATTGATTTGAAGCTGGCCTCTGCTCTTGGGGCAAGTGTTTGAATGGGAGCCACACTGTGAATCTACAGGCAGGGCACCCAACTTGCATGATGTTGTGAGAATAAAAGAGATACCATATATTAAGGGTTCTGCTAGTGGCTGAAGCAAGTGTCTGGGCTCATACGGTACTGTTCTTAATAATAAAAAGCTGCCATCGCTCTTATCCAAGGACTCATTTGTCCCCAGCCTGCTTGGAAGCCTACTCCCTGCTCAGCTTCCACGTCACCCCATCCTCCTCCCATCCATACCTCCTCCCATCGGTGCCTTCTTCCATACATTCCTCCTTCATCCATCCCTCCTCCCATCCCCTCTCCTTGAGTTATTCCTCCTCCACCTGGGTCTCCTCCATCCTCTCGTCTGCTGTCTGTCCTGGAAGGACGGTGGTCTCTAGTCTTAAACATTTCAAGCTATTGCCCAGAAATTTTAATCTGGGTTTTTAACATTTTCTGTGGATGTCAGCTCCCTCCTTGACGTCCCTGACTCCTCTGCTGGGCTATGGAGTTGATCATAGTGTCGGAAGGACTTCCTCAAGGGAGATTTTTGCAGTGGGAGGGGCGGGGGATCCTCACAGGTGTTCCGTCTTAGCTCTCACCCTGGTTTCTCGAGTGTTTCAGGAACGCTGCATTTGAAGAGGTATGCTCACCTGCCCACACTCAGCCTCCAGTGCTCACGGGAGGTCTGGATCTCTGAGTGGACCATGCATGTGGGGCTGAGGGGCACATGTGCAGCTGGGAAGGGGACCATGTTCCGTTTTTTTTTTTTTTTTTTTGCCATGACTTGTCCTTGTGTGTGAATGGACCCCCACAGGGGAAAGCGCCAAGGAGCCCCTAAAAGGTGCATCTCCATTCCATCTACTTTCAAGGTCCTCATGTACTAGGGGAGATCATATTTGAGGTCCTCTAGAATCCCAATCAGATCACTGATTGGGGCTATGTAGGCCTTGAACTCTAATTTTCCCTGCCTGGTTCTTTGAGACCATCAGCCTCTTAGCAGTTCTGGACCATGAGTCTTTACCAGCTGAGCCTCCACGAACCCCCTTTCCTGGTGAGCACATGGCTCCTCCTACTGCACTGGGAGTTCCTGGAGTCCGCAGCCCAGTCCTCAGTGTATCCATGTCAGCATGGCCTGAATGCTCGGGCTTAGCACTATTCTGACAATAGCCCCTTCGACGCCTCCAGGGTGTGGCCTTGCCTCTGCCTGCCCGTGTGTTGATGGTACATTGTGTCAAGGTGCCTGTTCGTATGTTTCTGACAGAGAAGCTGTGCTCCTCCATGCTGACATTCTCACACAGCTGGGGTCCAATGGAACACCAAACTTCCTAAGTACAATATGATGACACGAGAGCAACATTTACAGGATGAAACCCCCACCAGGGTAGCCCACGGCTGAAGGAGAGACCCAGCTGCTCACTGCTTCACAGCAGGAATGTTGGCAACAGCCTCTCCGAAGGCCCAGAAACAGTGTGAGAGGACTGTTGGCTAGCTCTTTCATCTTTCCTGAGGCACAGAGAGAGTTCTGGAAGCATTGCCATCCCACGCCATGCAGCTGACAGTAACACGCAAAGGGCTCAGCCCCTAACTGTATGAGGAAAGAGAGCTAGAACATTCTGTGACAGCAGGGAGGCTGGGTGGCCCCACCTATGCACAGGAGGCAGAAGACCCTGGCACATTGTCCACCACCTCCTCCAGACTCACCACATAGCTTGCTGTAGAGCAGACATGAGGATTAGAAGAGTGCTTAAGAAAACGCTCAGGGCAGATCCTGGGCACGTGTATTCAGAGAAAACACAGTCGTCCCTGTACCCACTAGAACAAGTGCCAGGACCAGCAACCATGTCTGCAGGTGCTCAGGTTCCTTCTAGAAAATGGGCAGTTTCCCTCCAGTCTAAGGCACCGTCTCCCATGTCATCTCTAGATGACTCCTAATGTGTGCCCTTCATGTGGCACTGCTTAGGGAATAAGGACAAGAGAAAACCTGTATATGCTCAGAAGAGATAGCATTTTTTTCTGAATATTTTTGCACATGGGCTGGCTGACTTCTTGGATGCTAAATGTGCAGAGATAGAGAGATGAATGTATGCAGAGACCAAACAGAAGAACATCTTCATGTGATAGCTATAGAAATAATTTCCCAACAAAAGAGATAAGCCTAGTATTTCAGAGAGAAGATTAGCATAGTTTTGAAAATCAGATTAGCTGAGGGATGAAGAAATAAACACATCTACCTGCTTTGCACAGTCTGTGGGATAGCAGGACGATGTGGGGCCTGTGATCTTGGGCTAAAAGATGAGGCGATAAGATAACCAGCTAGAGGGGACATAGTTGGAACAGTTATGGGAAGAATAGATAGGAAGAAAAATGGTCACGGCAAAACTTCAAACCATGTCGGAATAGAAAAGACAGAGGTGAGTTTGCAGAACATAGAGTCGGTGATATGGTGGATGAAAGGAAGGAAAATGGCAAAGGAAGTGAAAGCAGCTGGGAGGCACAAGCACAGAGGGCTCTGGGTGGAGGCAGACATGGAACAACCTGCACTTCTGAAGAACAGACCAGAACGAGAGAGAGAGAGAGAGAGAGAGAGACTCAAAGCCGTCCTTTCAGAAGGCATTCCTGCTTGGAAACCAGGTCTGTCTTTTGAAAGGACCCCAAGTGAAGCAACAACAGACGATGTACAAGTAAACGTATGTGTTGACGTTCGAGTTCCAAGCATGACATTTTCTACACACACCTAAATGATGCTTGTGAAATGTGCAGATGAAGTCGCCTCAGTCCGGTTTTGAGGAAAATTCAATAAAGAACAACTACAGGACACTGAGATTAAAGTCACCTAGCTGAGCTCCTTTTTGTGTTAGGGCAACAGAAAGATAGCTATTCGTGTGTGTGTGGTACTTGAGTGCTTGTGTGCATGTTCATATGTGTGGGAGCACGTGTGTGTGTTTGTGCATGCACGTGCACATGTGTGCATATGCATGTGGAGCCCAGAAGTCAATGTTGGTGTCTTCCTCAATTGCTCTTCACCTTATTGTCTGAAACAAGATTTCCTCTGAACTTGGAGCTCTCCAACTCACCTAAATTAGCTGAGCAGCAAGCCCTAGAGATCCTCCTGTGTCTGCCTCCTCAGCGCTCGAATCACAAGCCCTAGAGATCCTCCTGTGTCTGCCTCCTCAGCGCTCGAATCACAAGGGCCACCACCGTGCCCGACATTTACACGGGGGCTGGGGTCTAAACTCAGGTGCTCACGCTTGTGTGGTAAGCACTTCACCAACTGAGCCATCTCTCCTGTCCGCAGAAAAATGTGTCATGTAGCGAGAAACCAAGAAATACCCACCACATAGCATTAGCTAACTAAATTAGACATTAGCTAACTAAAACAGGCTGAGGAAGACATAGTCCGTGAGGACTGGGGGTAAATACTGGAGCCATTCATAAACAGAAGACAGATCTTTAATTCATATTATTATGATTCTCCTGAAATAAATTCACAGATCAAATGCAATGCTAATATTAATTTCTATTGCATTGGGGGGGGAGCAAGATGTTTCTTAATTAAAATACCTTTTTAGGAAACTAAGGATAGAAATCTTTCTTCTAATAAAGACAGATCACTTCAAGCCAGTAGCCTAGAACATCGTTAGTGATGATGCTACAGGGTTCCTGGAAAAATGAAGGGAAATTCGAGTGCTTCTTCTCAATTATTAAAAGGACACAATGTCACCATGGTCTGAATAAAATAGCTAATAAGAAACAGAAGAATCAATGAACATGTCATTTGTAAAATGGCTAAAACATGAATATTCAGTTAAAAGGAAGGACTGCTGAGGAGAACACATGACAAGAGTTGCTGTCTTCACTATTTTTTAATTAATTTTTTTTTATTTTAGAGAGAGAGAGAGAGAGGCACACACACACACACACACAGAGAATTGACATGCCAAGGCCTCAACCACTGCAATCGAACTCCAGACACTTGAACCACCTAGTGGGCATGTGCGACCTTGTGATTGCCTTACCTTTGTACATCTGGCTTATGTGGGATCTGGAGAGTTGAACATGGGTCCTTTGGCTTCGCAGGCAAGTGCCTTAACCATTAAGCCATCTCTCCAGCCCTGTCTTCAGTATCTTAGATGGATAGTGCACACAGATAACTTTAATGTATGAAGAGAACTTCCTTTAAGAAGACAAATGCCAGTGACAATCCCATAGACAGTTTCTAAGTAACCAGCAGGCAGAAAACGTGGGCAGCAGGTGGCAGCTGCTCTCCCACTAGGCTTAGAGCCCTTTTCCAAGCTCACTGGTGGTGGAAGAAGCTGCTGTGTTGATGATCTAGTTTGAAGTGCCCAGTTTTCCCCATCTGTTGGGTTGAATAAAACACGCCTTCCAGCAGGTCCTACAGGATAGCTTATATCTCAAGGGCAGTGGGGCACCCCCCCATGCTGAGTCTTAGGCATCATCACCCATTTTGGCATATTGGCTGTCTTGCCTATGTGCACAGGCTTATATAGGTTATATTCAGCAAGAGATCCTACAGACACCTGGAATTCTACCTACTAATGATGAACACATGGTGTCTAAAATAAGAACCCAGATACAAATTCAAATGTATCAGAAATGATGGTGAAATATTGCAATACCTGAGCACACGATAAACCCAGGTTTTCCTCTCCTACTTCCTTCTTCGTAGTTTACGTAACCCATGCATGTAGTTTACGTAACCCATGCGTGCCACACATGTCCCCATCTGCATGCAGTGTGAACAATTTCCATATTGTAGCCAACTTCAAAACAAAATCTCAAGAGACTCGTGCTTTACACTTCCCCCAAATTATCGCCCTATTACCCTTTTACCTCTTCTTGTCTATTACAAGTGTATTACCACGTACGTTTTCATGTTTTGAGCTTTATCCCTCACCTTGGGAGAAATTCCCGACCATGGAACCAGAGGTCACAGCGAGGTTCCCTTCCAAGAGCACGTGTGTTCTCAACTGGGGACAGTGCTAGGGACATTGTGGTCTTGAGTGTACTGGGGTGCCACCATTCACACCCCCAAATCGAAACACTCTTTCCTATTCCAAGACGACATTACTTCTGCGGAACCCCACAGGACTAGGACGATGGCGACTGTTTCTTGAAACCCCTTCACTTTGGAGAAGCAGCCCTGGGTGAGCTCCTGTTGCAGCCCACCTTGTTGGGGTGTCTTCTCCCTTGACACCAGCCTCAGCACCCCCCCCAGTGTGCCCACAAGTGATCAACCAGAAGAGGGAGCCCAGAGGAGCCTTGAAGTATATCCCCTTTCTGCCAGGCAATACATCCCTTCCTATCCTTTCCACATTGTCCCATTGAGGTTCGTGGATTCCAAGACATCTTACAACTGCAGACAAAGGAAAAGTCAGGTCCACAGCTAGTCTTCAGTCTGGGGTCAATATTTCTAAACTAATTAGATGAAATTCATAACTCTCACTAGTTTATTTTCCAATCCCCCTTTGAAATACAAATGTGAATCTGCATTCCACCTCTAAATCAAACTTTCAGAAACCTGTGCATCTGCCTTCCACAACTCTATGAGTTCCACTTTCTGTAACCAAGCATGTCTGCCTGACCCCAGGCCTTCTCACCTGGAGGGACAGAGCATCCAGCAGCAATATCTACAACTTCAACGTCTGTGGATCCTGAGGTGAAACCTCATACCATTAAGACAATACCAATACATCTTTCCATGGAAGCCAGAAATTTCCAGAACCTTCTGGTGCAGCCTGCATAAGTATGGGGCCCACTTACCCATAAACCAGGAGTGCAGAACAAAAGAGACTTACCCTCACCTGCTGGAACACTGCTTCCCAGCTTGTGATCCTCAGTCCTTGGCTACAGCCAACATTTTCTGATCCAGATCCCTCCTTCCTCTCTGACGATGGCAATTTGTAATCCACATGAACCTGCGTCACCGTCACTGGGCTAAGAGGGAAGCAACATGGCTCCCTGTGTGAGGTCACTCAGCTGGTATGTCCTGGCACTCCACTATTCCAGCTTCTTTTTCTCCTCTCCTCTGGATTTTAGCTGGAGACCAAAGGCCTCTTCCACTATCCAGATGTCTAAGGAGACATCAGAGCCCAGCCTACTTTGCAGAAGTGCAGTGTTCTGACAACAGGGACCCCCAACCTCCAGCAGGGATGAGCCTGGCCTGGGGGGGAAGTGGCTTTGAAAATGCAGAAATTCTCTCCTTGGAAACAGAGGCACATGAGGAGGTGTGGGGGAAGGAAGGTGACTTGGTCATGGCTGAAGATATGGGATTCAGCTGCCTGTGTCTCACACTTCTGGCTGGATGCTTCACGAGAGTGCCTGACATAGCTGTCCCCACACACCACAGCCTCAGTCCCTTTCTAGTGTCATGACCACAGAGTGGTAACAGTGGTGATCCAGAGGCATTTGCTCCTAAAGATGCTGCCAGTCTGTTTTGTTCAAGCAGGCCTTGGATGCATGCTATGCAAAGAGTTCCAACCCCATGCTGTTTAATTCCTCTCTGGCCATCCTTTGGTTCCAGTCCACACCCCCAAAATTGTCTTCAATGGCTGCTGTCCACCTCTTCCGAGTAGTCTCCTTGGTGGCTCACATTTCAGGGTGGCCCTTGCTGTGTCCAGCTGACCTCAGGGGTCACCCAGCCCTTCAGGGACAGCGTTCCTTCTACCTGCAGCGTCCGTGCTGGTTATGGGTTTCATTCTCGAGGAAACCAATGAGCACACCGGGGAAGAGCAACTTCTTCAGGAAAATGTATGCAGTGAGCTCGTTGTCTCTGAATACATAAGCACCCTGTGGAGATAGAGGGGATTGGAAGTGATGTCAGATCTGGATTTTATCACGACGGAATCCAGACTCCCTTCAGTAAACTAAACAGTCAGAAGCTGTAGGCTTTGGACAGTTGACAGTGTGGGCTTGGACAGATGGACACTATTGGGTAGTTGGAACTAGACAAGTGGAAGCTGTGTGCTCTGGATAACTGGACACTCTCTGGACACTTGGATGCTGTGGGCCCTGGATGATGCATGCTGTGGGCATGCTCCATACTGTTAAGACACTTGGTCCTGGTTCAGTCGGATGCTTTGGGCTCCAGATAGTCAGATGTTGTGGCCTCTAACATCTGGCCAGCTGGAAGCTCTGGACAGTCACATGTCAGGGGCCTCGTTCCCTTGGGCACCGCGGGTTCTTTCTCTCCACAGACGTGGCACTGCGTGAACTCCCAGCACTCTTCCCGGGTCTCTCAGGATGGGCCTCACATCTGGGAAACGCACGGTCATTGGGCACTCTGCAGTTGTCAGGGAGACAGTAAAAAGGACCCCACACATCAGGCTGCCTGCTGCACCACCACTCGGCTGGCTCTTCGGTGTATTTTAAACATTTCCAAAACTAATTGGACTCAAGTTGTAACTTTTATTTTTCTCTTTTATGACGCTATTTCTCCTAGTGCTGGTGGCTCTTTCACTTTTTTCTTTTCTAGTCGTTCTGTAAAACACTTGCCCTGTCCCTCCGTGGAAGACTGGACTCTGAGCCAGCTCTTTCTGAGATCTTTGACTTGATTTTGCCTTCACAGTTTCCCTATTCCCGTGTTCACAGACACGTGAACAGACAGAGCAAAGCACCCAACAGGAAAGGTAGGCGTGGCCAACAAGGCTTGAGTGGCATTGTCATTGCCTCCCACGGCAAGTGACTCAGTGGAGGAACTGGATGTGGGCAATGGAGAGTGTGGGACTCGATACCTAACGTCAGCAGCAGTGGAGAGAGCAGCCGCGGGCCGGGCATCAGGCCTGGAAACCTACACGAAATGAAAGGCAAGACCTCATGTGGGGAGACGAGCACCTTGGAAGTCCTGTTCCCTCCCATGCCTGCATCGGGCATGCTGATGTGGATGAAGACGTGAGGACATGCTGTTGGTTCTTGGTGACATGGGCCTGACAGCACCGGCCCTCAGTGCTGCATCCACCATGCAGGGCTGTCAGCAGCTGAGGATCCTGGACTACAGCTAGTCCAGGTCCACCATGCGGGCCAATTGGTCCTGACTGGCTTCACTGTGGTGACTACAGGGCCTGCAAAACAGAGAGGAAAGAAGTAGTAAGGGTTGGAGTAGGGTTTGGTGGGCAATCTCAAGTGACGTTCTTAGCACTCTCACACACAGAGAGAAGGGGTTCTTTATCTGTAGAGTAATAACCGTATTTCCTTAGGTATAACAGTGAGCATGCAGTCACAAGTCATGAATGAGTGGGCTCAGGGCCGCCACAACATCTAGCTGGGGCTCAAGGAAAACAAATACCCTCATCAGGATGGCCAGAACCCACAGCTACCACCAGGGAGAGGACTGCTCGGGCAGCTGTGTGGAGGATCCTCACATCATGAAGAGACTGGGAAATGCAAGACCGTCAAAGATGGAAAATCACCATGGGCCGTAAGAAGAACTGGGATGCTGTCTGTCACGGCCTTGACAGTAGCGTGGAAGCAGAATTACAAACGATAGTCAGAAAATAACAACAGAGTGAGCAGCAGAGGATGAAGGACACAGAAGGAAGTCACAGAAACTCCAATGCGCCTGAGGCACAGATGAGGCTCGAGTGGCTGCAAAGCTAAGTACAGTTCACAGAATGGTGCCCAGGTACGGAGGTGCTGCGCTTGCTGTTAATCTGCAAATTCAATGTGATGGCAATAAAAATAAACACCAAAAGATTGTTTTCAAAGGGAATAAGATAATTTGACTTGCATAGCAAGGAAGATGTATATGACTAATATATATATATGTATACACACGCACACACACATACACACACATATATATATATGAGTGATCAGTCTCAGACAGTCAAACATGTCATCAAGGTATGATGACCATGTGGATACGTTTGTAACAGCTCAGAAATTCTAGAAACAGACCCAAATGCCTGTTGGGATTTTAGAATATAATGGAAGGTGTCAGTCAAATAAGTGGCAGAAAGATGGGCAACTTAACACATGGCATTGAAACAAGTGTGAGCAGCTGCCACCTTTCTCCAGGCTGAAGTTCAATCGACCAGGCTTTTTCACACAGTAAGTGAAATCACAAATGCAGTAGAAGCAGCCCTGAGAGGGTGAAAAGAACACTACGGAAAGTTCTGTGTGATTGGCTGTTGAGTTGAATTGCTTGGTCTAGAGTGTCCTACTACCTTCAGTTTGGCCTAAAGGTTTCTCCATACATTAGTGACTGTAAAGTAAACACATTACAGACTACTCGCCTAACAGGAAATGGAGTCTTAACCAATCACCAGCTGCGAGCTGATCAAACACTATTCAAGTAAGATAGATAGACACGAGCTGTGCTCTATCTTACTCCCCACCTCCCCCTCTTTTTTGGGGAGAGGGTCAGAGTGAGAGAAAGAGAAAGAAAAGAGACAGAAAGAGAATGGGCATGCCAGCAGCCTCTCAGCAGCTGTGAACAAACTTCAGACATGTGCGCCCCCTGTGGGCAAGTACAGCATTGCACACTTGCGTCACTTTTTGTCTGGCTAAACGTGGGACCTGGGGAATCAAACGGGCATTCTTAGGGTTAGCAGGCAGGCGCCTTAACCACTAAGCCATCTCTACAGCCCCCCACCACCACCTCCCTTTTTATGAGAGAAGGTCTTGCTGTGTAGGCCAGGCTGGTCTCAAACTCTATCTGAACCCCCTGCCTCTGGCTCCCAAGGACTGGGATCACAGGTAAGGCCCTCACTTTCCTTTTCCATACGTTACCGCCTCTCCTCTGCCCACAAATACCACCTGTAGCCAGCCTGTGTGGAAGAGGGACCTCGGGATGGAGCTTCAGACCACTGATGATTCTAGAATAGCACATGAAGCTCATTAAGATCCACAAAACTAAATTTGTTATAATTTTGTCTTTTAACATGACAGAAACTGGCAAAAGATTGATTAACTTGATTTCACAAATATGTAGCCTTATTGAATAAGGACAAAATGAATACATAAAGGACCAACTGGTAATAATACTTGCATAATGATACAGAAAAGTCAATTTCCTTCAGATAGAAAAAGCTTTTACAAATCAGTGCATGCATGCGTGTGTGTGTGCGCGTGTGTACGTGTGTTTTCTTTTGAGAATGGTTCTGTGTTTCCAAGTCTGCCCTCCAACTCTCCAAATCATCATCTTCCTGAGTGCTTAAATTTCCACCATGCCCAAGGTGTACAGATCAATTTGGGGAAGAAAAAGAGAGAGAGAGAGAAAGAGAGAGATGTCTGAGTCAACGGAAAGTGTTCATAGCACCTAAGTGGCCAAATTACAGAACAGGAAATCTAGGAGTTCTGTGAACAGACCTGAGGTTTCCACAGGGCTGCCTGTGTCAGCCATGGTGACATACATGTTGCCCTCACCTGGTGGAGGGGGGGGCACTGAAGAATCCCATGCAGTGTTGGGGATGCGTGACTCCACCCAGCAGCCAGAGAGCCATTTGGTGATACCCTGAACTGCTTCATGCTGACAGCGTGAGCTCACAGGCTTGCCCCTGGGGTGTCTGAAGCACTCGCTCACGTGCGCTCCTTCAGAACCCTGGGAAACTCAGCAGCAGAGCTCAGGCTGAGGGGGTAAGATTCTTATTCAGGGAGATTGGTCGGTGGAGTTAAGAAACAAAATGGAAAATTTCTCTGTGGACTTTCCTTCGGGTAGACTTTGAAATCAACATTCAGGGCACACCGTGGTCTCATGAGCTTCATGAGAGGGTGGGCACTGATTTGCTTTTATGTTCTTTTCTGAAAGGATGCTTACAAGACTAGTGTATCATGAAGGGTGTCTGGTGGGGGGAGGGGATGGTGGGGCAGACTTAAGAGGAGGAAGGCATTCTTACCTGCTACCACTTAAAACACTAGTCAATAAGCGTTTGTAAAGCGTCCTTAACAAGGAATTGACTTTGGCTTGGACCTTGAACCAGTCCAAACTGGTTATTTTCTTTTGAAATATTTTATTTATTTATTTATTTATTTATTTATTTATTTATTTATTTATTTAAGAGAGAGAGAGAGAGAGAGAGAATGGGAGTACCAGGGCCTCTAACCACTGTAAACAAACTCTAGACACATGTGCCATTATGTGCACCTGGCATATGTGGATACTGGGGAATCAAAGCTGCATTCATAGGTTTCACAGGCAAGCGCCTTAACTGCTAAGCCATCTTTCCAGCCTCAAACTGGTTATGTTCACAGGAGCTCATAGCCCACCAAGATGGCTGCCCTCTTTCTCCCTTTACCATTTTCTCGAGTTTGTGATTCTCGTTGCAGGACGGAGTGGGAATGAAGTTGTTTTTGTCTGTGTGTCCTCCCTCCCTCCACTACGCCTTGCACACTGGTTGACAAGCCACAGAACTCCTGTGAAGCATTACGGGGGGGGGGGTCCTCACTCTTGTTACTCCATTACCACGACGCTCTGAGCAACTCCAACGGGTGACAGACAAATGCAGGAGGAGCTTCGAGCCAAGATGAGTCCTCATGACTCGAGTCCCTGTGTGCCAGGAGAGGCCCCGAGCCGGCCAATGAACACTTCTTAACCAGGTTTCCCGTCTACAACCTCCAACTGGTTGGTCTGGATGGACATAGAAAAGCCCCATAGTTGGCTCAGCACCTCAGGAGCCCGTGGCAGGAAGCTGGTCTGCCACATGCTGTTCCCTCTGCCTGCCTTCTTCCATATGCTGTCTCCATCATTCTTAAGAACGGTTGGTCCCGTCCTCTCCATTTTTCCTGCTTTCAGGGAGAACAGTGTCTTGGGGTGCTAGTAGGTATGTTGCCAGACAGGCTTCTGGCAGGAAGGCATGGGGGGCTGGGTCTGTGTAGAAGAAAATATTTGTAACACTGTGCACGAACATCTTGTCCCTCTTCCAAGGTAGGGTTTCACTCTAGCTCAGGCTGACTTGGAATTCATTATGTAGTCTCAGGGTGGCCTTGAACTCACAGTTACTAAAGGCGTGCACCACCATGCCCAAGCACTTCATTGGCAATCCCTTTCATCAGATCTTTTCCTGTTGCAGGGCACTGCCACTTTTCTTTCCCTCTGCCGTAAGACTTGGCTTGCTCTCTGCTGTCTGCGTTTGCCATTCTTCATGAGCACAAGGCAATGACTCAACTGCAACCAGGAAACTGGTGACGTGGATGGGACTCTGGAGCTGTCCAGCAAGCCCGGCTCAGCTTCAAGAGTAGGAACATGAGTGAGGAAGCTGGAGTTGCCACTGGCCCACGTCTGCTCTTCCTGCATGGCCTGGCTCTGTCCACGGTCGCCCTGCGTGGTTGGAAGGGGGTAACCTCTGCTCCTCCTGGCCCTCCACTCCTAAGTCCTTCCCACACCTGGAGCAGCACATGGCCCGCCATGCTTAGGATGTTTCCTATGAAGTTCTGCTCCTCACAGTGACACTTCTCCTCCCCTAGTCATTCAGTGGCACCACCCAGAGCCCATCCCAGCACCCTCCACCAAGCCCCAGTAGGCGTCTTCTGCTGGCATTAGTGGCCAGTGCCAATCAGGCATGGGGCAGGCACCTCTCCTTTGAACCAGCCTCTGGGTGGCACACTGGCCACCTCATACAGCACCTTTCTCGTGGCTCCCTTTCCCAATAGGTACTTCTTGGTGCCCCTTGGCTGTATGACCAAGGTTTGTCCAACAAAATGCAAGTAGAGTCATGAGCTGCACAGAAGGGAAGGAAGAATCACCCTTTTCCTCTCTCCCTCCACCCTGTCCTCTGCTTGCAAGTGGACTTGATGCTTTGGAGCACCAGCAGCCATCTTGGACTGTGACAGCCATTCTCTCCTGCAGGGAGAGTGAAGCAGGCAGGGAAGACTGTGGACTCGGGCCGACTGTGGGCTTAGTGCCCCAGTTATAGGTTGTTGGCTCCTGCAACTTCAGCCTTTCTTTTCTTTGAGGCAAGCCCAACAGACTGACCTTTTTTTCTTTATGTGAGAGAGTGAGAGTGAGTGAGTGTGTGTGTGTGTCAGAGAAAGTGTGTGTGTGTGTGTGTGTCAGAGAGAGAGAGAGAGAATTGGAACACCAGGACTTCCAGTCACTGCAATCAAACTCCAGACACATGTGCCCCCTTGTGCACATGTGCAACCTCGCACACTTGCATCAGTGGACCTGGAGAGTTGAACCTGAGTCCTTAGGCTTCGCAGGCAAGTGCTTTAACTGCTGAGCTGTCTCTGCAGCACCCTTTCTTTTTTATGTACAGGGCCCTGGTCTAATCATCACCAACAAGGCTTTCCCATAGCTAGCCGCATATCCACTTCATTCTAGAATGAATCCGGTTCCCTAACCTGGGTTATCTTCTTGCTAAACACACATCTTTTTCTTTTTCTTTTTCTGATCTGCACTGCTTGCTTCATAGCCTGGACAGCAGGTGGGCGGGTCACTGCCCACTCTCCTCCCTCTTCCTGTCTTCAGGGTGGTGCACCCTCCAGCCTGAGAGGACCCCTCTGTGGCTCACATCAAAGTCTCCACCACTGCAGCTCAGTAGGGTGCTGGTGGGTGACAGTGGATCGGGGTTGAATAGGGAGAGTCATGCAACTAAATTTAGACATGGCTCTATATTTAGTTCACATCTCAGCTAGGATAGGGTTCCGCCTAGAGACCCACAGATCAAGTGAGAGCCAGGGTGTGCTGCACTGGTCACAAGCCTTCAGGACATGACAGCTCAGATCGTCTGCAGCCATTCTGGCGGGGCAGGGTAGATTCTGGAGCTACTGACTGCCTCCCCTGTAAGTGGGCTTCATGGCCCCAGTGGGTGGCAATGCTCACATTACCAGCAATACTGGCAATAGGTACCAATTTGAAAATGCTTTTGTAAGCATGACCTTTTTGAACCTCACAGGACACCTTATGGAGGCAGAGAAATGACTCTGCTATAAAAGACACTAGTGGGGCACCGGGATGTAAATGGCTTACTGAAGGCACACAATAATTGTGATGGGCAAAGAATTTGGAGTTGAAGCCTCATCTCTCCAACTCTGAACCACCTGCAATGGAGAGCCCCACTGCAGCAGTGGAAAATGTGGCTCGCCTGCTGACGCTGGATCCCATGAGTGCTGTAGTCACCAGTCAGCGGTGAGTCACTTGCAGAGAAGGAGCCTGGGATGCTGGCCTGCGTGTCTCTGCCCAGTCTGTGAACAGGAACGGTGTTGAAGTCTCTATGGGGACCTGTTGTCCTTGTTTGCAGTGCCTCTTTGCCATGGTTCCCTAGTTAATGTCCCCAAGCACAGGGCCATTTGCTAGCCCAAGAGGTCCTAATCAGATCCCACATGTGACTTGGGAGGAAGATGTCAGGATGCAGACGCACATGAAGGGACGGCCATGTGGAGTCACAGGGAGCGGGGGTAAAGGTCACAGGAGACCATGTCTGGCAAACACCTGGTCTCCCTTTCCAGCCTTTGGAATTTCGAGGAAGCATGTGTCTACCACTGGAGCATCCAGACATCTGACCATGCCCACCACCCCAGATGGACATGGCGAGGTATCTTTGACACCAGGCTGATGCTGGGCTTCCTGTTGGCCACATGAGGAGGCTGCTCAAGAGACCTCTTCCAGGCAGAATTATGGATCTCCAAGAAGGAAGCCCAGTTCTCTGTGAAACCTCTGTTCTCACTCTTCTCTTGCGTGGAGGGGTAGAAATCGATATAAATTTGGACTCTTGGAAACAGGCATTGGTTAAATCAGCCTTTACCTCATTGCCTCACTCTGTGGTGGACACGCTGACATAGCAAGGCCAGGAGGTTTTGTCGCCTTTCACTGCAAACTGAATTTAGGGGTTGAAGTGATGGCTTGGTTGACAAAGTATTTGCCTCATAAGCTTGGGAACCTGTGTTGGATCCCCAACATCTGTGCAAAATTTTTCAAGTGCTAAGCATGGTGGTACACGCTGGTAATCCCAGTATTAGGGAGGTGCGTACAGGAGGACCTCTGGGGACCAGTGGCTGAGCCAGTCTTGCCTAATGGGCAAGTTCCAGGCCAGCGAGAGACCCTGCCTCAGCCAGGATGGATGCTTCTTAGAAACGGCACATGAGGTTGTCTTCTGTCCCCCACATATGCATACGTATGCACACACATGTGCACCCAACCAACCACACGAACACATGCATTTTAAAAAGTTGCATTTATGTGGACCCATATTCAGTCAGGCTTCCACATTGCTCTCCTCCATATGCAATTCCTCTCAGAGTCTCACGGGTTTTCCTCCCAATTTGGCTTCTAAGACAGGCCAGGCCACATCACCTGGGGGCAGCTGAGGAGGAGTGGGAAACAGGAGAAGGGCAGCTATGGGATGGTTTGCACGTGGAGGGGTGGGGGTGCTCAATGTTGGCCTGCTGTGTCCCTGCCTGTCTTCTGACCCCACCCTGGTGGCCAAGTGTGGTTCCTTCTTTGTCTTGGAACCCTGGGTCCAATAATAGGGAATGGGGAGCACTCGGGTTCTCAGCAACACGATGTCTTCCACCCCTGCTGCGCGAAGGTTCTTCCAGGTTCACCCCTTGCGGTCCTCCAGGGAGACAGAGAGCCGACTTTCCAAGCCTTCCCATGCCCTGGGAGGATCTGGAATTCCCTCAAATGCCCCCGTGCTGAAGGCTTGGTCTCCAGCCCAGGGTGTGACTTTGAGGTGTGGGGTTAAGGCCAGTGGTAGGATATCAGGTCATGAGATGTGTCCTTGGAGGGGACACTGCCATCCTGCCCCCTACCTGCTTCCCTCTTGCCTCCTGGACACCATGACATGCATATCCTCCTCCTTCTCCACCCACAGGCCTGATGCAGGAGGATGATGCTCCAGACGTAGAAGGAGGCCGCTTCTGACATCATGAGCCAGAGTAAAGTGTCCCTTCTTCTAAGCTGAGTATGTGGTGCATTTTATCACAGAGATGGAAACTGGCTGACACACTGTCCGCCGCCTGCTCAGGCCTGCGTTTCTTGCGGTAGGGCAGTGTAATTTCCCCCTCCCTGCTAGGTGAGCAAGGCCGCTTACCAGAACTGGGGAGCTCCTCACTGAGGACGGAGATCAAGCACCCCCCAACCCTCACCAAGCGGGAGCACATACGGACCTGATGGGTCATTCCCTCACCAACTTGGTTACTAACATATTCTGTGTCCCCTATAAATTTGCTACCTATGTATGCAGGCTCTGTGGACATACACAAAGCAAACTCACGTCACATGTGTGTCACCAGCACATTGTACCCTCAGCTACCCCTGAGAAGAGACAGGATTGTCTGCCAGGCTGCTCACAATAGAGCTCAGTGTAGGCTGGCTTGCCCAAACCCAAGCCTAATGTCCCTCACCCTCACCTCCTCTACTATGGAAGCACTTTTCATAGTTTCCCCCTTGCAGCAAGAATAACCAAGTGCCCTTGTGTCCCACGAGATATGAAGTTGCCAGCACCAAGCCTTACCGCCCTTCCCTAGACCATTTTCTTCTCTTCTTCCCTTCTTTGAAAGTAGATGATATGGGCTGGAGAGATGACTTCACAGTTAAAGCACTGCTGGACTGCAAAGCCACAGGACCCAGGTTGGATTCCCCAGGACCTACCTAATGATGCACAAGGTGGTACACACGTTTGGTGTTCCTTTGCAGTGACCAGAGGCCCTGGTGTGCCCATTCTCTCTTCCTTTCTCTCTCACTCAATAAATAAATAAAATATAAAAAAATAAAAAAAGAAGGATGATATGGAGATGAAGGTCATGTGGTAGCCATCTTATCACCACGAGAAAGGCTCACAGGAATTGTAGTGGCAGTGGACTCCATGTTGTGAACTGCTGTCCAGCACACCCAGTGCTGTGTCAACAATAAACTCTTCCTCTCGTGTGCTCCTCCAGTTGGATTTGCTGGTCCTTGCAGCAGAACCAGCACTAACTGGCAGGATGAGTGTCCCAGAGCAGCAGGTGGGTACAGAATCTCACTGCTCACAGACTGCATGCCTTGGGCCTCGGCTGACTGTTTCGAATGTCCAAGGGGAGGTATTTTATATGGAATTTCCTGAATATACTTGATCACATAATTGGCCCTGCAGTCTCCGACCCCTAAGCCTCTGGGTGGATTTGGGAAAGTATTGTCTAGTTTAAGAAGAAGCCAGGGCTCAGAGCAAAAATAATAACCACAGTAACCTCCCTCACCCAAGCCCCAGCCTCTCCCATGGAAAACACAAGGTGAGTTCCAGATCACAGGGCCTTCGGAATTCTGCCTTGCTGTATCCCTGGACCCCCAACACACTCTTGAAACGTCTCCCGAGGAGCTGGTCGCCTGGGTTGGGAACCTCTTGTGCATTCATGGGTCACATTTTAACCCAAACTGCTATACTCCGGGCTCACCCTGCTAGAAAGAGTGGAAGAAGGCTGGCTCACCCAATTCCACAACAGAGCGGGTGACTTTGATATGCTTGTGGCGTCAAAGCCTCCACAGGAGACCTGGGCTTGTGGCACTTCTGGTCCCACATAAAGATGGGACCATGCAGTGACAGACAGGGGCTTTGCTTTAAAACATTCATGGATCTTTGGCACCTTGTGGCACCCCGGCAGGGGGCAGAGACCCCTCCTGAGACATCACCCTGTCCCTGCAGATTCAGGCTCTCCCAGCCTCGTGTGAGGGGCCCTGACCATCTATCTCCATCGTAGCTGATGGGCAGCAGGGACAGGCCAGGTCGGAGGGCTGCAGGAACACCTTCCGGTCCTGCCTTGGTGAGCAAGTTAGAGTTCCCAGGCATGAGGGCCTGTCCAGCCCTATTGCTTGCTTCCTGAAATCCCCTCTCCACGGCCTGTCCATCCCAGCCCAGCCTGGGCTCCATCTGTTCTCTGCTAATGGAAAGTGGAGTGGGGAAGATGAGATGTGTTTGAAACACAGTTTTCAGATGGGGCCGCCACTGATTAACCTCTCTTTATGTCCCAGCCTTTTCGCCCTGGCCCCAAGGTGTATTACTAATACCTGACCACATTGTGTGCAGCCTGTGAGGGCTCAAGTGTGGCTTGGGGACAGCACCCTGCACTCGTGAGAGCTGTGGCAGGCAGCATTCACTGGCCTATTTATAAAGATAATTGTTGCCTGCAAGGGTTCTAGACATCCACTTGTCACACTCCAGGGAGGAGCGGGGCTCTTTTTCATGTCTGGACTTAATAAAGAAGAAATAATGCGTGCTGGAGAGCCAGTGACAATGTGTCTTGTCCAGCAATCCTCTGTGTGGATTTTCTGCTTAGCATTGTATACACAGCAAACAGCTTCGGGCCTCCCCACTGCTCTGGTTTCCCCTCAGGAGGGTACAAGCAGAGGGTCACAAACGACACCTTTTGGACTTCAGAGGAAGCAGAGGCTGCTGAGTCACCCTCCCCATGGTCTCGAGAGCTCAATGCATGCTTGTGCAAACCTAATTTTGTCAGTCAGTGTTGGAAATGTTTCCAGTGGCTTTCCTCCAGGGTTAGATGGAGCACATTGCACCCATCAAGGAAGGGTCTGATTTAACCAGGTTTCAAAGGGCTGGGGAGTAGAGAACAGGAGCGGGCTCCTCAACTCTCCACAGGAAGCCGAATCACATCTGGTCATAGCCCTCAGGCTCGAGGCTGCAGACGCCCCTGCTGGAGGGCAGCAGTTTCCCACCTTCCTTACAACGCTCCCTCTGCAGACGCCATCAGACCACAGCCTTGAGTGGAGTCGACCCATCTTCACAGCCCTGAGCTGTCTGCTCAACATAGCCAGACACAGCGTTCATCCCAAAGTTGCTTGTATTGTAAATGCAAAGGGTGGAGGGTCTGGCTGGTCCGTGAAGTCCCCCAAAGGGTGTTCTTCGAGCTTCATTGTGGATTTCCTGCCCAAAGAGCTTTCTCTCCCTATACTCACTTGTCCAAGATGCCATAGGAGAGTGTGCCAAACACTGGCAAGGGGACACTGGCTATTACACCCATAAGCCGCTCCCGACAATACACCACCTCCAGGAGGTGTTAATTCCAAATCTCCATCAGCTGTGAGACTAGCATTCAGCACACCTCAGTTTATGGGGGACACCTGAATCAAAGCACCACACCATGTTTTGCATGGAGAAGTGCAGACCACGTGTTAATGGAGATGGCTGGAGAGGTGAGCACATGGGCAGCTGATGCTTCTCAGGAGCCCGCTGGGGTCCGAGCTGGAGAACCCAGTTCTCCCTGTGATTACCCTCTCCTTATGGGAATTCAGTGGACTGTAACCTGAACAAGTCGCCACCCAGGAACAGGATCCCCTTAAAGCAGCAGGTGTAGGGAGGGGGAGCAGTGGGAGAGGAACCCTCTTCCTTCATGATGGCTGGGCTCCCAAGTCAGCCTAAAAACGCCAACAATTAACCCAACCCAAATCGAAGAACTCTTCTCCCGGGTCAGGCTTTTGTCCACAAGAAGGCACATATTGGGTAATGAGTGCCAGTCATCAGTGGAGACTGAAACGGTCAGCCTCAGGTTGAAGCGCCCCCACCTCCATGTCGCTCTATCACAGGGAGCCTCCCGGCTGCAACTGCTGATGGTGCCCCTTTAACAGCCAGTGGTTCGGGAAGACAGCTTACTTTGTATCTCCAAGGTGCCCTGTGGTCGAGGCAGGAACAGGGTAGGGTGGAGCTGGCTTCCAGCCTGGGGCTGGCTTCCTCTCATTCTTGGAGCTGAGGGGCATGCATTCCAGCCAAGCCTCCCACACTGAAATTGTACAGTGGTAGGGATGGAACCCAGGGCCTTATGTATGCTGGGCAAGGGCTCTAGCACACAGCTACGTTCCCCAACCATCATCATCATTTTGAGATGGATTCTCACTAAGGTGCCCAGGCTGGCCTCACCACATCATCCTCCTGCCTCATCCTCTTGAGTAGCTGGGCTTACAGGCAGGTACTCCACCATACCCAGCTCCATTAAGGACTCTTTAAAGTGTCTTCTAGGAAAAGACCACTGGGATATTTCCCAGCATTCTTGGGCTAACCCTTGCAGACAAACCAGGGCTAGATGACCAGTGTTGTCAGAAGCCAGCCTGAGGGGCACACTTCAGTTTGAGCCAGGTGGGGACAAGCTCACCCAGCACAGGTCTGCACTGTGTGGGCAGCGAAGGGGAGGAAAATTCTTTCTTCTTTCTAGTCTACAGTAATATGTTCATTATTATTAAGCATATATCTTTTAAAAATATTTGTATTTATTTGAGGAAAGGAGAAACAGACAGACACACATACACACACTGAGAAAGAGAGAGATTGTGTGTATTGGTGTTCCAGGACCTCCTACTACTGCAACTCCAGACACACACATGTGCCACATCTGGCAGTATGTAGGTACTAGAAAATTGAACCCTGGCCATCAGGCTTTGCAAGCAAGTGCCTTCCACCACTGAGCCACCTTTCCAGTCCCAAACATACATCTTTTTAAGAGGCGCTAACTTCCGAGGGACACACCATTTTGATGGGAACGCAAACATTTGAAGCCAGTTATAATATTAAGCAGACCGATAACATTTCTAGCCAGATAACATAGAATGTACTCATTGTACTAATATGCTTATAAGTCTAAAATATTTCAATATTTTAAATTTTATTTATTTATTTATTTGAGAGAGAAAGAGGGAGAGAGAGAGAGAGAGAGAGAATGGGTGAGCCAGGGCCTCCAGCCACGGCAAATGAACTCCAGACCCATGTGCCCCCTTGTGCATCTGGCTTACATGTGTCCTGGAGGATTGAACCAGGATCCTTGGGCTTTGCAGGCAAATACCTCAACTGCTAAGCCATCTCTTAAGCTCCCTATTTCAATATTTTTGTAGGCAATAAGAAAACCTTATTTTTTCCAGGTACTGTTTTGGGGCCAATTGCTCTTAGAAAGGCCACCTGTCTTGTGCAGACGCTGAGAGCGAACATCAGGTCACAGGGAGGAGAGCTATTGTTTGGTGACTTGACAACTGGATGTCCACATGCAGAAAGGTGACATGACCCTAGATATGAATCCAACTTCAAGGGAATTAGCACCAGGCAAGACTTGGAAGGACGCAGCCACTAGAAGAAAACCGAGAAATTGCCTCAACGTTGGTGTGGAGGAGCAGTTTGTGAATAGGACCCCAAAGCACAGACAACAAAGCAAAACTAGACAAACAGGATGGATGGCACAAGACTGAGTCTCCTGTCCAGCCAAGAAAACACGCACAGAGTGAAGAGATGGCCTTGTAACAAAAGACTGGCCAACCAGACAGCTGCTGAGGGTTAATATCCAAAATATATCAGGAACACAATGACTCAGCAGCGAGAAGGCAACTCAAATAAAATGGCCACAGGTTGATGTCAACTTTACGGAAAGAAGACATGCAAATGGTCCACAGGGACTGAGAAAATGGTCAAGTCACTAATCTTCAGAGAAATACAAATTAAAACTGCAGTGAGCTTCACTTCACACTCTTGGAACAGGTATTACAAAAATACCAGAGCTGGAGCATGCTGGAGAAGATGCGAGCAGAAGGGAACCCTTGGATGTTGCTTGTGGGGGTGGAAATCAGTACAGCCAGCACTGGAAGCAGCGTGGAAACTCCTCAAAGTGTTAAAATAGGGAGCGAGGGAAAAGAAAAGCTCAGCAGGTAGAGCGCTTGCCGCCCAAGCCTGAGGACCCAAGCTGCACACCCAGCACCCATGTAGACCGCCTCGGTGTGCATGCTCTTGTCACCCCAGCACTGAGAGGTAGAGACAGGGACTCCTTGGTCCTTATTAGCAAACTAATCTTGACAAATTGGCAAGATTTTGTAATCTCCAGAGTCAGCCAGAGACCCAGTCTCAAAGAATAAAGGAGAAAGCGATTGTGGAAGATATGCGATGCAAACCTCTGGCTTACACACACACACAGGCACACACACACACTCACAAAGTTAAAATAGAACAACATACGATCACTCAGCCCCCTCCTGGGTATCCATATGAAAGAACTGAAGCTGGCACATCCAGTGATACCCGCAGCTTGCCCTGCTCACCAGCCATCAACATACGGACTCGACCGTGTCCTCAAGTGATGAGTGACCACACAAAACCAAACGTGGTTCATAGACATAGCAGCGTATCACTCAGCCCTAAACAAGGCTGGGACACTGCCGCCTGGGCCAACGTGGATAAACCAGCCAGGAGCAGAGACAAGTCCTGCATGATGTCACGGATACATGGGATGCAAAAAAGTGAAGCGTGAAGGAACTGGTGGAAATGGAGGGCAGAATGGCGGTCGTCAGGAATGGGAAGAGGTCACGGTGGGGTGTTGGAGACCCAAGTTCAAAGACACGAAAATTCAAGTACTCGGGAAGAATCAGGTCAAGGGGTGTGCCGCATAGCAACTGCAGTTATCCATAATGTATGTGTACCCACCCACACCTTACGTCTGCTTACCACAACAATAAGGTAAGCATGCGAAGGGACTCATATGGTAATTGGCTCTGTTGGCACTCCTAGAATAAGCATATTTCGAGACAAATCATATAAATACATGCAAATGTAAAAAGCAGAAAATATTAAATGAGTCAAAACTCAGATTTGTAAAGTAAAATATGGCCTCCACTTCCCCCAAGTACTAGCTTGAGACTAAAAGATGAAAACAGTTACGATCCAGCTGCTATTGGTGACCTTTCTCAGAGGCTTGCAGAGGCGTGGACACATGAGCCTTAGAGCTGGCCAAAATCAAGTCAGGGCTCTGCTGCCCGTGTGCAGAGGGCATCAGCTAGGCCATGACAAGTCTCCTGCCACGAGATCCTCATGGGCCAGGACAAAGAATGGCATGTCCCTAAAGAAGGGGCAGGAGTTACAAGACTCGTCATGGCGGCTCATGCCTGCATTCCTAGCACTTGGGAGGCTGGCCATGAGTTCAAGACTAGCCTGAGCTATAGAGCCGTAAAACAAACAAACAAACAAAAGTCCAGCAGGTTATCAACCACAAAAGGGAAATCTCTTCTCCAGCAGAGCAGTGGTAAAACTATGGGCTTGTCCAGAACACCGCGTGACAACAGATACAAGTTTGCCATCGGCACTGTCATCCTGAAACACACCTAAGTGTCCCCATCTTTGTGCATGAAGCCAGGCTGGAGGGCCGGATGGATGTTACAAACAAGTTGTGCAAGCAGCAACTCTCAAATCCAGCCAGCAGAACTGATAAATGAAATGCAGGCCGGTCACTCGGGAGTGAACCAACACAGGGAGGGAGGAGACTTCCCAGGCACCTTATACAGTCAGCCAGAGAGAGAGAGAGAGAGAGTAGGGGGTGCCTGCCATTCCTTTGATATTAAACGGATATAGACAGGGAACTGAGAGCCTAGAGCAGAAGGTCTCTGTCCTTTCCGGGTTCTCTGGTATATACTAGAGGGGCCCTCCTGCCCTTCACGGAGCTGGCCCCACTTGCCAAGGACTTTGGGAAGGCAAGCCGAATCAGGCTCTGGGGCTGGGACTTTCAAATTGCCTCCGGCTGCATCTGCATGGATGTTTTGCATTTGTTTGAGGCTTACATCTGCTTCTGACAATGAGCAGTAATTTTAAACCTGTTTAGCACGCATTTAACCCAGATACTTCTTTTGTGACCGCTTCACTTGCATCTGGGGATCTGTGCAGAAGAGGTTGTCAGGAACAAAACGAGAGCGGAATGGCACTGGGCAGGAGCTGCAAGGGAGGCCGTCAACCCAGGACATCGGCCACCCGGGTTCGAAAGGCACCGCCACGCGCTCTGATCTGCACACAGTTCAAGGTTATAGGTCCCACTGGGCACTTGGGACATTAGAAAGAGCTGAATCGGAGAAGCACCATCAAGGAAAGGAAGCCCTCTACTCAGGCCAGGGGGACGGCAGGCAGTTTTCATCCACATGCTCCCCATGAACACCCGTCAAAAAGCTGGTGGGTGTAACAAAGGGCTTTGAAGTCTCCCGGCTGAAACTATTTTTCCCTTCTATTCCTTTGAAAGTCCACATATACGTCCAAGGTGGCTTGCTTGTGCTGGCCTAGTGAGGTCACACTGTAAGCCTCTGTGAAGCCTTGGGGTGGCCCACAGAACTCTGATTCTGCTTTGTGACAATGGCTCATTTGGTTGTCATGGCGAGAGCTAAAGATGGAGGAACCTCCCTGTGGGACCCCTGCTCCTGTGGGAGACTCCTGCGCCTGCCTCGTGTTCCACAGACGCAGCAGTGGGGCAGAACCTGGGGCACAACTGTGGAGTCCTTGGGATCTCCAAACACGTGACAGGTCTCAAAGTCACAATGCTTTATAAAGCCAGATTTGAAACCGCAGTTATGTAAAGTCTGTGCACTCTCTTCTTCTCAAGAGACCAAAACGACATTCTTCTACGTCAGGCACATGAAAAGAGAAACTGACTTCATGCCATTAGAGATTTGTACCAGTCTCTGCTTGCGGTAGATAACTACGAGAAACACGATCCTGTCCAGACAGTCATGGTGACAACCTTTGTGACCGAGATGTGCTCCTGTTCCATGCAATATGGTGGCCACATACCCCACAGAGTGCTCAGCACCTCAAAGGTAGTTCATGTGGAAGAGAACTGGATTTTTAAGGTTTAAAAAGTGTGTGTGTGTGTGTGTGTGTGTGTGTGTGTGTGCGCCGCACGCACGCGCACGCCTGGGTCTCTTACTGTGTAACGGGGGTACTGAGGAATTGAACCTGAGCTTCCAGGGTTTGCAAGCACCTTTAACCACTGAGCTGTCTCTTCAACCCCAATTTTTAATTTTATTTCATTTTGAGTACATCAAATTCAGATTTAAATTTGAAAAGGCACACATGGCTAGTAGCTACTGCACTGGACAGTGACAAAAAGGGACCCTTTCCTATTGTTTTCCCATCACTTCCCACCATGCACGGGAAATTTGCACAGCAGAAAACTTGCTCACAACACAGTTGCAGCACTGATGTGAAAAGCAGTCAGTTTTTACAGACTGAGGATTTTCATGTCCTTTCATATGATTTGCTTTTCTTTTCACTGATAGAGCACAAAAAAATATCCCCAGAAACTAGAGAGGAACAGAATCCAATTGCTACCAAGTCAGGGCTTCTGATGATGCGCCTGGGAGAGTTTTGAACTTAGAAGCCATCTGTCCATTTCTTTAAAAAAAATACATACACACACACACACAGACACACACACACACAGACACACATATATATATATAGAGAGAGAGGCAGAGAGAGAGAATGGGCAGTCCAGGGCATCCAGCCATTGCAAACGAACTCAAGACACATGTGCCCCTTTGTGTATCTGGCTTACGTGGGTCCTGGAGAATCAAACCGGGATCCTTTGGCTTTGCAGGCAAGTGCCTTAACTGCTAAGTCATCTCTCCAGCCTTTGGTCTGTCCATTTCTTGCAAACAGACATTTTTTGGAAACCATAGATCCATATAACCATAGATCAACATAAAGACAATTAGCGAT
Source organism: Orientallactaga sibirica (assembly GCA_036365145.1). Taxonomy (NCBI): domain Eukaryota; kingdom Metazoa; phylum Chordata; class Mammalia; order Rodentia; family Dipodidae; genus Orientallactaga; species Orientallactaga sibirica. The sequence continues at coordinate 17,759,631 of JAEOAD010000041.1, read as the reverse complement.
CTTCATCCTTTAAAACCATAACAAGTTTTTTTCTGGGGGGCGGGGAAGATGGTTAAAAAATGTATATTACAAAATAAAATGAGTTTGGATCTTGGTGCATGTTGCAGCATCCGCTCACGACAGTAGTTCCTGTTACTGAAGCCCGTGGTTTTTGTGTTTTTGTTTTCTCTTCCAGAAAGCTTTATGCAGAGTGTTTGGCATGGTCGGGTTCCATAAATATTTGCTTTCGTTCCTTGGTGTTCTTTGCTTGCTGATAATGGCACTCCCAGCTATTATACTAGTTTATGTACCGATTTCTGCTTCTGTCAAATAGAAGTCGTGATAGGCTTTTCTCATGGGCACTGGTAAAATTAAATAAATGAGAGAGCTGCAAGGCAGAGCCCACCTGCAAGCCCAGCATCTGGAAGGTGAAAGCAGGAGGGTCAGGAGTTCAAGGTCAGCACTGGCAACGCAGTGCCTGTGAGGCCAGCCTAGGCTTCATGAGAGCTGGTCTCAAAAACAAAAAGAGCCCAGAGATAAAATAAAAGAAGGTGAGCGGTGCCAGGCAAGCAGATTTTGTGGATATGATTGACAGACAGACGCTTCCTTTCTAGACTGTGATCCTGTCCTGTTGTCCTGTGTTTTGGGACACACGCTGGCACAGGCTGGCTAATTGCACAGGTCTGAATCACACAGCAGGACAGGCGGACAGACCTGACCTACCAGGGGCATTTGGGGAGCAGGCAGGGTTTTGCAGTCTCCACACTGTGAGACAGCACCTGGTGTGGGGCCACCCTGCGCAGTGTCCTTTTCCCAGCCCCCCAGGAAGCAAGGTGAAGACCCCCAGTTGTGTCAACCCAAAATGAACACAGGTGTTGCTAACCTCCCCCGAGGGACCCAGGTAGATGGTTTGTCGTGGCTCTGGTCACAAAGCTTCTCAGATCTCCAGGTTCTGCCCCAGTCCTAGTTTTGGAAAATGTTTGTAGAACTGGGGCTTTTCAGGGGTAGTGTTGGGTTCATAGTGGACCCTGGGAGTGAGGCTGCGCTGGCGGCGTGCTTTCCGTTCCATCCACTCGGAAGGTTCTCCAAGTAAAGGTCCTCCACAAGCCAGGATGTGGCGCGGTGGGTAGAGTGCCTGTGTAGCATACACAAAGTCCTGGGTTCCAATCCCGGGCACCGCACAAACTACGCACAGTGGCACATGCCTGTCATCCCAGCACTGGGGAGGCTGAGGCAGAAGGATCAGAAGTTCAAGATCATCCTCACCTTCATAGTGAGTTCGAAGCCAGCCTGTGTTACGTAAGATTCTGTCTCTAAATAAATAGATAAATAAGCCAAATCAAAGCAAAAGCCTCCATGCAGTTTAATTTGAATAATGCATAAGGTCTGTAAAACTTATTTGATCCATTAAAAAGATTACATGGAGACATGGTGTCTGGGCCTTCCTGCCAGCCCTGAGGATATTCCACTCAGACCTAGTCTTGAGCCATAATGATGTCACTACATTATGCTCCTCCTTGGGACACAATGCAGGGATCCCCGGGTACCTCACCTCGCAGGCCATGGCCCTGCTTCAGCTCAGGTGCCTCCAGAGCCGACTGCCTTGCTCCACAGTCCTCAGGGCCTTTGAACTACTGCTGTTAAATTAGGCTGTTGAATGGATGATGATTTTGCCAGGTGCTGAAGTGCAGAAATAGCTCCTAGCCTGGGCTCGGGCCGCTCTGCGTTCATTAGAATGTCAGCTGGCGTTCATTAGTGTGAGACAAAAGGCCTGGCCTTTGAGTGAAGCTGGAACCCAGCAGTGACAGCTGCCAAGGATGAGTGACAGTGGCCAGGCGAATGCTCCCTGTGATGTTTTGGTGGGACTCCAGCGTCAAGGGGCTCTCAGAGACTGGCCGTATTTTGTGGCGTTCATGAGGGTTATTTAAAGGACACTCAGATGAAACCAGCAAAATCAGGGAGGGACTGGCGTCAAAACCTAAGGAAAACACCAATGGAAAGCGGATGGAACAAGACTGCCATTTAGCGTCCTCCTCCAGGTCAACCCTTTCACAAGCCGCAGGATTCGATTTTTCTCCTTGTGCTCTTAGACAACAATTATTCCTTAAAACTGAAGAATAGTTTCCACAGCCTGGCAAGAGAGACAAAGACTCTTGTTGGAGACACTGCTCAATAATAAGCTAATAAAATGTTTGAATGCCAGTGTCATCGGAGGCGGATAATAACATATCTCCTGCTTCTCTTTATTTTATTTTTATGGGCCAGATAAATTAAATTAAGCCAGCTCTCTGCTCAACAGCTCAAGATGCACCCTTAATAACAGCTGTCTGCATTCCCTCCACAGAAAGACAGGCTGCAGGGTGACAGTGTGGGGGTCATCCTTCCGCAAAAAGGGTATACAGGGCAGGGGGAAGCTAAGCAGAGGTAGGAAGGAGGAAAGAGGGGAGGCTGCTTATGTTTGAATTAATAAAAGGAGTGCCTGGGTTGTCTGCCCAGCAAAGAGTGAGCTGGCTTGGTATCTGAGTCAGGGCGTTCCCCAGGTGGCTGGACTTGGGTGAGCAGCAAAGCCTTTGCCAACCCAAGATGCACTGGTTCCCAGTTCAAATACAGTCAGAGGGCCTTCGCTGTGTCTCAGCCAAGACTTCAAGTTAACAAACCGTTTAAAAACATTTCCACTCCTCACTGGTAAACACCATGTCTACTGATATATATTGAGAAAATTAGTGTTTTCATGCAGTGTTTTCTGGTACATTACCTAAACTCAATGTGTAACGTACATGCAGCATCTCATCGCTCTCTAACATTGGATCACAATGTTTCACCACCAACTATGGGCGTCGCAGCAATAATTTGACAGGCGATAAAAAAAGAATAAGCTCTTGGTACAGTTTTTATAGTCTATTCTTCCCCATCCCCGTCATTGGAGTGGAAGGAATGAAGACATACAATTTAACCAATATGTTTACATGCATCCAACAGATACTTTTCTTTGGAGATTAATTGAATTACACTTTTAAAATACTTATACTGTATGCTTATCAGGCAGAAGATGGTTTCAAACAATCAGGAGATGTTTACGTTAGTAATAAAGGATTGCTCAGCAGCTGAGCAAAAACAGAAAGTCATCCCAGGCCCAGAACCTTCTCCGTGGGGCTTTGCAAGTGACTTCTCTAATGAACTGCACAGGGAGCAAGACACGGCAGAAGTGTGGAATTCCAGAATCACCTGTTCTTGTCATGCTGGGCAAGCCCTGTTTCCCTGCACCTGTCCTCTCCTGTGCCCTATGGGTGTGGTGTCTCTGAAGAAGCCAGCGCTCGGATGGGCTCATAGTTTAGATGAGATGCAGGAAGGGTGTGATAAGTAATGGTTGACAACATGATTTCAGAGCAAACAAAATAGGGGCTTTACTCCCTCCTGCCCTCGCACAGGCAGTTGTTCATACTATCTCTTCTTTTCTTCTCTTAAACCAATGAAGTCTCGCTCAACTTAAATAGAAAGCAAGCAAAACCTAAAGCTATAAAGAAGAATGTTTCCCAACTCTGAGCGCTTGCCAATTTTCCTAGTGTAGACACTGCAGGCTGGCTGATGGTGAGCCTCCCTCGAGCTCGCAGGCCATAGAGCTGGGTCAGCTCCCACTCCTGATTGGATCCTTCCAGTGAGGCCTTATACTCAGTGCTTTCCTGGAGCCCTGTCCCCCACCCGTGTCATTCCTGTCACGGGCACAGTCAAAGAGAACAGAGGTTTATGCTCTACAGGGTGTGGAAGCAATGTTTGTTGTAGTGACAGCTTTTAGTGCAATATTTGCTGCGGATTTAAAGAAACGGGGCTGGAGACGTGGCTCAGCAGTTGAAGGCACTTGCATGAATTTAAAGAAACAATGGGAAATTCGCTGTGGGTTTATGTCCCTTATGAAGCTTTGGTAGATACAGAGTCTGTTTCATCCAGGTGGACCTGTGACTGCCAGGAGGTGAAGTCAGAGGCTGAGGCCCTCTGAACCAGGGCTCGCTGCTTCCTCCCACAATGAGCATCTACACAGTGCTGCCTAAGTGCCTCAAACAAATGTACTTCTGTCCCTCATGTGGGAGGGACAGTAGCAGCTGGAAGGGTCAGTGCTGTCCTAGCCATCCCTCTTTTCTCCATCCTCCAGCCGTATCCACTAGGAACAAACTGAGGCTGGCTGTATCAGGATCTGCGTAGGCTGTCCCCACCTGGCTCCAGAACAGCAGTGCTTCCCACCTGCCCTCATCCCAGTCACGCCTCACTGTCACTTCTTCATCTCGGAGTGCAGAGTTGGAGCTGGCTCATGGTGGACAGTCTCGAGTGTTCTGCAACTGTATGAGTGTCTGCACATACAGCAAGTGGACGTAAGGAAGGGGTCAGTCGGGAAGCTTCTCAAGTAGAAGCTATTCAGTCGCTTCCACTTTGTGTGGGGCTGTAATGACAGATTCATGTCCTGAACGTCTATTTATTAATTTTGTGTGTGTGCATGTGTATGAAGGTGTGCGTGTATATATGTGCAGGCTAGAGGAAAACCTTGGCTGTTGTTTCTCAGACATGATCCACCTCTTTAAAACTTTTATTTATTTATTTACTTGAGGGAGGAAGGGGTGGTGAACCAGGGTCTCCAGCCAGTGCAAATGAACTCCAGAAGCATATGCCACTTTGTGCATCTGGCTTATGTGGATACTGGGAAATCAAACCTGGGTCCTTAGGCTTGGCAGACAAGCACCTTAACCACTTAGCCAACTCTCCAATACATGATCCACCTTTTCTGAGACAGGTTTTCTCTCTGGTCTGGAGCTTGCTGCTGGGACCCACTTGTCTCTGTCTATTCAGTGCTAGAATCACAGGTACAGGCTGCCATGCCCTCCCTTTACATGAGCTCAGACCCCCGTGCTTGCAAGGTGAGCACTTTACTGACTGACCATCTCTCTAGCCCCTGAGCACCTCTTGACTAGGTCCCACTGTGTGGCAGCACCTTTGAATTCCAGGAGAGGAAGACAAACCCACCTTGGTGTGTGTCCAGAACATTGCTGGGCATGAGCCCAGAGAATAACACTGTTGGGGAGTTGTGAGTGATGTTCGGGTAAAGACCACGGAAGACTTCTTCCCCACAGGGATGTGCTGAGCCAGCATTGGCGGGCACAAGATCTGAGCCCACTTTGACACTATGTGGGCATGCCCTGTGTGGGTGGGTAGAATGAGGGAGAAATATGCAGGAGAGTGAGGAAGTAAGGAGGAAAGAAATGGGGGGCGTGTGCTGACCCTGTATGCCTTGCTATGAACATTGGGTCCTATCCCAGTGGAATGTGATCTCCCTGCAGGATTTGGAATAAGGGGCATCCATGCAGGGAAGGGGTGGGCTGGACCAAGTGTGGGAGGGGCTGGAAGCTTGGAGAGGGTCAGAGCCTGGGAGGTTGGGTTGGGGTTGGAGATGGGCCCAGAAGAGGAGAGGACTCAGACTCAGGAGGAGGGCAAGTGTGGGTGTGAGAAGTTGGGTTCTAACACAGCCCAGCATTGCTTTGCACCAACAAACAGCCAGCCAGGGACAACCCAGCCAGGAGGGCAAAGTGAGGGTAAAACCAGTCAGCCAGGAGGGTGAAAAGAGCAAGGATAAAATCAGAGGCTTGGCATCTGAGTCGGGCTCAAGACAGTAGAGGCAAAAGTGCACAGTTGAAATGCAGTGTCCAGTGGTTTCCAAGAGAATGAGTGTGGGGGTTAGCTATGAAGAATATTCCAGACCTGGTGAGCTTGTCTCAGTGAGTTGGAGTGGGGTAGGTGGGGCGGGCAGTCACCAATGGATAGGCAGTGTGGCCTCCTGTCAGTTCATGGTGGTGGCTGAGTTCCCACTCCTCCTGGAATGATCTAGAAATTCTTCTCACTATCATTTGATGATGGGACCAGGATGATGGGATGTTGGGTTCAGAATACCAACTCTAACCATGTCTGATTCTGAAGGTATTAATAAAACAATGCGTGGATCAAATATACAATGTTCTTGACTGAGCATTGTACATAATAGGATGAAATTGGGAATCTATGCAATGGGGCCAGAAAAAAAAATATCAATGTCTAGGTTAAGCCTCATAGCAAACAAATGAAGTCCCCTGAATTACATAAACTACAGACAGCTGCTTCCTGCTCGCTCTCTGTGTGCCTACAGCCTATGGGCACCTCTAACACTCTTGCTTTCTGGGGTGGGAGCCTGCCTGTGGGGGACTGTCACATCCTCTGAGAGCCTGTGCTCGAAGCCGCAGTTGGTTGAGATAGATCTGTCGGTGCCCGGTTCTCAGCATGGTTCTATAAGGGCCTTCCGGAACGACACCATTCTCCTCCGTCTCATGTGGCTCAGCACCTCTGAGCAGGGTGTCGTCCAGAATCTTAGGCAGCAGGAGCAAGGTGTCTTCCAGGGGAACAAAACCTTCAACTGCTGTAATCGCACTCGATGGGTGAGGAGGCACCTGGTTCTCTCTCTCACTCTGGTTCCTATTTGTTATTCCTGGGTGACTCTGAAAGCCAGGGCTACATGCAAGGGCCACATCTTCTGTAGCCATACATATGCCTCTTGGTTCAGAGTATAACCCTTCTCCACTCATTCTGTCCTTCCAGCCATTCTTGCAAGACATCCTGGGTGAGCTGTGGACTGGGTCTCAGACAAGGGACCAGATGTGTGCGATGTCTATGAGTCCATATCCAGAGGCTACAACCACAGCCCCCCTAAAAGCAATAATCACACCAGAAGGCAAGCATGCTCAAGAGAGGGTGACCCATAAAAGTTATTAGCTTCTCAAGAACATTCTCATCAGCCCAGATCCTGAGCTCCTGCCTCCCACAGGCCTGTGGGTGAGCAGCAGGCCTGGGACTCTGTCCTTCTGTGTGCCACACTCCAGACCTGCCCGTGAAGCAGCTCTGAGCCTCCTCGCCCGAACACACATCGCCGTCTGTGATGTGCTGTAGACACCTGGACCCTGTGCCCCGGGAGCACGTCTGCACAAGGGTGCTTCACGGGAGCCTCGAGAGCTGCCTCTTGGGCGGCTGCCGGGTGAGCACCCAGCACACAGACAGCGTGGCTTAATTGAAAATACATTCTTCACAAAGGTCCCCGTGACCCAGATGAGCAGCCCTGAGGAGGGACAGCAGATAGCAAAGCAAGACGGAAAGAAAGCCTGCCTTCCTGAGAGGGGCCAGGCCAGAGAGGGCTCTCTCTGCACGGTCCAGGCATCGGAATAAAGCCAAGATGTGCGCTGTCGTTAAGCTGTTTGTAGACAGATGCGATCCTGTGCTGATTCACAAAGCTGGACTTGGGTGGAATCGTTTCTTCGGTCTGTCACGGCTGCCCCATCTGGGATGAATAGACATAGCTTCCCTTGGTGCCTCCACTGCCATGCAGAAAGGCCGAGGCACTGGATTTCAAAGTGTAGCTCCAGCCCTGCATTGGGAACAAAGCCTGGGCCTCCTGAGTAAGCATGGCCTTGGACCCACCCGAGCCCTGCTGGGTCAGAAGCTGCAGAATCGCCAGAACTCAGGAGACTCCAAAACAAATGCACCTTACGAGGAAGCTCCTTGGTGATTTCCATGAAACGGCCCCCATAGGCTCACGGGTTTTGAATCCTGGGTCCCCAGCTGGAGGCAAACTGTGAAAGTTGTATGGCCTTTGGGAGGCAGAGCCTTGCTGGAGGAGGTGTGTCAGCTTTGGGGTAGTGGAGTCCAGTTCCAAGCCCATTACTTAGTCTCCGTCCTTCCTGTTGCTGTGGAGAGGAGACACTGGCTTTGTCTGTCTGCTTTTGTCATGTTTTCCCCCCTTTCCCCATCGTGGTGAAAATTCCCTACAAAACTGAAAGCTGGAAAAAACAAACAAACAAACAAACAAACAAACAACCAAACCCTTTCCTTCCATGAGCTGCTTCTGCTCAGATATCTTGAGCCCCTCCCCGGTTATATTAGCAGTAACAGTTGCTGGGGGAGAGGAGACATTTTGGTGAAGTTGCCTGCAAGTGTTCCTGATCACCCAGGCGGGTGGGCTTTTCAGTGATGTACCTGTACTTAAGTCACCCCCACGCCTGTAAGTAACCTGTAAGTTCATTAAACCACACTTGTGTGGAGTCGTTTCTTTAGTCTGTCACCCATGCTCTATCCAGGGTGAACAGACATTTGCTCATAAAAAGGAACAGTCATACAAGAGAGAAAAGTCATGCAACAGAAGGCTGTGAGTAGGGATAGGCCCAGGGGAAGTCCTGTGATGTTTCCAACAGAAGAGAGTTGATCATGCCCGCAATGGAAATCACAGGGCAGGGGGAGTGTGCCTTTGGAACAACTCAAGAGGAGGTACGGCTGTTCTACGCGTATTTTCTACATTGCTATGGTGTTTCAGACAGGGCTAAACTCTCCGCGGGCTGCCCAGGGCAGAGCTTTCAGATAAATCCTGCTTGTACACGAGTGTGAGCCGGCTCGAGGAGACAAGGACCCTCACCAGCATAGCTCCTAGGCCTGGCTCACCCCTGCAGGCTCCAGTCCACCTCATCACCCCCGGCATCTCAAGGGTGCTTTGGGACCCCAGCTCCCCTAGATAAAGCAGTCATCTCCCAACTGTGCTTGGAGCTGTTGTCATTTCACACTTCAAACTGTCACTGGACGTGGCTGAATAAAGACACTGCTGTGGGGGAAGAGGCAACTGATCCACAAAGAATACCCATGCCCTAGGCAATGTTCGGGTGAGGCCGCCCGGGCCTGCAGAGTGCCCACAGCCTGCTCCTGAAAAGGAGCTGTGCCTCCTCGACCCCAAGGACGCTAAGCCTCATGACATGAGGGGCCACTGCAGCCCAGCACCGTGCCCCAGTCACTGGCTATCTGCACTGTCCCTCCCGAGCTGGGTCCACACAGCCACCCAGTGACAAGAAGGAAGCCCTGTGTGTGAGCAGTGGGGCCTGTGACAATCCCAGGGTGCTCCTTCTGCGCTTATGGCCGCGGCCAGGCTCCACAGCGATGTCTCAGGAAACCACAGAGCTCCTTTCTCTCATTCTGTCCAGGGCACCTCTAAGCCTGGGGGCCTCCTTCCACCTCACTCCTTAAGCATTTCTCAGTGGCATTTTGCACTTTCCAGCTGCACAGACCCCATGTTTTTCTCAGAGAGCAGAAAACCAGGAGTTTGGCACCCTTATGTCTTTTCTATGATAGGCTGTGCTGAGATCTTCCAATATTGTCTTTCCCAATACGTCAGCACCCAGGATTGGCACAGCCTTGAGTGTAAAGGGGCTTTGAGGGTGACTTGCCAAGGGTCTTGTGGTGACAGATCTCAAGCTATGGGGCCAAGCTCCAGTCCTGTGTAGGCTTGGATAAGATGTCCCACCTCAGAGTTTTGGGGCTCATCTCTCAAGCAGCAGGAGCATAGGGAGGGAAGCTACAGTCTCCGTGGAGGCTGGTCTAAGGTCTCCCTGTTCCATGCCGCTCTGCACGACAGGGTGCTTGGAGCCCTGGCGGGAGGACAGCACAGGACATGGTATGCAGTACTGTGGCCTCACTGGGGCCTCCAGGAGCCCCATCTCCTGCTGCTGCACAAGGCCCCAGCTTGAAGGTGTGGACCTCAACGCCCATCATTGTCTTTTCAGGGAGAAGCAGAGGGGAAGCCAGCTTTCTGGTTAAATATATATTCCGAGAGCATTAAATTGAGCGTGAATGCCTTAAACCATTCGAGTGGAAGTTTCACTTAGACCCGTAGGCGCCAAATGCATGTGAGAAAAACGAGATGTTTGCTTGAGACGAACCTCCCACCCTCCCTGAAAAGGCAGAAATGCAGAAATGCACAGTGGAGCACCCCTGGTAGAACCAGCCCTCGCTCCCTCATCAGTTACCACGACCACTGCCATCGCAAAGCCCACCCAGACAATTAGGGAGCAAGGAGTAATCAGATAATGAAGTAAAAAAAAAAAAAATCAGTTAATTATTTTTAGTAATTACAAAAGAGAAACAATCCTTTCTGGCCTTGAATTATTTATTCTGGCTAACTGTGTGAGTACCAAGGAATGCCAGAAAGGGCCAGAGACTGGGCATGGCTGATCACCATGCTTGCACACTGCGTTCATTAAACCCAGCAGGGTCCTCCAATGTCCTCTAAGCTTCAAAAGGGTTTTATCGGCTCCCCATGCGCATGGTGTAAAAGACCTGCACGGCTTAGTACAGAGGAATCCCAGATGCTTACACCCTACTCAGATCCCAGAAGCTATCCTCCACATTTCTATGACATGCAGAGAATCAGGCAAAGATTCTACACCCACCTCACCCAGGCCATGCCACAAAACCCAACTGCAGCGCAAGGGAGCCGCACCCTTACCCCTGGAGCCCTGCAGGAGTTACGTCGACGGCGCTTCCTTTCTGCTCCACTTGCGTCTGTTTTCCTTCGATGCACTCCGTGGGTCAGGGTCCCACGTGCTTGTCTCCCACTCAGCCCCAAACTGTGAGAACCCTGCCCTGTGACAAGACAAAGGCTATAGCCCTTGGTGTCTTCAAACTTTCCTAGGAGCCTCCCTCCTGGGCCTCCTCCTCCTCCACACTCCTTTCCTCTGACACCTGGGTCCTTCTGCTCTCTTCTTCAATGTGCTCAGTGAATACTACATAGGGTTCTTCTGTCTCTAGCAATTGTTTGGGTTAAAATAATAAGGAATCACTTCTCCTATCAATTTTGGAGACAAGTTTCCATTTTCTCCTGGCTTCAAATGTCCGACTGGGAAGTCATCTCATGAACACTTAATTATTTGTCCCCCTTTTTAAACTTTTTAATTGACAACTTCTATGATTATAGACAATAAACCATGATAATCCCTTCCCCTCCTCCATTTTCCCTCTCACCAATCCACCCTCCAACATATCCCCCCCCACCCGAATTAGTCTTTCTTTAATTATCACACGTCCCAAGGCTCAGGGTCCATTGCAAAAGAGGTGGCAGAAAGAAAGTAAGAGCCAAAGGAAGGGTAGGGCTGCTTACAATGCAATCGTCCAGACGCAAAATAGCCTGACTATCCATGACCTCATAGTGCTGGCACTCTCTACATAAGACCTTCATAATAGGAGGAAAAGATGATGACATCAAAATTAAAGAGAGACTAATTACTTTTTTTTTCAACAGAGGGCAAGGAAAGGCGTGACAAGTCAAGGCAATGCTGTTCATCTAAGGACAGCTCAGCTCCCATTAACATCAGTGAAGGACAGGGCCATCCCAGGACCCCAGCCAAAGAAAGGACACGGGAAGGATACCTCCTCAGTGCCTCAACAGCCTCTCTAGCACCCAAAGGTCATGGACACACACAGCACTGAGGATGGGCCCTTGGGGACGCATGTTTCTGGGTCCTCTGGATCTGCTGAGGGAACCATGAGGCCCCTCAGTCATTCCCTGAGTGCGGCCTCGCCAAGGGTCCTCCGTACGCGCTGTCCTCTCATTGCTAGTTGCAGGCTTTGGGAAGAGCCCTGTGAAGGGGCACAATCACAGGCTACACTGTGGCTTGCACTAGTTCAGTCTTTTGTCCCCAATGGCTTGTGCTTTTCTAGAGCCTGGGTCTGGCTGCAGGATTTAGGAAGCCCAGAAACGCAGAGTCAGTAGGAAGTAGGGACTTTGTTGGTTAGGTACAAATCAGGGGTATGAGGGTATGTGTGGACCCCGTTTTGACACCCTTCCCAACCAGATGTCTTTGAATTTTAAGGGTGAGCATGCAGAGAGATCGTGTCTGGCAAATTGTCCTTGTCAAGCACTGGGCTGGAAGGAGGGGGAGGGGGAGCTCAAAGCAGGGAGAAGCCAAGACAATGCAGGCTGTCTGTGCAGAATGCTGGGGACTAACTGAGCAGAGAGGGCCAAGCACGCTCGGGTCCCAGGAGCCACTCCAGAGATTCACCTGAGAATCAGACAGCATGCTGGGCTGCAGGAGCACTCTGGAGGGAAGGCTAAGCTGGACAAAACTCATCCACACGCCCAGAATGCAGGCTTTTGTCCCGTCCATGGACAGACATGGAAGCAGCCTGTCCAGGCTGGGCTAAGCTTGCAAAGGCCAAGTGATCAGAGGAATGGGAGCTAAGTGAGAGCTGGGGGCATGTGGATGGATTTTTTTTTTTGTCACACCGACGCTTCGTTCTTGTTACAGAATGCTTTATAGGCTCATGTGTAATGACAGAAAAAACACCCTTCTTATTTATATCCCAAGTACTGGACAGACCTGGGATTACTTCTTCCTGGGCCCAACTCCCAAGCCCTGTCTGTGCTAATTCAGTGAGCATCTTTCCATTTACAACTTCCAGGCTTAATGACCCGAGGAATAGAAATTGATGAGGAAAATCATGCCAGCCCTAATCTTAAAATATATATGTCATCACGATCATTAATCTCTAAAATTTGCTCCCTCAGAAGGAAAAGTGCAATTGGAAACACAGAGGCCTTTCATCCTGCTTTTTTGGAAGCAAGCACACTCCTTCCCAGGAGGAACTTACTTCCCAGGCAGGCATGAGCCCGGTGAGGGGTAAGAGTAGGCCCTGATTTGTGGCCGGGTAGGGTATGTGCAAACAGATACATGCCCAAGGAAGGTGGGAAGTCTTGGTGCAGAGGTGGGCCTGGCTCACTGGCTTCACTGAGCCCACCTGTGTTTCCACTGGGGACACTGCTGGTGCAGCTGGCAGGGTGGGGTCCAGGCTAGAGTCCTGTACTTTTGCTAGGTCCCTTCTCTCCATTCAGTTATCTGCTGTCTCCTTCACTCAGCATTATCTGCCCGTTCCTGCCCTCTGGGTTCCTGTGAATCCCACCCGCAGCTGCCAGGTTGGTATCTCAGGCTGAGCTTCGTCACTGGCGGGCCTGATTCCCGAAGGACCGACTGATCGTGAGGGCACCCGCCATGCTCCCTGGGTTTTACTCACCCGGTTTTCTCTACCCCACAGGACCCACAGAGCCATGCTGCCCAATGCACCATTTTCACAGGGGCTCAGCTAATCCCCTCCATCCCCCAACTCCATGTGTATGTACAGCTTTCTTGGGTGAAGCCTACAAGGGTGTGGAGACCAATGGAAGAAGTGATGCCCACTGATGGGGAATTGGAGGGTCTGCACCCACTGCTCAGCTCAGTCCTTGGGTCTGTAGAGTACCCGCTGACCTGCTGCATGCTCCACCCCCAGAGGACGGGTAGGTCTGTGAAGATAAGGCGGACAACACTCCTGGGGTGCCATCCAGGGAAGGGTGATAACTCCAGACAGAAGACGTGCAGACAGTGGCTGGCTTCAAAGTATGGATATGCCATGAGACTCACGCCCAACTCCGTAGCAGGTATGGATATGCCATGAGACTCACGCCCAACTCTGTAGCAGGTATGGATATGCCATGAGACTGACGCCCAACTCCGTAGCAGGTATGGATATGCCATGAGACTCACGCCCAACTCCGTAGCAGGTATGGATATGCCATGAGACTCATGCCCAACTCCGTAGCAGGTTATGCCATGAGATTCACGCCCAACTCCGTAGCAGGTATGGATATGCCATGAGACTGATGCCCAACTCTGTAGCAGGTATGGATATGCCATGAGATTCACGCCCAACTCCATAGCAGGTATGGACATGCCATGAGACTCACGCCCAACTCCGTAGCAGGTATGGATATGCCATGAGACTCATGCCCAACTCTGTAGCAGGTATGGATATGCCATGAGACTCATGCCCAACTCTGTAGCAGGTATGGATATGCCATGAGACTCATGCCCAACTCCGTAGCAGGTATGGATATGCCATGAGACTCATGCCCAACTCCGTAGCAGGTATGGATATGCCATGAGACTCACGCCCAACTCTGTAGCAGGTCAGGTCTGGGCTCTCGCACTGACTTGGCCACCTACTGCCTGAGTTCTGGAGTGATCCATTTTACTTCTCCATGATCTGCTTTCTCATGGAAAAAGCGTGAAGGATGTGTGTGGTAGTCTGAATGTCCCCCAGGAGACTCAGATGTGTTATCAAGGCCTGTAACTTGGTTTTCTAGCTATCTGGCTGGGAGAGGTGTCACTGGAGATGGGTCCTGGGGTCCAGCCTAAAGCATGTACCATAGTCTGAGCTGTGCCCAGCTTCCCTGCTCTTTTGCTGAGAGTTTTGCTCTTCCTTGTGGTGCTGGCAGGGTGGTTGGGTCTCTGCCTGGATCTGTGAAAGGAGGCTGGCCTTTTCCACCATCTACAGAACTATAAGCTGAAATAAATCTTGTTCCTCCCCTAAGCAGAGTCTGTTTGGCAGTTCATCTAAGTAGTGTCAAGTTGACTACAACATGGTTTTCCTTGAAGGATGTGGCTAGAAAATCCTGGACTTTAGTAAAACTGAGACATGGCCCCTGCTCACAGCCAGCACTGATGTCACACGCATTGGCTGACATTACCAACAATGTGCTGTCAGTACCCAACAGTACCTCACACGTATATGCTGGTCCACGCCTGTTTAAAGAACCGTTGGACCACCAAATGTGGGCTAGAAGAGAGCCGACCCATATAAAATTCCCTCCAAAACATAGATGGTCATCCCTTCTATCTAGTACTAACTTCTCTCTCCGTTGGAGAATTTGCTTATCTTTTCAGATGGACAATGAACCTGAAGGGAGGATCAACTAACCACACCTCACCAGGGCCCCAGCTGAAACCATAGAACAACGCAGGGGAAGGGCAAGAGTTCAGCGTTCATGGCGATCACAACACCAGAAAAAGGTTGAAGGAGATAAACACAGAGAACATCCAACTCCAGCTAAGCCAGATAGATATCCAGAGACACAGAGGCTCCCAAAACCTCATCACTGAAGCAGAACTCAAATGACCCCAATGTGGCTCAGGGAAACTCGCGGAAGAGGGAGCAGAAAGATTGTTAGAGTCACAAGTTGGGGCATTAAGCACAGAGACTGGGGCCTACCCCCCAGAACTCTTGACGACCCCCACAATGCACGACCCATATTCCCCATTGATGAGGGTCCCTTTGGAAGAGGGAGGACAGGGAGGAGGGTAATGGAACCAATACTATGAATGTAAAATCAGAATAATATAAATAAATAAATATAAAAATAAATAAAGAAAGAACCATTGGTCCTGAGAACAAATGGACAGTCTGAAATGCAGCTAGCTGGCTGCTCCTGAGAGAATCTGGCTCAGCCACTCTCGGTGAGAGTGTCTTATTACTCCAGGCAATGAGCCCTTGGGGAACGAGTGTATGACAGATTTCTCAGAGGAAGACATGGCCTGTCCTTCCCGCTCTGATCCAACAGCGCCTCTTGTCCTGAGGGCTGTGGCAGGAACTCTGCTAGAGTCTAGAAATAAAGGCGGAATGTTCTCACCTCTCCCCTGGGCATGCGCTGGGGACTCCTCCCAGCATCCCAGCTGAGGGTGGAGAGAGAAGGGCCCTGGCTCAGAAGTGTTCAGCGTCCTCTGGGAGACTGTGCAACCCAAGCACCTCCACTCTGAGCCTAAGAGAAGTGAGGTTTCGGGCAGATGGGCTTCCCGTTAGATA
Source organism: Orientallactaga sibirica (assembly GCA_036365145.1). Taxonomy (NCBI): domain Eukaryota; kingdom Metazoa; phylum Chordata; class Mammalia; order Rodentia; family Dipodidae; genus Orientallactaga; species Orientallactaga sibirica. The sequence continues at coordinate 17,744,160 of JAEOAD010000041.1, read as the reverse complement.
GAGCGGAGGCTGCCAAGGCAGACGCCCACCTTCACTAGTCTACACAGGTATCCACAACTCCACCTGTGCCCCTGAATGGCAGGCAGGGCACACGGGGGGGGGGCACTGAGGTGACAGTGAGCCCACCACCCAGAAGCCCTCGCATGATTTACTGGACAGTTGGGCAAAAGTCTTTAAACTGCAGGGGCGGAAGGAAGGTGTGCTGAGGTCTAGGAGAGCTGTCCTATGCACATCTCGGCAGTCAGAGAGGAATCCAAAGACTGAAGGAGAAATGAGAACACGGGGTGGGAGTGGCGGGTGAAAGGACAGGTAGAGAGGGACAATTTCTAAACAACACATGAATCCAGGCTTCCTGATAAGCAGGATCTAGCCAGGGCTCTTTGGGGAACACAGATAAGAAAGAGGAGATATTCTGAAGCAAGTACATAATTACAATGGAAGAAGTTTCGCCATTAGACTTCTCAAATTTGTCATAGAATTTGAAAGCCAGAAAAATTCTAGAATACCACACACAAACTGTGACTAAGGAGCTAAGGTTGTTTGCCAGCATTCATATACTCGGAGTGTTTTTCTGGGGACATCGTGGCAATGAACCTTGAAATCAGCAAACCAGCCCGTGGGTAAACACGTGCAGTAGCACCATGGTAAGTTGCCTGAAGCTGAGAAACACGGGTGCTAACCACGTGATCCTAGAACTGCAGACGTGCCCCAGAAAGCCTGCAAATCATCCAGAAACAAAACACGCACACAAACATTTCAGAGCATGGGCCAGAGTGGAGGAGCAAAATCACAACGCCGCTGATGGGCGGGGTGGGAAGTAGCCCTACTGCGCGTGCAGTGTGCAGTGACCTCCGAGGATGGGTTAGCACTGGGACCCAAGGAGAGGTCTGGCATCATGCTGCTTCACAGAACACGTTAGAAGCAGGAGACAGACAGTGAGCATCATGGAAGGAGGGTGTTATTAGCAACGGGGTCACGTTACTGTCATCCAAACAGGAGGGGTGGCAGGGGACAGTGGCACTCAGCCACACCAGCACACACAATGAAGAGTAACAATTAATGATAGCACTTTAAAACAGCAGAAATGAACCCAAGCACCTATTTAGGCACTGCACCAAGTGCTGAAGCTATGCCCTTAAACTATAGATGCGGCCGAGTCAGACTGTAAAACAACTCCTGAGCTGGGTCCATGGGAGGCTGAAGAGAAGGACGCAGAGGGACCACATTTCACCATCACCATGTACACCACCATGTACACCAACTCATCACAAGAGACTGCATCCATAGAAGGCAAGGGAAAAAAGAAAGGAAAGGAAAGGAGAGGAGAGGAGAGGAGAGGAGAGGAAGAGGAGAGGAGGGGAGAGAAAAGGAAAGGAAAGGAAGGGAAGGGAAGGGAAGGGAAGGGAAGGGAAGGGAAGGGAGAGGAGAGGAGAGGAGAGGAGAGGAGAGGAGAGGAGAGGGGGGGAAGGGAAGGGAAGGGAAGGGAAGGGAAGGGAAGGAAAGGAAAGGAAAGGAAAGGAAAGGAAAGGAAAGGAAAGGAAAGGAAAGGAAAGGAAAGGAAAGGAAAGGAACAAAATGCAGAAAGTGATCCTCTGCTGACACTGACTGTTGGAGGCAGCCAGATGGGGAGTGAAGCTGCATCTTCTCTCTGGGTCTCAGCACAATTATTCTCTAAGTATGAGTAAATAATTTGAGATGACTGTTAAATGTTTCACAGATTTTTGTGCCAAGATTTGAGCAGACTGAAGTTACAGTTGGTGACCCCTGGGGTCATCTGGTCCTCAGGGACTGTCTGTGTGTGTGTGTGTGTGTGAGGACGCCAGCTCAGCTCAGCTGCCCATTTTGGAAGCCACAACCGGGTAGCCTTAGCTGGGGATGATTTGTGTGCAGCTTGGCTGCGCGTCGGCTGGGGGACCTGCTGTTCACTTTTGTGCCACGTTTCCCTAGGGGAGATGCAGCTGGAACCACCGGGTCCCATAATCCACTTCTTGGAGTCCGTTGCTCGGGTGGCATGTTCACTGGCTTGGGAATTTGGAAAATGGAATGAGAGTGTCCCCCTCTCAGGCCACTGTGAAGAGGCAACACACTCAGACAAAGACAAGCAGCACCCTGGACCAAGGCATGGGTTGTGCTCCAGCCTCGGAGGCCCGAAGATGAGGGGTGATTCTGTTGACACACCCTCAGACTGGGAGCACGTGTGTTTGTAGAAGCTGGGCTGGGCTTTATTCTACTTGGTTCCGTGTTTTGGGGAAGAACAAAGACTTGTGTTCCAAGGACGGATATTTTTTTTCAAAAGGGAAATATAAGCGTCTGACTCACCTGGCGTTGGTTGGGATTCAGAGCAGCCTTGCACAGAGACAAACAAACACGGGCGGCTCTCCTCTGTGTCGCTGGCCACAAAGGCCCAGGAGGATCACAAAGGAGCAATGGGCATAGAAGGACAGAGAGGCCTGGCTCCTACAGGGGGAGGCATGGCTCTGCTTTCCCAAGTGCACGCTGACTTGAGCTTGTTGGGGCTCCAGAGACCCCTGAGGTCCCACCATGGCTACTGACAGGCTCCAAGCCTCAGTTTCTCCTGTGAAGTGAGAAGCGTGCTGACCGCTGTCAGGCTGGCGAGGCTCCGGTGGTCTCTGCAGGGAAGTCACTCAGATGAAGCCGAGGGTGGGAGGGTGGGATGGGAGGGTGGTGGCCTGCTGCATACTGACACCGTGGAGCTGTCTCCGCTGCTGAGAGCAGAGGGGGAAGGGGGGTCTGGTCTGGGGACAGGGTGCTCCTGGGAAGATGGAGGAGCAGATGCAGGGAGGTGGCTGGGGTGCGGGCCTTTGTCACTTGTCACCTGCTTCCAGGCGGTGCTCAGGCCCTGACCTGTTCTCAGCAAGGAGGTGCCCTGGCTTTTCTGATCTCTGCTTGGTAGTTGGCCTGAGCCCCGGCCACCTCTGCACCCTGGAACAGCACGGCGGCAGCTTCGGTTATTTCTCATCCGTGGAACAAAGCCAGCTTGCTAGGAAAGCCCAGCTTCTACTGCTTCACTCTTGTTAAGTGGTTGGCAACCACGGCTCTCTCAGGAGACCCCTGTACTCTCTTCCACGCTCCATCCGTGTGAAGGTGCATGTGCTGCAGAGTCGGCAGCGGTGGTGCGTGTATGTGTTTCGAGCACTGGAGGGGCTGAGGTGGGAGGGTTGAGAGTTCAAGGACAGCTTGGGCTACCTAAGGAGGCCTTGTCTCAATGAAAACCCAAACTAACTGAACAAACAAGCAAAAACCCCACACCAAAGCAAACCAAAGCAGATGCATAAAAAGCCACTGCCTGAGAATCCTCTTCTCTGAAGGCACCATGTGTCCTAGAACACACAGGGCCCGGAGTTCCCAGCCCAGCCCACCGCAGAGGGGCTGCTTCGCAGAGAGGAAACAGGTGGCATCTTTGCATGTGTTAGGCAGCCATCCTGGTGGGCCGCCCCTCCCCCCGGGCCCCCCCAGTAGCCTTTCTGACCTCAGTTCCCTCTTCCTACATCTGTCTTTAAGGGCCAAACTAGCAATCCTACTTCCAAACAAAGCAAATAAAAATGAAACCTTTCTACAGCAGAGCAGAGGCCAAGATGGTGACGCTCGGGTGTCGTGGCCTTTGTTTTGACCACTCAGCTGGGCCATACACAGGCTCTGCCAATAGCTGCCACCCTGATTAAGGTTGTTTTCAGAAGTAGCAAGCTGGCCATGGTCTCGAGAGGCCTCCACCCTGTGCCACGAGGTATTTGAGCATTGGGCTGGTTGCATTTGCACGGGCCTCACGATGAGGGATTATCGGTGGCAGGGTGACTGTAGATATAATTATGAAGTCACAGTGTAGTCATGTGGAGGGGGCATTTCCAGGTGCAGAGATACACCAAGGGCCAGGGCAGGCTGGGAGCAGTTCTCAGTGTGTGCCCATGGTTAGGGTGAGGTTTTCTTGTTTTATTTTATTTTATTTTTTAAAAATTTATGTGGAATTGTTTCTTCAAGAGGTGCAGGCTCTTGCTGTTAGGGTGGAAACTGGCCTGCCCTGCTGGGGCTGGGGGGATGGGGCTGTAGACCTAGGCCTGAGCCCCTCCCATCCACACTGCAAAGCCTGCATCTTAGAGCTCACAACCCTGACCTGTGAACTCTGCAGGCTGGAGGCAAAAGGTTGCCGGGCAGGTGTCCAGCCCGCCTGGGCAGGGTCTGTCCAGAGGTGGCATTTAAAGGAGCACCACGGTAGTTGGTGACAGGGACTTCAAACAGTGCCGTCAAGTTAGACCCCCCGCTCTCAGACGTTTCTGGGGTGCATAGAAATTCTCAAATGTCAGCCACCCAGCATGCAGTGTGCATCCCAGCCTGAGAGCCATTCACCCCAGCACTGCACTGCAGATGAAAGTGTCTGTATACCATCTAACCACAACGCAATCAGAGCAGGAAGCACTCACTCTGAATTAGCCATTTTGGTGTATTATCCTAATAGAGTATTATTTTTAAACTAGCACAATATTTTAATTACATTCTCAGCGTGAATCATTATGTACCTTGGTGAAAGCACTTCTGACTGTAATTGCACACTGGAGCCCATGACATAGTGGATGAACTTAACCCTGAGAGACTGGCGCCGTCAGACGGGAGCACTCCCATGACATCTCTGCCAGTCCCTAGGATCAGCTCTCCCCCCTTTCTCCATCTCTCCCTCCCCGACCTTTTCATTCAAAACTCTTTGCCGAGCACCCCACTAGTGCTCTTTGAGCCTCCGAGTTCCCAGCAGACCTCCTGGCCCTGCTTGGAGCTTGTCACAAAAGAAGTCTGTCACTTGCTGGATGGTGGAACACATGGGCAAGAAAAGCAAATCAGATGGCAGTTGGGGGGCCCAGCAATGGTGGGTTGGGGGCTGATGGAAGGGTGACCTGGGGTAGACATTCCAGCACAGGCTTATCCATTTTGAAATTTCCCCTTTGGGAGCTACAAGGATACCAGACCTGTCCCATCAAGAGATGCTGGAGTTAATTTTGAAGCAGACAAGAGGAAGCTCTGAGCCCTCCCCTGAATCATTTCAGGTCCATTCAGGTCTACATGTGGCTAAATGTTGGCGCACCAGAGGGGCCAATGCCAGAGGCACTTGTGAGCTTAGTGTAGAAGCCAGCACGGCTCAGGCAGCAGCTGTCCTGCCCCACCTCCCTCAGCTGTCTTTTTTTTTTTTTTTTTTTCCCAATTGAGCACCGTTTCTGCTGTGCCATGCAGGCAAGAGGCTCTGGTACTTGACCACGGCAGGCAGCACAGAGTCCATCTGGGGCTGGACACAAGGGCTGGACACCAGGGAGAAGGATGCACATTCCCTGCAGCTCATCCTAAGGCTGATAGCCTACTAGACCCCCTCAGAGAAAGGGTGTTCCTGTCTCTCCTCCCTCCCCAGGTGGCTTACCTGCCTCTCACACGTCCTGAGACCCTCAACCCCACAAGCCTGCCGGACTGGCTGCCTTGGTTGTCAGAACACCACTCCCTGACACAGGAGCTCCAAAACACGACTCCAGGATCCTTCCTCAGAGGTACTGAGTGCTGACCTGGGGGTCTGGATATACTTTACAGAGGTCCTGGGGCTGAGGAGGTGACGCAGCCTGGTGGCCCAGGGCTCACTAACCCAGCACCAACATAAAAAGCCAGATGCATAAGTGCTGCATGTGTCTGGAATTTGTTTACAGTGCCAAGAGGCTCTGGCATGCACACCTCTTCATTTTCTCTCTCTCAAATAAATAAAAACAGTTTTGGGGAATGGAGGGATGGCTTAGGGGTTAAGGTGCTTCTGTGACGCCTAAGGACCCAGGTTTTATTCTCCAGATCTCATGTAAGCCATATGCACATGATGGCGCATGCATCTGGAGTTTGTTTTCAGTGGCTAGAGGCCATGGCACACCCATTCTCTCTCCCCCGCCCCTTTCTCTCCCTCTCTCTGCCTCTACTAAATAAATAAATAAATAAATAAATAAATAAATAAATAAATAAATAAACCATTTTGGGCTGGGGAACATAGCTCAGTGGTAGAGTGCCTATCTCATGTAATGCTATGGGTTGAATTCCCAGGACCACCAAAAAAAAAAAAAAAAGTTCTAAGAGAGCCCTGAAGAATTGCCCTGAGTCCACTCAGCCAGCTCCAACTCCAATGTGGGGTGACATCTATACAATCAGGCTGGCCTGGCCTTCTGGAAGAGCCAACCCCTAGAGCTGGCCCTTGGGAGCCAAGGAGCTTTGTGGGGAGGATCAGAGAAAGGCAATTAGGTAAAGTGCCCGTTAGAAACACTGTTACAGGATGTCCCTCAGCCTCTTACGTGGAACACGACCTGGTCTTCTGGGACGTCAAATGGTAAAACCACCCAGGGGCCATGGAGCGGAATGATGGGCATTCTCCCCACTAACGGAAATAAGACCAGAAGAAGTTACATCTCAGAGTTCCCAGTTCCCATCACCTCATGGTTCTGCTATAGGAAGGAGGCCCTCCCAATGACCAGCTCAAAAGAGACCAAGGCTCCGTGGCCAGTTCCAGGGCCTTTATTCCCAGGCTGGGGATAGCAGTCACGGCGAATGTGTGTTTCGGGGAGTCAGGGGTCGGGGATGGCTGGGAGGAGGGGATGAATGATACTTATGACATCTGCTTTACAGATCACCCCCATCCCCCCCGCATCAGACTGTCCACAGTTTCCAAAGCAGACATGACTAGAAGTGCCAGAAAAGGTGGCAGCCGCACAAACAGCCGGGATGTAAGGACACAGTGCGTTCTCTCAGTCTGGGAGGGGGGGGGTTTCATTGTTTGTGGTGACTGGGAGGCAGGGGACATGGTCCACAGGTCTGAGCTCTCCATCTCCCCCCACCACCACCACCACCTTCCTCTTGGACAGCTTGGTGGGGTTGTCTTCCCAGGGGGCTGGGATTGCACAGTGGTCAGCAAACCGCACGGACATGCCGTGCCTCCTTCATGAAGCCTGTGCTGTGTGTTGGGGGTGGGGGGCTGTTGAGCGGTTTGAGCAATTGTAAGAAGTAGAAACAGGTTGTTCCCTTCTCCAGATTCAGGAGAACCAGTGCCTGGAGCCCACAGTGCACACACTGACAAGCTGCGGCAAGGGTTCCTTGTCCCCTGTGTGTGGTGGCCCGGTGTCTACCGGTTGGCTGGCTCTGCAGTGGAGGAAAAGGAAGTCCCCCCACCCCGCTTTACCTTTGGTAACAGGGCTTCACTCCATCCCTGCCATCACTCCATCCCTGCCACCTGCTCCATAAAACCTCCTCGCCCCCAAAGCAATAGGGTTGTCTGCACGTGAACACACAGGTTATGAATTCCATATGGAAAAGATACCTCAAACCAAACTGCCATGATTAAAATTGTGGTATTGATGCAAAAAGAAAGGAGAGACCAAAGAATCGAGAAAGAAAGAAATATGTACATATGTTCAGAATTTACTCTATGATAAAGATGACATTTCAAATAAATATAGAAGAGACTGATTTTTTCCCCAGACTTGTTGGATTTATGCTGTAATACTGTAAACCCAAAAGAATTCCAGGTGGATCAATTACATATGAAAGTACATCTTAATTATCATAACTAAGAAATCTTTGCCACGTTTACAAAACAATCCTAGAAGGAAAAAGGTAGAAATGTTTTTCTACGCAGAGCGAGAAGGAACCATGATATGAGCAGGAGTCCATAAATTAAAAGATTACTACTCGCACAGTGTTCCCCATCTTTGAACAGTTTCACGGAGACATATTTGATAAGCAATAACCCACATATACAAGAAATGATTTGACAGTTCTGACAACCATGTGCTCGTAACACCATGACAATCAAGGTGCTAACCTGCCCGTCAAATCCAGTGTCTCCTCCTGCCTGTGTGATCACACCGAGACAAACTGATGTGCTGTCTGTCACTAAAGACCAGGGTGCTTTTGCTAGAATGTTCTATAGAGAAATGAACAGTGTATACTCTTTGTCTCCTTTCTTTCATATCTGAGAATTGTTTTGAAATATATCCATGGTGTTGCATTCATGTGTTTCTTCCCTTTCTTTCTGGAATAACACTTCTCCACATGGATACTCCACACTTCATCAGCTGATGGCATGAGGACACAGCACACATGGTGACAGTGCCCAGCTGCCCTCCTGCTTCGCTGAACTCTGCCCTAGCGTGGGGTTGGATCTGATCATCCTTTATAGGAACTGTCCAGTGTCTCCCCAGGAGACCACCTTCTTCCACCGCCACCAGCCGTTTTGGAGAGGTCTTCTTTCTTTGCACCCTCACCAGCACTTGATAGTGTCTGGGTTTTAGTTAGCATGAGCACAGCAGTCTGGGGGGGCGTGGTGGGCTCTCGGTGGCTTCGACATGCATTTTCCTTGTGATTAATGACTGGTTATCTTCACAGTGCTCATTCCTTGTGATTATAACTTTTTTTGGTGAATTAACTGTTGAAGTCTTTTGCCTATTTTTAAATTGAGTCATTTGTCTTTTTGTTATTGGGCTCAAGAATTCTTTATGTGTCCTGGATGCAAGTCTTTCCCAAATACTGTCCCAGGCAGTGCCTCGTCTTTTCCCTAACAGTATCCTTTGATGGACAGAAAGTCTTAACTTTGCTGATATTAAAATTTGTCATTTTTCCCCCTTTATGGATCATGCTTTTGGTGTCACACTCAAGAAATCTTTGCCTAACCTTACATTAAGAAATGGAAAATTTTGAATTACAAAAAGGAAGAAGAACAAAGAGAGAAGACAAACGACTAACTGTCAAAATATTTGAGTTCATGCTGCAAGGTGCTAATTTGTCTAGAAGATAAAGAACTCCTGCACACAATCAAAAGACCAGCCATGTGGGAGAAGCCACAGTCAAGGGACAGCGGCAGGCAGTTCACAGAAGGTGAAATACAAACGTCTCACACTCAGAGCTCCCAACTTCAACTCACATCAAGAGAAATGCAAATTGGGACTAACATGACATACCTGCTTCCTGCTCAGCCCAGCAGAAGGAAAAGTAGGCTGGGAGCATGAAGCAAGTGCTTTGGGATGGACGCCCCTGGTGGTGAATCTACAAGTGGCCAAGGAGTCTGGATAGCAGGTGCCCAAGTGGTCAGCGGGAGGCCTGGGTGCCAGCATGCCAAAGCACCGTGGGCAGTCACTACATAGTTTATAAAGAATGAGAAGAAAAGAGTTTGGAGGCTAGAAACACAAATGTACACATTTCAGGAGATTTAATGCTTCACGTCATTACATGTGGTACTCCAAAATATTACAATCATTACCTGTTAGTAAAATATTTTAAAATGTAAATGAATATAATTTTGACCTGGAAATTATATTTTGGAAAAATGTGTCTTTAAAAATACCGACAACATGTGAAAATGCATGTGTTCAAGGAGACTCATTACTCTGGGTAATACAAAAGAGTGAAGTCACTGACCAACAGCAGACATGGAGGCAGCTCAGAGCTTGTCCGTGCACTCAGACAACGGAGGGGAGGGGTGTCCACAACCCCCCCGTTTCAATGTGGGCCCAACTCCATTCCCGGCTTTCCGGCTAGCCCTAAAGGAAAGGGCAGGAAGGGCTAAGGTTACAATTCCCAGGACAGAACCCTGACTTTTTCTGCCTCTTGTGTCTGTTGAATTTTGTGCATGCATTTTTTTGTTCATTTGAAGAGAAGAGATAAAAGGAACCCAGTGCTTGAAGGGCCTTTTGGACCACAAGCGGGCTTGCCAAAAGGATGCACCGTCCCTCGAGTACAGCCCGTGTGTTGGGCATTTCCTTCTAAGCCCAACAACTGTGCGAGAAGGTCTGCTGCCAGCAGTTTGGGAGGCCCAGTGGTGAGACACCTGCATACGGCCATGTGGGTGCTGCTGCCCACATGGAAACTTCCCGGGAAAACGGGTTTTCTTTTGCGTTTGCCTCAAGCAATCCTGCCTGCCTAATGGTTCAGAGAGGATCGCTGGGACGAGGCTGTGGTGCTGGGGAGTATGCTGGGAGCATTGCTCACTCATCTCGGTCCCACAGGTGACAATCAGGGCAGGCTTGGGTTCTGCCTCGGCCCTGACTTCTCTCATCCAACCCAGCGTGACATGGCGCCATTGCCTCCCTGTGGTCCTCTGGACTAACCTTTTCTCTCCCTCTCTCCACCAGGAGCCTTTACCCGTCTGGTCCTAGTGCAGGGGCCTCTGACCTCTCTTGCAGGCATCCCTCCACATCAGGAGGACATGATTACTCTGGTGCATGCCATCTCTGCACCACAGTCCCTTCTGACTTGTACAGTGTGGTGCAATACTGCCTCCAGGCATGACATGATCATTGCCCTTTGAACTCTTGGCCTCTGTGATTTCTCACGGGAGACTTTGCAAGATTAAGCTTACCAACAGCCCAGCATCGGGATAGATTTTTCAGCAGACAACAGTTGCTAGGGAGTGGGGCGCATGAGGCCCCACCCCTCCCGGAGAATAGATAGTTCACAGCTGCTGGAAGAGACCTTTTCTTCAGTGGTGTGGCTGCTCATAAGTTGCCCACGCTCCTGTCAGTGTGTGATGGTTTATGGTAATTGCCGACATGACAGGGCCTGCAATCACCTCGGAGGGATTGTCTAGATGGGGCCAGCCTATGGACACATCTGTGAGGACTTTTCTTTAGGGTTACTTTTTGAAGAATTCAGTTAATTGAGGAGGGAAGAGCCGCCTTAACTGTGGGTGGTACCGTTCATAGGCTGGGGTCTTGAACTATAAAAGCAGAGAGCTGGCCTGCACCATCCTTCTCCACTCTGCTTCCTCACTGTGGACATCACAACGCCTTCCCTACCACGACGGACTGTAACCTCGAATTTCAAGCCAAAATAAGCCCTCAATACTTAAATTGCTTTTACTAGTGTTTTCTCCAAGCAATGAGAAGGGAATACATGTAATACATGTAAGTAACCCTTTGACCATGTCCTCATCACATAAGTGACCCATTGGTTCATCAAGCTATGCTTGGGTGGAACTATTCCTTTAAAATATATTATTTATTTATTTATATTTATTTATTTATTTGAGAGAGAACGAGGCATATATATATATATATATATATATATATATATATATATATAGAGAGAGAGAGAGAGAGAGAGAGAGAGAGAGAGAGAGAGAATGGGTGCACCAGGGCCTCTAGCCACTGCAAATGAACTCCAGACGCATGCACCACCTTGTGCATCTGGCTTATATGGGTACGGAGGAATCGAACCTGGGTCCTTAGCTACACAGACAAACACATAATGGCTAAGCCACCTCTCCAGCCTGGTGGAACTAATCTTTGATCTCACTGGTGCCCTTTCTGGGGTGAGCAGATGTGACACCTAGTTGGCCTTTTGTCACCTCTATCAGCTGTGCTTTCCATAAGGAGAGACATCTATGTGCAAGATGTCTGAGAAGTTAAGGGACAGGGAACAAAGAACAACTTTTCATTGCTGCACAGTGACAGCCCCAGGTGACAGAGACGATTGCAGAGGGAAGGCTGTAAGCCCAAACCCACCATAACCAGGCCCTGCCCCCTGCAGCAGCCTGCTCCTCTGAAGGCAGACCTGAGGAAGCCTGAAGTCTCTCAGAGGTGAGAGGAGCGATGCAGCCACCCGTGAGCTTCCCAGGAAGACCAAGAGAGACTAGATAATGGCCCATCAGGAGGCCTTGGGGACCTGGGGCCATTTGGGGAAACAAATTACCAACAAATACATGGTCAGCCTTGAACACTCATTTTGAGTCTGATGGACTCACCCTAACATGAGGTTGTCAACTCTGAAAGAAGCTCTTCTACCATCCCCCACCACCTGGGGGCTTGACCGACAGAGCCCCAAAACCCCAAATTTGAATTCCAAGATGTTTAACTGTGAGATGAGCCAGAACTGCTGGAAATCCTGACTCACAAAAGCAACAGCACCGGGTCACCATGGACCGTGTGTGGCTCTCACAGAAGAGCGTGCCGTGCCCGACCTCCATCCATGGATGGCACTGCTGGGTCCAGCTTTTTTCCTGGGGTTTGCTCTGAAGTCCTTTGATGGCCCTTTCACACACAGATGGGAAAAGACCCCTCACAGCTCATTATCAAAATTAACAGGTTGTAGATGCTTAACGGCTCCTTGCCTGCCAGCAAAGGACAATGAGAGCCTGAGAGCCGGAGGGGACATCAAGCTATCCTTGCTCTGGGTGGGTGTGAGATCAGAGCATTGGCTCTGGGGGGCCATTACTTGGGCGGGGAGGGGCACTGGTGCACAGCTCACATTTCTCCTGCTCTTCCACAAAGACTCCAACGTGCTGGAAAGTTTCCTTTCGCTAAGAAACCTACAGTTGCCCTCCCTACCACAGCTCCTTAGCTCCTGACACGTCAGGCCACATGGATATGCAACTGTATTTCCACCCTGAGCCTGCTCCATGCAGCTCCCAGGTTCCTGATCACCCCTGGGGGCATCCCTTCCTCCCTGCCCCACCAAGGCCCAGTGTCTCCTCACTTGTCGTTATGCCCCACATGAATCATTGTTTAAGAAATGTTTGGTTTAATACATACATATTCTTTAAACAATAAAAATAATCCACAAACAGCTTCGGAATCGGGAAATCTCTTTCTTAACATGGAAATGGGTTTCTTAGAGGCACAGGGGAGAACTGAGCGGCAAGTCTGACAACATAATTAGAAGACTGTTACAAGGAAGGGAAGGCATTCTTTCCCCAGCTCTTCCTCTCAATACGATTATCCTCCCGGAATAGCTAATCAGCTTTCTCCAGCTCCCCAAATCCATGGCTTGAGCTGCTCTCCCAGTTCTTCCTACTCGCTAAATGGCAAACAGTGACACCTCGGAGGGGAAATTTCAAGTGTTAACCGAATGTGAGCAAACAGCACGATGGAGGGTACGGAGAGAGAGGTCTCCGGAAGATTAGTGGCAATTTAGGAAGACGGCACTGTCACACCTGGGTTGACAGCAGCTGACAGGGTCTTTTGCTCTCTGCTCCCATCTTGAATTTGAGTGTCACGTTTCAACAGAGAGGAGAGGAGTAAAAAAAAAAAAAAAAAAAAAAACCAAAAAAACCGCTGCTTCCGGCGGAAAGGGAATCGAGTTGATTGCACAGTCCTGTTAATGGCACTCAAAACAAAGAGCCAGGGGTGGGTGGGTGGAGGTGAGGGCTGCCCACTCATGCCACTGGGTAGAGCAAGGACTAAGGGTCAGGCAGTCACATGCCCGTAGGACCTCTGAGGCATGTTTCCCTCGGTAGCCGTGCCCATCCGCCGTGAGCTGCTTCTGGAAGGAAGGGTGTTTTTGCAGCCGTTTCTGCTCTGGGCTCTGGTGGAAGCCATTCTTCTAGATGGGCTGAATTTGAAGGCCCGAGGCAGGGCGTGGCTGGGAACGCTGAAGGCTTAGGTAGAGCGGGAGGTCCAGTGGGGACTGCGACTCTCTTCCCAGGCAGGAGTAAGGGGACAAGTCGGCCCGCTCCCAGGGTCACCGTTGGCAGGCTCCACTGCTGGCCCGTGCCACGGAGGACCTGAGCAGATGGAGGCCGTCTTCCTCCTGAAGAACTTCTACCCACGTGGACCCCCGAGCTGTTCTTTCTAGCTCACGGGAGGCCAGAGACAACGCCCTCCTTGGATCCTTGGAGCCTGCTGTGCTCCCATCTCAAGTTCACAGTTGAGAAGCTGGCCAGGAAGAATAGTCCCCTGGGTCTGGCTGGGAGTCATGCTCCCCAAATGGGAAGCCTCGTCCACTCACAAAGACCTTAGCACGTGCTACAGGAATGTTTAAAACCAGACATGGGAAGAGGTGAAGTGGGAGAGGCCAGAGTGTGGGGACATGGCGTCTACTCCACCCGCCGCCCCACCGCCTCTGAGCTCTAAGCAGAGGCAGCGTTGACTGTTCCTCCTAGGGTCACAGGGGCAGGTGTCAGCTGCTTCTCAGAAGAACCTCCTCATGCTTATTTGTGGTGAGTGACAGAGAGCTGGCACCCAGGCCTTCTTTCTGCGTTCTGCGTTCTAAGCCCAGTTTCCCTAAGGAGAATGTCTTTGAGGCTGTGGTGGCAAGCTGGACCCCAGCCCAGTGTGTTTACCCTTGCACAGTCACAGGGTGCTGCCAGTGCACTGAGGCCAGTGCTCTGGAAGTGGCACACGGGTGCACGTCACGGCTCTGTCACCACCCCAGGAGCACTCATACCCTCATGCTGCTCACCAAGCCAAGAGCCATCTTCTCCTGCCCAGAGCCTCTCCTGCCCACTGGTCACTCAGACCTTCTTGCCTGGCTCTGGCCCGAGAGGAGCTAGGATGTGGCTTGACTGAGCAGGCCGGAGCAGCTGTGGGGACCTCTTTCTTTTTTAAAAATATTTTATTTATTTATTTATTTGAGAGAGAGAAAGAGGCAGAGAGAGCCAGAGAGTCAGAGAGAGGGAGAGAGAGAATGGGCGCGCCAGGGCCTCCAGCCACTGCAAACTAACTCCAGACACATGCACCACCTTGTGCATCTGGCTTACATGGGTCCTGGACAAGTGAATGGTCTTAACCACTAAGCCATCTCTCCAGCCTGGGAACCTCTTTCTTACAGGCAGCAGCATAGGCCTCTCATGTTTCCACAGACTAACATGGAACCATCTTGGAGGTTTGTGAGGAACAGAGGGAAGTGGATTTGTGAAGGTCCACACCCAGCCTTCGCCCCACGTGAGCACACGAGAACCCGAGGAAACATGTCTTGCAGGAGGGATGGCACGGGCGGGCATGTCTTACAGGAGGGATGGCACGGACAGGCACACGATAGTCACGGCAGCTCTGTTGATGCGCCAGCTTCAGCCTCTGGTGGTTGAGTCAGCGTGGAACTTCTTTCCATGCGTGGCTCAGTCATGTGCAGGCTCTGAGTTCAGGTCCTGGGTTTTCCCCCAGAATCACTAAGATGGGCACAGAGCATGGAAACCCCCAGACCTTGGCACCCTCCCCTCAATGTACACGTTCCTCCAAACTGGCCAAGCCCCAGGCAATATCAGTCACTTTTCTTGTCACTGTGAACAAATACCTTGTAAGAAGCAGCTCATGGCAGAGGGTTTCTTTTGGCTCATGGTCTGAGGGGATACAGTCCATCGCGGAGGGGAAGGCATGGCCGCAGGAGTGTGTAGCTGGACCTCCCCTGCCTTCTCACATCTTGGCAGAACAAGCAGAGAGCACACAGGAAATGGGCTTTATAACCCCCCAGAGAGGCCCCTACCTTCACAACTTTCTAAAACAGAGTCACCAACTGGGGACCAAATGTTTAAACACAAGACCACACGGAGGACATTTTCCATGAAAACCTAAGCAGAGTCCAGAATAGGGCCACCCATGTGCCAGCAGCTCTGAGTCATCCCAGATTTAGACCAGGAACTTTGCCCAGGGAGTCCTGTGCGGGTGGACAGGTCTGTGTCCTTGAACATCAGCTCACTCCAGGCCCTGAGAGCCTGGGGACTTGTGCCAGCACTGGCTACTTTCAGTCCTCCTGTGGCTGTCTGGGTGCCTTGCTGACCCATGGCGCTGAGGGACGAGTGGTTGCTGGGTTTGGCAAGCAGGGGTCTCTTCCTAGGAGGGAGAAGGGGAGGATCACCTAAAAATAGCTACAGGGCAACTTCTGGACACAGAGTCCTGACAGGTATTTATTCCCCACAGAATTTCTAGTGTCCTGGAAAATAAAAATAAAAATGGATATTTATTTGCTCATTAGCATGAGTGTAACAAACCAATGTTCATCTCTGGACTCATGTTGGTCCTGTGAGCTTCCCACTGCCCATGTCTGACAGCAAGTGTCCACCTCCCAGGGCTTCTGGTCACCTCTGCACTCCTCCCAAGCATGACCCATCTACAACACTCTCTTCCTGATGCCAGCAGGCATTCGGCTCCTTACCAAGATAATCCATCTATCTTCCTCTTTCTTTTTTTTTATATAAATAAAAATATTTATTTATTTGAGAGAGAGAGAGTGGCAGATGGAGAGAAAGAGAATGGGCACACCAGGGCCTCTAGCCACAGCAAACAAACTCCAGATGCATACACTCCCTTGTGCATCTGGCTTACGTGGGTCCTGGGGAATCAAACTGGAGTCCTTAGGCTTTGCAGGCAGACCCCTTAACTGCTAAGCCGTTTCCCCCACCCTGTCACCCTCTTTCTTCTGCCCTCACGGTTGGGCTGGGCACAGGGTATTGTCAATGTCTTTTCCCTGGTTATTCCAGTAACTTTGCCCTTGGGGAAACTGGACTCAGCCTTTGACTATCACGTGATCTGAGCAGTGTGGCCTGTGTCTGCCTACACCACATGTGACAGCTCTTTCCATTGGGTTTCCAGCTGGCTTTCTCAAACAAGCTCTTTCCTTGGCCACTGTTTCCCCTGAAGATCCTGTCATGCAGGACCCAAGTCCTAACTTGCTCCTTCACTCAGTCCCTGGCTTTTTCTACCATCTCCTCACGCTGTCCTCAGTGGTCCCCCAAAGCGTCCCCTTGCATGGAGGCTTCCCTGCTCGGGTTCAGTGTTGGCTTTTCCTCAGTGCCTCTGCAGGCCAGGCCCCCTCTCTGATGACACACGACGTCCTCTCACTCATGCAACAGTTCCCAGCAAGTCCAAGGACACGCCTCACATTCCTTCTCAAGTTGTCTCCTTCCACCAGCTAAAGGCGAAAATGACCTTCCTGAATTTTGAGTCTCCAGATTGGGAGACGCCTGCGTTGGGATAGACACCAGCACTGGGGGCTCAGGCAGTATCAGGTGCCATTCTGGGAGGTGGCACAGGCTCTTCCCAGCATGCCACTGGAATACCCTTGTCTTTGAACTTTTTCCAGAGCAACTCACATCAGAGTATCCCTCCGATGTAGAACTCACTCAGTGAAGGGATTGTCCCAGATTACAGCTGGGGAGGGTTGGGCTTGGTTTTGTGAGCAGGTCAATTCCAGTGCCCACCTGAAGGCTTTCCTATGCCAGGACTATGTAATACGAGCATAAACTTTCTCCTACAACAAACAGGCTGAGTACAAGCATGCTCTGGCCACATCAGCCCCTAGTGACATGGTGACATGGTGACATGGCTTTCTGAGCCCAAGCAAAAGCAAGTAGACCCTTGTTCCAGCTGGAGGCCACTGTTGGGTTTAAGACTCACCATGGACTGTACATGGTAGAACTCGTGACTGCTCTTTATGCAGGAATAGAGGCCCTCCTGAGTTTCCACGCGTTGCGCTTGCCCAGTCTAAATATGGACCTTGATGATACAAGGATTCTGGGGCTGAGCATCCCAGCCCATCCCCTGCTCCCACTGTCCCCTGCTAGCTGGGGAAGAGAGTCTAGCTGCCAGGCTGAATTGAGTCTGTGGAAAAACCAAGGGAAGATGACAAAACTTGTGGCTTATCTTCAAGTTGCAAGGGCTCTTAGAATTAAGCAGTCGAGGGGCGCATCATCAATTCAAGTGCCACACGTTTAGTCACTTCAGGCACGTTACTTGGGGTCGGACGTCTCCCCTATACCACCCTGTCAATCCCAGCCTTGCCCCCAGGCAGCTCACCTGCGAGGACACTTGGTCCGTGGGTGGATCTGGGTCAGTTGTGCTCTGTCTGCTGGGCTCGGTGCCCAACTCCACCCGGGGGCTCCCACGGGCTGCTCCTGCCCCTCGCGGTGGGTATCAATCCAAAGAGGGATGTGGAGTCTGTCTTTCTGAGTGGAATTGACAGTGTTCTGAGCTTTTTCTGGGGTTTTATACCCATCTTCTCCTCAGTCACCCTAGCTGCCACGGCAGGGTTAGCTCATCCGCATATCAGCGCACAGCTGGTCTCTGGCCATGGCCTCCGGTTGTCATGGTGATATCATCATGGCTAGGTGAGTGCCTCCATTTTCTTGTGTACTGTTTCTAGTGCCCCGAACAGGCTCCCACGTAGTCAGGAGGAGCTGGCAGAGCCTTGCTGGGAGAGTGTGTCACTGGAGGTGAGACTTACGACTTTGTAGTTCTGGCCAGCTTCCTCTTGCTGCTTCCTCCCTGCTGATGCATGGAGATGGGAAACCCAGCTTCCCACTCTGGCCACACGTGCCCTGCCATGATGAAAGTTTCCTTCAAAACTGAAAGCCAAAATAAACCCTTTACATCCATATGTTGCCAGGCGTGTCTTATCCCAGCAATGAGAAGGTGACCTCTACAACATCCTTTGACCTTTGCATACTCATGTGTGTAGGCGTGCACACACACACACACGCACACACATACACAGAGGGGATGGGTTCTCTAGACTGGAATGGGGTCCCAGAATGGGGACCAGTGGCGGATAGGGTCCTCCCAGCTGGGTTTCTGCCCCCTCCGCGGCTGACAGCTGAGTGATCTGCAAACTAATTGTTCGTGTGCAGAGATCTTTGTCCACGGGGAGAGCCCCTTGGGTATAACCGAGGATGACCTGATTTTCCGCACTTAACACGAATCACCAGGGAAAAGCTCCTCATCAACCGCTCCTCGGTTTTAATCAATTGCTTATTATTCCCCCAGCCGACTGTCTCCATGATTCTGCCAAGCGACGTAATCATGAGATAGATGCCCCACTGAGCGTGACTGGCAGGACCAGAAGCCCTGCTGTTGACCGGTGCAGGAGGCCTGCAGTGTCCTTCCCCTGTCAGGGGACCCATGCCCACCAGTGGCAGCAGATGTGGGCAGCAGGTTGCTTAAGTTGTTAACAGGAAGAGAGAGGCCCAACTCATTTACGGGCTGTGATGTACACATCTGGTCACCAACGAGGCGTGGGGGTAGACCATGGCCTGGACTATGAGCGTCTTCTCCCTGTTCCTGGTCTTGGGAGTCGTGGTCCGATAGCTGCCCAGGAGATGGGGACGGCACCACTGAGAACAGAGGCTGAGATGTGAGGGTGCACTTTCTCTTCCCAGGTCTGTGTACCAAAATTGTGCATCGGGGGAGTACCTTATTCCAGGCTCAGTCATGAGCACTGAAGACCCATGGGAGATGGCAGGACTGTTCGGAGCATGAAAGGGTGCCTCCTGGAAGCCCACCATGGGTGCCAGTGTGACCTCGGGGGGGGGCAGTGGGCTCACGGCGGCAAGGGGCAGACCCTGTCTTGGGTGGAGTGAATGTGCCCACACCCTCCAATGCAGACGGGTATGTGACTCAGGCTGAAAAGCATTCCACCTGTCCCTGTTACAAAGTCGAGCTTCTTCCTTTGGACAGAAATACTAGCATGCTTGTCTAAAAGACTTTCAAGCATCTGCCCGGGCTCGCATTTTCAGAGGAAAAGGAAGGAAAGCTGTGAAAATTCTAGAATGTTCAGACTGGGTGGAGACTGGATGGAGATGAGGACACGGTGCCCACACATGTCAGCAAGTGAACAAGAGATGTGAGATGTCTGGGCCGGAGTTCACCCCGCTCCCCAGCAGGACATGTGGAAGGAAACGTGTGCTGGCCACTGGCTGCTCTGGCCAGTGCTGAACAGCTGGTGAACTCAGAGCACATGTTTCCTCTGTGACCTCAAGCTAAACTTCAGCTGGAGACCATGGCAACGCTGCTGTGGTATTTCCTGGACTCTCCATCACTTCCCATGCCCACTAACCCCCAGGGCAGCCTGCCTGCCCTTTCCTCCTGGGCCTCCTTCTGTGCCTGGTCCACTCTGGGCAGGAACAGCCTCCCTGGCTTCTCACCCTCCAGAACCATGTTGGCTCCTGCATGCTGTCCCTCTGCAGACAGCTCACATCCCAGCTGGTGGCTTTCTCCGGAGAGCATCCAAAGTCTCTGCTATGTGAGGGCTCAGCTAAACTCATGCTCTGATCATCCGAGTGTCCTTTGCACTGGGGCCTGGTGACACCCTCAAGGGCCCTGTTCCACACCACCTGATTAGTGGACCAACGTCTCGCTCCCCATTGGAAGGAAAAGGACTTCAGAGTGTGCATGGCAGAGGGGACGTGGCAAGGTCATCCCACAGCCCTCTTACCTCACATATCTGAGAATCATTATAAGCTCCAGTGACCAAATCTTCAGGGCTCCATGCAAAATGGAAGCCAGGTCTCTGTGCATCTGCTGGCTGAGCAAGTGGTGTGTCCCCATGGAAGTGCACTGTCCAGGCTGCCCACAGTGCTGGTCTTTCGGACACATAGGAAGGTCTTGAAGACCCTCAGGGACGGGAAGACAACTACTGACTGTCACTGAGCTCATTTCTAAGCATTTCCTGCAAAAGTTGGTCTGATCTTCATGGTGGGACATCTCTGAGTTTGTTCGCTTTACCAAGTCCCTGCTCACTTTTTTTTAATTATAATTTTTTTATTGACAACTTCTATACTTACATACAAAAAACCCCACTCCCCTTCCCCCATTCCACTTTAGAACTTCTGCTCACTTTCCCTACGACACAGAACGGTTTCCTGAGACCATATCCACGTGACCATTCGCACACAGTATGGTCTAAGCTCTTCTGTTTTGACGATGGGTCCCCGAACCTGCCTCTGTCAACACTATCATGCTCGGCATGGCTGCAGGAGGCATGGCAACAAGGACTATTGTGCCAGGGAGAATTGAAATATTTTCTCTACTTTTCTTTAATGTTTTGGTGATACTAGGGCCTTGTGCCCACTATACAAGCACTCTTCCACTGAGCCATACTGCAGCCTTCTTTTGACTTTTAATTTTGAGATAAGGTTTCACTAAGTTTCCTAGGTTGGTCTTGAACTTGTGATCCTCCTATCTCAGCTTTCTGAGTAGTTAGAATTTTAGGTGTGGGCCACCGGACGTGGCTGTTTTTAAGTTTTTTGACAAATCAAAACTGTATATTTATGGAGAATAGCATTTTGCTTTGAAATATATAAATGTATGTATGTATATGTGGTGTATTGTGAAAATATGTGCACTGCTAATTAACATAGCCATCTCTACTGAGGAATCTGAATAGGAAATGAGTTGAGGAAATTCCCATTGATTCCAGAGAAGCTGTTCTCCCAGAGCTGATGCGCAGAGCTCTAAGCTTCTTCCCGCCCTTTGCCTCATTGCTGGAGGTGGCTTCTCCACCCAGAGCTGGTGGGGGGGGGGGGGCTGGCCTGTCCTATCTTCCCAGGGGAGCACCACCGAGCATACGCCAAAGCCCACACTTGCTGTCTGGGGTGAGACATGGACCCTTGCACTGACTGCAGAGCACAGGGAGCTCTCTGGTTCTGATTTTAGGTGCTGCATTCTGCTGCCCCACCATGGGCTCTGTTTCTAGAATCTGCCACTCTTCTCTTACACTCAGAAGCTGACAAGAGGCACCGCTAGCCCTGGTGAGCCACCTGCACCACACACAGGTGGTCTGCACAGGTGAGTCAAGATCGGCATCTCCCGCTGTGATTGCGGGTTTTCTTCTCTAGAATTTACCTAAGTTTTCAAAATGAGTTCTTTTTGCTAGAAACCCAAAAAGTCATTTTGAGAGCTGACAATGTCATAAAGACTCTTCTACCTCAGCAGCCTGCACAAGCTTGGCAGGGTTCTTCCTGGTCCACACAGAGCCCTGACTCCCCAAAGCACTCGCCGCATCACAGGGTTAATGCCTGGGAAAAGCAGGCTTGGCCATATTGCTTTCTTCTGGAAAGCCCTTGGCGGATCCTCACTGCTGTATTTCATGGGAAACCAGGCTGTGGTAGCCACGTGGGCCATGACTGAGCAAACAAAAAGCAGGAAGAACCCATGCTGTGGACATAGGACATTGTAAAGGGAAGCTGGGCCCCAGTGCAAAACAAACCAATAAGAAGCTCATGGACAATGTTATAGGACCCAGGGGCTTAAGTAGAGGAGATGGCGTGTCCCTGGGCACAAACCAGTAGATGGCTAGGGCCTCACTTGGAGGTGACATTTAAACAAGGTCCCTGCAGATGGAGTCATGGAGTTGGGCCAGGCACATAGAGGGCAGGTGCAAAGGCAGGGGGAGCCCATGTGGAATTCTAGAAGAGCACAGTGGACAGATAGGAGGAGTGAGGTCACATGTCACCAGGCTAGGCTCCCCCTGTTCTGTACACCACAGCTCAGCATCCAGGGCATGCCTCCCCAGCAGCCCATGGGGCACACTTGCTATGGAGGATGGGTGGAGGATGGGTGGATGGGCAGGTGGAATAATGCGCTTGTTACTTGTCTTCTTTGATGTGAGGGGAGGGGCTATTCCCTTCAGCCTGGGCATGTACTCGGGGCCTATTCATGGTGACCCATGAACCTGAAGTAGTGGCGAGTCATCTTGGACAGCCACTGGCTTTTCAACTTATTGTCCTGATAGGGGAGAATAGAGGGGGGCAGTTTAAAGGCAAGTGTGTCCCAGCCCCTCCTTTTCACAATAAGATCCACTATTGGTTTTTGATTTTTGTTCTTTTTCTTTTTAATTTTAAACTTTGCCTTTTTTTATTTCAAGCAGTTCACACACGATTACTCCTTTCTCCTCATAATTAGGGCAACAATTCTGGCTGCATCTTTGCTTAACATAGGGGTTAAGACGCAAAAATTCTGAAGCTGACTGGTAATACAAATTTGAGAAATAATTATGGCTTCTTACTTAAGTCAGATGCACGTTTATTCTATAATCATCATGTGGATACAACTAACAGAACAAAGAGACAGCTTAGTCATGGTGTAAAACATGCATTTGCTGGAAGGAATGACAGGAATTTACACCTGAAGCTTCTCTTCATTCACCACGGCTTTCACTTTCCATCTGTAAATATTTTCTTAATGTTTAGAAAAGGAAACCTACTTTTTTTGGACAATGGAACACCCAGAAGCCATAGATTGTTACTAGAAAATTTTCAGTGCCAGGGATGGGAGACCTTCCAGTTGGCCAGAGAGGTCCCTGATGCCCTCAAAACATTGCAGGCCATTGCCAAGGCTCTTGGTTTCATACTAGGAATAGATGGTAAGACCCTGTTGCTGAAGACTCCACATACTTGGGCTGCAAGGTCACTGAGACATCCTGCTGGAGGTGAGCTGAAAACCTCCTCCATGTAGACCAGCTGACAGAAAGCTGGAAAAAGCTATGCTGCATGCAGTTCAATGGGAGAGAGAAACACCAGTGAAGATACTCAACAGTGAACATTGCAAGCCTTAAATTTGGCCAGCCAGGCCAAATGAGCCAATGGGTGCAATAGTGGCATGTCTGTTATGGGGGAAACCAACTGCTCTCTAATTGGACTGGAGGCCTGCTCCATGGGAGGGAATACATCCCCGATACTGTACAATGGGGTAGTCATGAGCCCTAGGGGTGTAACGTCTGCTGGTGGCTAAATGTGTATACTATGCTCACCAAACTGCCCAGTAAGCACTTTTCTTAATGCCCACACCCATATATTAATGCTACTCTCACTTTTGGTTAGAGAAGCTTCTCTTTTCAGATGGTGGCAACCTTGGGATGACTCAGAAGGCACCATGGTGCTGAGAAGAAGGGACAGAGGAGTGCTCAGCACTGAAATATATCACTTCTTCCCAGCTCAGGGTCCATTGCGGAAGAGGCAGCAGAAAGAATGTAAGAGCCAAAGGAAGGATAGGACTCCTTACAATGTGCTCCTCCAGACACAAAATGGCCTGATATCCATGACCTCACAGTGCCTGACACTACCTACATAAGACCATCATAACAGGAGGAAAAGATCATGACATAAAAATAAAAGAGAGACTGATTGAGAGGGGGAAGGGGTATGATGGAGAGTGAGGTTTCAAAGAAGAAAGTGGGGGGGAGATAATTACCATGGGTTACTGTCTATAATTGTGGAAGTTGTCAATAAAAATAAATTAAAAAAATAAAACAGTCTCTAAATATAAATTTTTAGTTTTAGCAGAAAATATTTAAGGCAAGAGATGCCAAAAATTAAGTGTACAAAGTATTCAAGCAAAAAAGTTTTCCCATTTGAAAAAGAATTCTAGAATAACTTGAAAATAAATGGAAAGCAGCTGCTTTAAAAATTTATTTTATTTATTTGAGAGGGAGAGAGAGAGAATGGGTGCACCAGAGCCTCCAGGCACTGCAAACAAACACCAGATACATGTGCCACCTTGTGCATCTGGCTCATGTGGGTTCTGGGGAATTGAAGCTTGGTCTTTAGGCTTCACAGGCAAATGCCTTAACCACTAAGCCATCTCACCAGCCCAAACAACTGCTTTTTAAAGTGACAATAGATGTGACTAAGCTGAAACATAATGAACCCACGGAGCTCACTGTGAGAGAAATACAGACCTCTATCAGCAATTAGTAGCTTGCGGTGACAGGCAATTTTGCAAAAGAACAGTTTGTCACTTTCAGGACTATTGAATTTCTAGATATAATTTTTTTTACAATTTCATACATGAATAACGTACTCTGATAGTATTTGCTAACCCCTCTCAATACCTTCTCTTATCATGTATCTCCTAGGCTGGCCTCAAACTTGCTATGGAGCCAAGATGACTTTGAACTTCTGATCCTTCCTTCAACCTCCTGAGTTCTGGGATTAGAGGAATGCACCACCATGCTGGGATTATGCACTGCTGGTGACTGAACCCAGGGTTTTGTGCATGCCAGTTCTTTACCAACTGAGCTACATTCCCAGCCCATGATCTCCGGTCTTGAATCCTAAGATGTGTGTTGACAGAGATGATTCCCAGCTCAGCTCCTGTTATAACTGAGATTTGAAGTGTTTCTCTAGTGGTCCTGAAAGAACAGACCCGTACAGGGCTTCGGTAAGTGGAAGGACGTGTAAATGTTGGCCAGTTTGCCGTGGTGGGTCTGGACTCTTCCTGTGTACGTGTGGGTCTCTGTACCATTCTCCAGCTTACTGCCTTGGGCAGGTCACTCAGTGCTTTCAACCAAATCACCTGATGATGGGAAAAGTGGATGACCACGGTGGGTGGTTCAGTTACCTCCGCCTGTGCTGAGGGAGGGAGGAGATGTGACCAGATGATCTGATGTCCCTCAGAAGGGCTCTAATCACCAGCAAGCTGCTGACCCTGCACACACGGATGGTTCCTGTAGAGCTTGTGCTGTTTTTCTACCAGTGTGTATGATGGTGAGATGACCTACCGCTGGGAGGCCATGGTGAATGGATTTGAAATGGATATGAAGACACACACACGAGAGCCCCAGACTTGAGCAAAAAGCAAAACCAGTGTCCTTCATCCTGCCTGGGACTCTGCTCCGCTTTCTCCTGATAAATTCACCACGCTCCCTGACTTACTTCATGCGGCTGCTTCTGGGGAGGCAGGAGCTCCTTGTGCCTTCCTAAGTTTGCTTCAAGCACAGCTCCCTAGTGTGGGTGGAGTCAACGTTTGCCAGAGCTTTTATGGAACTGTGTCAGAAAACAAGGTAAGCAGCAAGAAAATGTCTCTGAGGTCAGTTATCTTGGTGTGAGCAAATAAACCCGCGGGCATGTTGGAACGAGATTATGGAAAGACATGTGTATAGCATTACCTGCCTGTAATTCCACTCTAAGAGGCACTTAATAGAACCCAGGAAGCTCCTCCAAGCTCCCTTCTCCTTCAGTGGATGGAAGATCATTTTAGAGTGTCGTGTGACTGCCGCACCAGGGGATAGTATGTCTTTAAAAGGACCAAAGGACAAACAAATGGTTCTGGGGCTCAAGAATCCATCAAGATAGATGGACTTGTATACATGACAGATGCCAGATGATGCAGATAAGGCCCTACACCAATGCCCCCTGCAGAATTCTAAGTACTAGTTGAACAACTTCCCCTCCCAGACGTGGGCTCCCCCAGTGTGTGGGATCAATGAGGCAAGAGGCCCTAAGTCCTCCTCAGTGGAAAGGCCCCACGAGCACTCATGTACCAGCTGAGCCAGGCCACTGCACCAACAGTTTAGACCCCTGTGGCGGGTAAGTTGGAGGCCCACTGGGAGGGGAATTGGGTTTTCAGTCTCCCCTGAGACAGTGAAGGTGAAGTTCAGGGACAGTCTGGCTAGATAAGGGACCCATAGGTCTCCAGGCCACAGGTTCAGCTGGGGACTTAGGTGGCATTTACGGTGGTCACACTCCATGTCCCCACCCTGGCCAGTCACACTTATCACTTTGAAGCATCCCTGTATTGATTTTGTAGGAAGCAGGAGAACACCTTGATTCTGTTGAGGTGAGGAGACAGCACATGCTTTAAGGCTGGATAAGTCACGTAAACACACTGAGCGAGCACCAGTAAGCACTATCCTATATGGCAGATGGAGATGCACGGAACGATATTCGTGTCTGTTTATCTCCACCTTGTCCATCCTGTGACAAGTTTGTAGAAGATGTCGCAGCAGCAGCCTGAACTCAGACAGAACATACACAAAAAGGTGCCACAAGAGCTGTGTGCTTTGGTGGACGTGTTTGGTGTCCTTCGTGGCTGCTGCACTCACAAGGGAAGCCTCACACCTACCAGATGCTGCGAATAAGGCCCCATACCAAGGAAGCCCCCCCAGGCAGCTCCATTCCTTCTGCCTCAGCAACCTTCACCTGGAGCATTCTGGGAGGGTGGAGTCACTCCCTGGCACGCAGACTCCATAGTAAAAAGGTTAAACATCCCCATTTCACCCATGTACTGGACCTGGCAGATTAATATTCAGGCCAGGAACAGCTTAAAATCACAGAGAACAGGAACATTCCCAAAAGCTCAGTGGGAGGCAGAGGGTAAGTAGCTGCCAGTCACCCGAAACACGCCTTTGTGCGCCCAGACAGCCCTAACAACACGCTGGTGGGGACCCCGTCACTCTCGACGCTCTGAAGACCTGGGGCTGCAGGGAGGGGAGGGAAGCAGAGCAGACGTAGAGCAGAGCCGGCTGCGGGGATCAGGGTGTCAGGCCCCCACACACTGCCAGCTGGAGGGACAAGGACAGAGCGAGAAAGTGCTCCTTTATTGTCCTGCCCTGGCTGTCTTCCCCAAGATGGAGACATGGCCTCCTGTGTGCTCCAGGAAGGCATGGTTCAGAGAAGCAGAGCAGGAACCCCGACTTGCTCATCCCAGGGGGGTGTTGTCCAGTTCCCCTAACCATTTTCTTCTGTCACTGACGCTTGCCTGCCATGCTTGAAGGGAACAGTCAGAGGCATTGAGGACGCATGTGCCCTCGCTTACATGCAGAGGCTAAAAGGACGGTGTTGAGGAAGTAGAATGATGTTGATAGGGAAGGGGCGGGGACACGAGGAGGCTGCACAGCCAGCTGGGAGCAGTAAACCCTTGTGTTGTACACAGAAGAGAGTGACTAGGTTCAGAGAGTTTACTGTATATTTAACAAAACCTACAAGGGCTGGAGAGATTGCTTAGTGGTTAAGGCGCTTGCCTGCGAAGCCTAAGGACCCCTGTTCAATTCTCCAGGTCCCACGTAAGCCATATGCACAAGGAGGCACATGTGTTTGGAGTTCATTTGTAGTGGCTAGAGGCCCTGGTGTGCCCATTCTCACTCTCTCTCTATCTTTCCCTCTCTCGGTCTAATAAATAAATAAATAAAAATTTTAAAATGCAAAAAAAAATCCTACAAGATAGAAGTCTCAACACACACACATGCATGCACACACACACACAAACTGGTGCTGGGTTGCTGGCTTAGTACAAACATGAGGGCCTGCCTTTGAATCCACAGAGCATATAAATGCCAGATGAGTGCACACCTGTACCACCAGCTCTCTGGAGGTAGAAATGGGGCACACCCTGGGCAAGCTGAGCTTGGGGCTCTGTGAGACCCTGTCTCCATAAAATAAGGTAGAGAGCAACTGAAGAAGACACCTAGCATCAACCTCGGGCCTCCACATGTGTGCAGAGAGGTGCACATGCATCCACAAACACACGTGTGCCCACACACTCGTGTACACACATAGACACATGTAAAAAAATAAAAACCCAATATGCACAAAGACTTGATAAAGATTTAAGGGGACAGAAATGCCAATTGCCCCAACTGAGTTATCATATGCCATAGACACTAAGGGACTGTTTGCATGGACCTCATAATTGTTATACTTACTACATACCAATGACAAAAACTAAAGGAACATTGGGTGTTGTGACAGGGTGGCTGCCCAGCACTTCAAGTGGTAAAGATGTTCCACCCTCCCATACTAACCCCAAGCACAAGCCTGGCTATTCTGTCACCTGCCCATGAGGTACACAATCTCACCTCCTGTGGAGCCTCTGCATGGTGGCTTGGATCCTCTTTAAAAACTGTGGCCAGAATGACAGAAAATGTTGGTCTTATCACAAGGATAAACTACCATAAATTTTTATCAAAACAGTATGCATCCTCTTGGCTGCCACTGCCCAGGCAGACATCTGAGGTCCAGAATCCCACAGAGAAGAACAAATTAAACAAAGGGCCAGGGACTCAGGGCCCCAGCCCCTCTCCAAGCTGGCAAGGGACATGAGTGGGGAACACAGGTGGGGGCAGCACAGGCAGAATCCAGAGCCTGTCACTTGGCAGAGGGCAGGAGGTGGATGAGCAGATCCGTCACAAAC
Source organism: Orientallactaga sibirica (assembly GCA_036365145.1). Lineage (NCBI taxonomy): Eukaryota > Metazoa > Chordata > Mammalia > Rodentia > Dipodidae > Orientallactaga > Orientallactaga sibirica. Next base: position 17,715,754 of record JAEOAD010000041.1, on the reverse strand, counting down.
AAGACAGAACACACCACTTTCCTTCCCCCCACCCAGTCATGCTCTCAGAGTCATGCATTGCCCCAGGAAGTTGTACCGGAAGAAATAAACACAGGTTCTGAAAGGCTCTGATGGAGTTATTCTTGCCATCAGAGATCACAGCCACGAAAGTGTCCCTCACCATCTGGCCAGACACTTTTCTAGAAAGTACATTCAGGATCAAGAAGACTTTCCTGGGTCATTCATGAATGGCTGGGGTGAGGGGTGGCTTCACCATGGCTTCATACAGTTGTCCTGACCTGTCCTGGAATTGCTTCATTCAGTTGGTTGACAGATATATCACAAAGTCACCCGTGCTGTGCAAAGAGAGGTAAGGGAAAGAATCTTGTCCTTCTAGGCTTCCATACTGTGGTCAGCCTAGCAGTTCCAGCAAAATTAGAATTAAAACTCAGAGGAAAAGCCACCCCTCCTCTTACTCACTAAATATTAAATGGCTACTTGGGGCCAGTGGGTATTGTACCGTGCAGCTCGCACTCACAGGTGGAATGTTTCCACATCACAACAAAATCTGCTCAGTGGCTGGTGTCATTCTATGCATGTGTGTGCCTATGTGTGCGTGGATATCTGTGGGTTGACGCATGTGCATACATAAATGGGTGTGTGTCAGGCTGGAGAGATGGCTTGGTGGTTAAGGCGCCTGCCTGCCAAGCCTAAGGATGCCAGTTCCAATCTCCAGGTCCCACATTTAGCCAGACACAAAAAGTGAGGCAAGGGTGCAATCCTGCACTTGACCACAAGGGGGCACACATCTGGAGTACATTCACAGTGACTGAGAGGCTGCTGGCACACCCATCTCTCTCTCTCTCTCTCTCTCTCTCTCTGTAGCTCTCTTTCTCTTGCTCTCAAATAAAAAAATAAAAATAAAAATAAGTAAATGGGTGTGTGTCAATGTATCTATATGCGATAAGTGTGTTGGTGCATGGTTGGAGCCACTTGGGCTTCCATCATTTAAGAGATTCCCACCATTGATGCTGAGCGGCTGCTCCACATTGGGACAATAGGAGGAGTACTGATTCTTATGAAAGGAGGGACCCATGAAGGAAGAGTGCTGAAAGAGTTCCCTGCTCCTCAAAGTTGGGCTTCTATCTCTCTGGACAGAAAAAAAATTGGCAGCAGCATTGCCTGCCTGGTATTGGTTTTGGAACCATGAAGAAGCAGAAAGTAGAGGGTCATTGAGGATGTGACATTTCTATGGAGCCACTGAGGCTTGGCAATGTGAGGTAGAGTTGAAGTCCCCGCAAGGAGGTCCTGTGAGGTCACTGTATGAAGCTGTGGAGGTGAACCACAGATTGCAGTGGAGACCCCAGAATTTTGGAGACGCCAGGACTAAGCGATAGGTACCAATCAAAGCTGCTATCTTGGGATGGCTTCTGCCCAGGAGAGGGACTATAAGCAGTACAACTGGAAGGGCAGTTTCCAAAAGCTTTTGGAAACTAGAGTATTTCATCACGAGTCCCAGGTGCTGAACACAGAGCGGCAGGATTTGATGTTTGCTTTGTTGGTTTTCTATCTTGCGTTGGTCAAAGGTTTTCTTGTTCTGCCCCCATTCCTCCTTTTTGGAATGGGAATGTTTGCTCTGTGCCATGATGAGTTAGAAGTATATGACTTTTGTTTTGATTTTACAGGGATGACAGGCTATCTTGAGTCTCAGATGAAACTTTGGACTTTTCAACAGTGTTGGGACCCATAAAGACTATGGGGAGTTTTAAAGTTTGACTGAATACATTTTGTGTCATGAAATGGTCATGAGTCTATTGGGACCAAGGAAAGAATGTGGTGGCTTGAATATAAAATGTCCCCTGTAGCCTTGTGTGTTTCTGATTAACCCTTATATTTAATTCCCTGGTGAAGGTGGAGCCCTGCTGGACAAAATGTGTCACTGGGAGCAGGCTTTGGGACGTTACAGTCTGGCCCTGCTTGCTGCACATAGCAAGTACCCTCTATCTCTGCTTCCTCTCTGCTAGTGTGGAGGTGTGATGTCTGCTCCTGGCATGTTTTCCCCACCGTGATGAAACTTCCCTTCCAAAGAGTAAGCTGGCAAAGTACACTTTCCTGCTGGTCAGGTGTTTAGTCACAGCAATGAACATGTAAGTGCACAGGGGGCTGGGACTGAAGATCCCTTCTCACTGTCTTAACACTGGGTGTCAACCAGCACTTCACAAAGAATTCAGTGGTCTTGGGCATGGCATCAGACCAGGACCCCAGGGTCTGAGGGCCATATCCCTTCTCCAGTGTCAGGCATTAATGATGCAAGGTGCTCTAGGGTGTACAGTCATAGCATGATCATAACACCTCTGGAACCACAGCATCTCACTCCACTTCCTGTGACCCTGCATGACATTTTCTGTGGACCAACCCAATCCCCGGGTCCTTAGTCTGCTTTTCAGCTCCTCCCCTTCCTGTGCAGGACAGTGTGAGCTTATGCTCCCTTTTGCCTGTGGCAAGAGCCTCCTTCCAGCCTGTGGTCTTCGTCTCCAGCCATGGTGCCATCAGCAGCGGTTTCTTCCACTCTGCCTCACCACCCATCCCACCCCTTTGCCATTGTCACCTGGAGTGCCTCCATGTTGCACAGCTGGCTAGCCACACTGGCCTTACCTTCTGTTCTCTGTGCTTTAAGCAAGCTACTTGGTTTTCCCTCTTCATCATTCCTATGTGTAAGTGGGGATGGTCTGTCTGAATGGTGTGATTGAGCAAACTCTGTACAAATAGCTATTTTGTGCAATTTGTCCTAAGTCTGAAAGTAGTGCACATAGTAGTACCTGACAATTTGTGAATGACAGCATATGAATTAGTTTAGCGTATTCATGAGAGTGATTTTTATATCAAATATATGAATAAATACAACGTCCTTGAGGCTCTGACCTGTGTTGTGGGGCTGGGGTCAGCATACGGACACTGCTGGCTGCCATTACTTGTGCAGTCACTGTCATTAGCAACAGTCCCACCAGGGATCCCATGAGGACATGTAAAACATTCCTAAGTTTTCATACTGCACTGGACACATGGTGAGGTCAGAGGGGGACAGGAACTGAAACACACCCCTGGTAGATTCTTTTCAAGTGCACTGCAAAGGACTGGGGAGCAAGGTGACAGAGGGCTATGGAGAACTCAGGTCAGCCAAAGAAATAAACCAGGGAAAAAAGAGTGTACATCTCAAAGGACCCTCGTGTCCTCTCTTCTGGGGCTTCTGAATCCTTGCAGCCCAGACATAAATGGCATCTGTATGACAGTAGGGTAAAGGTTCCACCCACTACCCACCACTGGGAGAGTAGCTGCTTAAAGCTCTACCCACGGGGGGTGAGGAGCCATGAATGCTTGTACCCCTGGAAGCCCACCACTGGGCTGGCAGGGAAGCTCTGGGATTGGATCCTCCAGTCCCTTCATGTCATGGACTGCCAAGCTGAAGTAACATACCTTGTACATGAATTGCTATTTAAATTTTTTTTTTTTTGAGAGAGAGAGAATTGGTGTGCCAGGGCCTCAGCCACTGCAATCGACCTGAAGACACTTGTGCCACCTAGTGGGCATGAGCGACCTTGCACTTGCCTCACCTTTGTGCATCTGGTTTACATGGGATCTGGAGAGTCGAACATGGACCCTTAGGTTTTGCAGGCAAGTGCCTTAACCACTAAGCCATTTCTCCAGCCCATGAATTGCTATTTTAATTGAACAAGAGCTAGAGGAGGTTTGGGGTTGACAAGCAATTGTTGGCAGTACCACATTGAACAGACACAGTTTTGGAATCTCAGTGATGGGGACGGGCTTCCTTGCCGCAGTTGAGGGCGTGGCTCACTCCATGGAGCTCGTGCTTGCTGCACATACACTCAGCTGCCTTGGGAGGTGAGCACGTGACAGGGCATTGGAGATGCTGTGGTGGGACACGTGGTTCAGGACCGGTGATGTTTCACCGACAAAGGACAGGGAGGGCATGATCACCTTTCTCAGAGTGGGCATGGACATGGTGGCATGGGTAACTATGGGAAAGCAGCTGTCTAGACCCGTCATGAATCAGGATGTCAGGCTGGGGTGCCCGTGGCAGCAGGCACACCACAGTTAGTGCTGCAGCTCCTGCATACTTCCTGACCTTTTGGGGTGCTTCTGCCCACCCCAAGGAGGGCCCATACTTGTCCATGGGGTCACATGTTCAGATTTTCATGGTTAGGTCACACAGCACACCATCCCAGGACTGGTGCAGCCCAAGTGCATTCAGAGGCTGGGCATTGGTTTGGGCTGGTGTCAGTTACACAGTCGTTTCTGAGGAAGTTGTTGGTGATGGTGAGTGTCAATCCCACAGGTGTTTCTTCCTTTTTTAAAAAAATATTTATTTATTTATTTATTTACTTTTATTCCTGACTGTGGGGGAGAGAATAGGCACACAAGGACCTCTAGCCACTGCAAATGTACTCCAGATGCATACACCACCATGTGTATCTGGCTTATTTGGGCTCTGGGGAATTGAACCTGGGTCCTTAGAATTTGCAGGCAAGTGCCGTAACCACTAAGCCATCTCTTCAGCCCCCACAGTTGTTTCTAAAGAAATTGTTGGTTAGAGTGAGTGTCAGCCCCCCAGTTATTTCTTCTGTTTTGCTTTAAAAATATTTTTATTTATTTAATTTTATTTATTCATGGAGGAGAGGAAGAGAATAGGCACACCAGGACCTCTAGCCACTGTAAATGAACTCCAGACATATACACCACCGTAAGTAACTGGCTTATGTGGGCTCTGGGGAATCGAACCTGGGTCCTTAGAATTCACAGGCAAGAGCCATCTCTCCAGCCCCCATAGTTGTTTCTATGGGGTTGTTGGTTATGGTGAGTGTGAGCCACACAGTTGTCCCTCCACATGCTGAACCAAGCTATGCAGTCTCCTTAAGACCACCCTGCTGCGAGTTCTCACTGAATTCTACTGACAGCAAACCAGTGGCTGTGGGTGGAATTGTTTCTCTCGAAGGCCATGTTGACGTCCCTGGGACCCCAGAATGTGGCTGGATGTAGCAATTATCTTCTTATTGCTGGAACAAAATGCCTGCTCAAAAATAGCTGGTGGACCGGCTGGGGAGATGGCTTGGTGGTTAAGGTGCTTGCCTGCAAAGCCAATGGGCCCAGGTTTGATTCTCTAGGACCCACGTAAGCCAGATGCACAAGGGGGGGGGCGTATGCATCTGGAGTTCGTTTGCAGTGGTTGGAGGCCCTGGCATGCCCATTCTCTCTCTCTCTCTCTACTACCTCTTTCTCTTTCTCAAGTAAATAAATAAATAAAATATATTAAAATCTTAAAAAGTAGCTGGTAGAAGGGAAAGGTTTATTTCAGCTTACAGGCTCAAGGGGAAGTTTCATCATGGAATGACAGAACATAGGCTGGGCGTCACATCCTGCCACAGCAGCTGGGAGCAGCAAGAGTGAGCTGGCTCTTTCAAGGGGAGCTTGGGCTGTATCACGCCAAGTGATGCGCCTCCTCTAGCAAGGCTCCACTCCCAAATTGCTACCAGCTGGGAAATGCAGGTGACGCTTAACCACAAACACAGGGGCTACGGGGGCATTTCACACTCAAACTCTATTACAGTGTCAGGGATCCTTTAGAGTGTCAGCAATGGTGGGTAGTGCATGTCGTGGAGTCACGACAGTGAGGGACAACGCGCAGTGCACAGTCACTGCAGGGTCTTCTGGTCTTTTAAAGCAACCTCTCCATGGCCTTACCCTGCAGAAACTTCTGATCCTGGGCCTGCCTGTCCTCTGATGACGTAGCTGCTTTTGGAGTGGCAAATTTGAAAGATAGCAGTGAGAAACTATTAGAACACCCTGTGTATGCATGGTATTGAGCAATAGGGGTTTTAATGGGGGTATGGGTGGAGACACACAGACTTAGCAGCCAGGGTACCCCACATGGAGGTGGAGGACCTGTCCCTCACAGGCCAGCCAAGCTCCTAGAGCCAGCTCACAATGGGGCCTGGATGAGCAGAACATGACACAGCTAACACAGTTCAGGCAGGCATTGTCCTCAGAAATGCTCGACGCAAACACAAATAGGTTGCCGCCGTCAGCATCCTTCCCAACTCAGTTCTTGCTGACACCAGCACCAGCCAGGCAAATCCAAGTCCGATGCACTAACCAGATCCACTGGGATGCTTCTAGAATCTCCAGAGCTCTCAGCAAACAGCCTGCACATGGCCAACGAGTTGCTTTCACTACAGGGTGCCCACACCCAGCCCCTATCCAGCCAGCATCCTGCTCTCGGCCAGTGGCATGTTCCCCGTCCCTTTCCCCCGGCTCTGGTAGCTTTGGCCGGCAGGGGCCAATGTGCTATCTCATTGGGTGTGTGCCCACTCAACCCTTGGGTGGCACCATGCCTCATCTGCTACTCTTGAAACATGTGTGCATACACAAGTATAAACACACACCCTAGACAAACCACATGTGATGAGTATGTGCCTGCACACACAAGAGTGCAAGTATATACACACATGAACATGCATGCGCACACAGAGACACACACGCCACCTGAAAAACAACACACACACTTGACAAACACACATTCACACAAGGGCAAAATAAGTGCACATATATTCACATGCTGATACACAGAGACACACATACAGCTCCCCAAAGCAGTTTGCACCCCATGCATACTCTGTGGTTAACTCCACTCATGGACTCCTGCTTTGCTGTTGGACCCGGATGAAGTCTGTCAGATCTGAGGGCCGCTGCCCTGCCCTGCTCTCGTTCACATGGGTCGCAAGGCTCCTTCAGCTCAGAGGGAGAAGTCAGCTCTGCAGGCGACTGGGATCCATTGGTTGGACGGCCCGTGTTCTCCAAGTGCACGGGGGACGTCTGCATGCACAGTGAAAGCACAGTTCAGCTCTCCAGCCCTCACAAGGGAGCAGGCCGTTCTCCTCTCTACTCAGCCCACATCCCGTGTCTGTGCTTGCCAGCTGCCCTTGTTCCTTCTTCTCCCCGTGCCATGCACACTCTCTCTGTGTCTCTCTCTCGCTCTGTCTCTCTCTCATACACATGCACACAACATCACTGTCCACGGGGCAGTGTGGCCATGTCCTGCTTATCTCATGAGTATCCCCTCCATGCTTGGGTGAAAGTCTGAATGACCAGAAGTTGAGGACATTTAGTGACAAGCTCACGGTTTCCGAGATGGATCCACAGGAGCAGATAACCCTGTTCCAATTAAGAGTAATTGAAAGGGAACATCTCGGCATCATTACTCGGGCGCGCAGGAAGGAGGGGGTCAATCAGATCAGTGTGGCTGGAGAGCGTTCACCCCGGGAAAGGAAGTCCATTTGCTTTTCTCATTGTTCCTGCTGGGAAGAATTATTTAATCCCATTTGAACAGCCACAAGGTCAAGACAATGATTATTTTCTGGGAAATCAATAAACTTTGCAATGCACTTATAGCCTTTGCAAGCAATCCAATCACCAGTCACATGCAATGACTCATCTGATTGTTGCGCCCTGAGCGATGGTGCTTTGCAGGCTGCAAAGCCACCACAAGATCCAGACGTGATTACCTTGACATCTGGGCTCAATCCAGAGACCTGTGTAATGCTGGTTTATCACAGCTTCTCTAGACCCATCTCCCACCTCACAGGATTAAATATTCACATTAGGGAAGCAGGACTCCACCACTCCTTTGCTCTAACTTATTCCATGAACTTCCACCACAGGCTCAGCATAGGAGGGATTCTTGCTAATGAAGCCGTTATAGCCACTGTCACCAACTGGTGGCCAGGAGAAGACACAGTCAGGGGCAGGAACAGCCTGAGCACACACCTGGTTTTCTTTAAGGATTCGCAAGCCTTCTCTGAAACTCCCCAACACTGTGCTTCCATCATGGGTAAATGCTTCCCAAGGGTGGAGGGTTCATTATGTTAACCAACTTCCCCTGATGCTCAGAGAGCGCCTACAGGACACTTGCCATGGTTATACGTTAGTTTTAAGGCTTCCAAATGAAGGGTAGAAATAGAGATGAGGAAGGAATGTGAGGACTTTGGATCTTAGGCATCGTCAGGTGGAAACGCTAAGAGACCCAGGATGAAGACACACTGTTTTGCTGATGTGCTGTTTGTTTTAGGTAAAGAATCTCTAGAGAAGGTTCACGTGGAGGCTGTTGAAGAGAGACCATCAAACCAAAAGCAGCTGATGGGAGCAAAGTATTTTGGCTTACAGTCTTGAAGGGATGCGTCACCAGGGCATGGAAGCGATGATAGACAGAGGTCGGGCATCTTATCTTGCCACAGCAGATGGCAGGAAACAGCAAGAATGAGCTAAAAAGGAAGCTGGGCTAGAGCACCCCAAAGCCCATGCCCAACAACACACGTCCTCTAGCAAGGCTCCACCTCCCAAATTGTCACCGGCTAGGGACTAAGCATTCAAAACTCATGAGTCTGGAGGCGGGGGGGCATCTGATTCCAGCCACCACAGAAGCAGTTCCAACGCTAGCTCCAGTTCTGGTCATACTGCTCGTCCTCGCTTTGTAAGAGAGCTGGGAACTGATGTCTAGCATCTTCACTCAGCACATGAGCCTTTCCAAACCCATGAGATCCTCTTAGATGATTGCCCCATCATGCTACATGAAAGGCCATTTTTCATCAAGCGCTAAACGCGGCATTGTACCAGGCAGCATCTCTCTGTGGCTGAGAGTCTCAGAAAGGTTCGCTTTCTCATTGACCAGCTTGTTCACAGGAGGCAAACTGGATATTTAAATGTGCAGCCCCTATTTTCCATCTTCCCCTACATTAACATGGATGGCCCCAGTGCAGGCTTTAGAAAGCAATTACAGTTTTAATGGGGTCCACTGTGTAAGTAGGCTTGGCAGCTGGCTGCTGGCAGACAGGTTGTTCTCATCCTCACACAGAGAGGCCTCCTGCACGTGGAATCAACTGGGGGTCAGCCAAGGCTAGCGGCACCCCAGGGCCCATCTTGGACCTCAGAGGCCACAGCTTGGCCTCCAGAAGCTGATCGACCAGTGTGGGAAAGGGCAAGACAATTAAACTCTGTGAGTTTGTGGAGCATGTGAAGATGAAGGCTCTATCAAAATGCTAAGTGTTGTTATCACATGGAGGGAGGCTACACGGGATGGATTCCAAGACACGCACAGAGCACTGGCTAGAGAAGGAAGAGAGACTCAAGTGTAAAAAGTTTAAAAACAAAAGCAAAACAAGAAAGTCACTCTTGGGAAGGAAAATAAAGGCCAGGGCAAATTGAGATAAATTATGTTATTTAGTGCAACCTGATAGGGCTCATGGTCCCTGAGAGACTGACTGTAGGGTTCTGAAACATTCTGTTGATTAATTCCGAAAGCATCAGTTAATGCTTGTTCCTTTCACTCACAAAGCAGCCATAGCTGTTGACAGTGGTGCACACACTTCCCACAGAAGGGAGCAGGGCAGGCAGAGGGATCAGGAACACTAGCGTGCGCAGGCGATGGGGAAGTGCATGTATTCAACACACCAGGATTCCACAGACCTGAGGCAAACCCACCCCAAGGTCTTGCAGGAAGACCAGGAGCCAGGATGAGGCTCTCAGCTATGAGCTACAGGCAGCCGACTGGCTCTCCAGGGAGGGCTCCAGGAGAACGCTTCAGGCCCCAGTCCTTTGCCTCAGCTGACCATGAGGCTGGTTTCCTGGTGTGCCAGCCTATAGAGACAGCATGCACCAAGATGCCTGCACACGCATACCCACGCCTGAGCACGTCACACTCAGGCATGTACACACACAAGGAAACACACTTATAAGGGCACATACACAGAAGTGCACAGAGCTACAAAAACACACATACAGAGTCACACACAGAGAGGCATATACATGTAGACGTAGATGTACATGCACACAGTCACACACTAGGCATGCATGCATACGTGTACACATAGAATCACACTAGACACACACAGAGGCACGCATGCACAGACATGCACAGAGAGGAATACATAGGCAGGCACCACACACAGAGGCACATACATAGAGGCAAGCAGGAACACACAGTTCTGCATGCAGAGACACACACTGACATGCAGAACCATATGCTGGAGCCAGGTGTCTGTAACCTTTACTCAGTGGCACTCCTTAGTGGCTGGCATCCCTCCTAGGGAAACAAACCTTTGCACACCAACAAGGACCTGGAGGTGGTGGGCGTGAGCTCACAGACACCTTTTTGGTACTTTTGGGTACAGACAATTGCTAACTAAGCAGGTTTCGTTTGATTCTTTTCAAAACATAATGAAGAAAACCAGAAGGAATGACATCAAGGAAGCCCACCGCAGAGCCTTGTAAAACACATCCACGGGGAAGTCACTGTGCGTGCTGCAGAAGCAGAGGGCACAGGAAAGACAAGGTCAGGCTAGAGATCGCAGGAGGAGCGCTGTAGAGCTGCCTGGTCTAAGGTCAAGGCAGACCCAGCACAGGGTGGGACAAAGGGCATGTGGGTGGGGGCGAGAGCACCTCTAATGACATTCAGGAGATGGAGCCACATCAACAAAGACAGAGGGGGAAGTGTCCTGTCACTTAAGGGGGTGGGCTCCAAGCTGAATAAGTAGGGAATGCAATTAAGGAAAGAAAAATGAAAGATAATGAGATTAAGGGATAAATGTGTAAAAGGAAGTGTGAGCAAAATAATGATAAGACAGTAGTCACCTTGAAGGAGAGATAGTGATTGGACCTTATCAGTGTTTGAAGGGACAAGGGGACAGTAACTAAACAGCACCTGGCCATCCGTCAGAGACTTCCGGGATCTCACAAGTGGGACTCATATGAAGCTGCTCTGGCTGCTCAAAGCACCTGCATTCAGAGGCCTGTTGACAAGTGAAGGTGCCGAGGGCAGGTGCTCACAGGTGCTGACCGTGGCAAGGTCAAGGGCAGTGGGAACCTTCGTTTCCAGGGAGGAGGTCAAGAGAGAAGAGCTAGGTGGTGAATCTGATGTGTGTTACACTAACCCTGTTCTTTCCAGAGTTTTCATGTGACCAGAGCAGACCTTGCTGGTGATGGGTTTGTCTTTGGATGGACCTGTGGGCCCTGACCTTTCCTCCCCAAAGACCACGATCCAGCAAAAGGAGCTCCTGGGACGTGGGGGCGTGGCAGGATCACAGACTCCAGAGCTCGCCTATGCTCACTGCCACACAAAGGACCCTCGAGTCCTCAAAGCTCCGGCCTTGGGAAACGCTCACCCAAGATGCGCTCACGCCAGGCTGGCGACTCTCTCAGAACAGTGACCACAGATCACATCTAGGGTTTCTACTCTCTTCATTTTGTTTTTGTCCCCTTTGTCATTTTAAGTCACCATGGAGTCTTATAGCCCCTGTTTCTCTGACTGTCCATCTTTACCTTCCTCCTACACTACATGTCACGGTGTCACTAACCCACCAGGAAAGAAATATCTGTGGCTTCTTGGAGGCGCGCCAAATGAAAACATTTCAGACTCAGGAGGTTCCAAATGGATGGGAGGCTGGTTAAGGCTCAGGAACTAACAACTCCCAAGGAACAGGAAGTTCCTGAAATTCACAAGACCCAAGAGGGCCCTCCCCAAGGTAAGAACAGCTGGGAGAAGAGATCCCACCAGCCAAGCTGCCTGCAAGTCTGCAGCGAGTTCCCGTGACGCAGCTCCCGTGAGTCCTGGCCTCTGCTGAGGTGGGCTTTTCCATGACCCAGCTGCCTTTGATCGTCCCTGCTCCTGTGACAGTGAACTTACTGCTTTGTCAGGCTGTACCGTGGTGTAGTCATGACCTGGGTTTGTTATCTGCGCTCTGTTTAGGGGTGGATGTGTATCTATTTGCATGTCCCAGGAAAAGCTCACACACTATGGAGGAACCCGCTAAATTTGAAGGCCCGGCCCTGGGCGAGTGTCAACACCAGCGTCGTCCTCTCTCCTCCTCAGCCCCGTGTCACAGGGCATTTCCTATCTTAAAGGTTGTCTCAGCTGATGTCCCGTCCCAGAGTCCTGTCAATCCCTGGTGGACACAGGACACTCTCATGGTCAAATGCAGGCCAAGTCTCAGGGCAGCAGCGGTGGAGGCTGTAGAGCCAGGGACGGGTCAGGGCCTGGTTCAAGGCCTTAGCTCATGTTCCTGGCACTTGCACCACGGGCCTATGGGAAGCTATGGAGGAGGTCCTTCCTCAGGCAGGGCAGGAGATGAAGGATCAGGTGCCAGGAAGAGACTTGGCCCCAGGCCCAAATGGGCACTGTTTCCAAAGACCTTTCTAGAACTCCCCCTCTGGGTGTGTTTATCACTTTTCTCATGATATGAACAGATGATGGACATAAGCCAGTGAAGGGAGGAGATGTTTATTTTGGTTACAGTACACAGCATACAGTCCATCATGGTGGTGGGCGCAGGCCCTTCCTGTGGCATGGGAGGCTGGTTGCTCACACCCAGTGGATCAGGTAGCCGCTGCCGCCGCCATGAAAGAAAATTCAGTGCTCAGTTCTCTTTTACTTTTTCTTCCTTCTTCTCTTTCTTTCTTTCTTTCTTTCTTTCTTTCTTTCTTTCTTTCTTTTTTTCTTTCTTGCTTGCTTGCTTGCTTTTTTTTTTTTTGGTTTCTCGAAGTAGGGTCTCACTGTAGCTCAGGCAGCCTTGAACTGACAGCGATCCTCCTCCCTTTGCCTCCCCAAGTGCTGGGATTAAAGGCATGCACCACCACGCCTGGCTGTTTTTCTCCTTTTTCATTCGGTCCAAGGCCCCATCCCATGTGATGGTGCCACCCACATTCAGGGGAGGTCTTCCCTTGGTTAAACCTCTCTGGAAATGTTCTCAAAGACGTGCCCAGAAGAATATCTTCATGTAAAGTCAGTCAAGCTGACAGGCAAGAGTGACCATCACGGGTGGTCATGACCTTGGGACAATGGCCAAGGTAATAGTTAGCAAGAGCTAAAACAATTTAAACTAAAGGTTAAGCTGGGCCAGGAAGTCTTGGAGCAGAGAAACTTGGATTTTTTTTGTTGTTGTTTCATTTCTGCATTGAACAATAGTTTGTGTTTTTCTACGAGCTAGAGCTTTTACAGGTTTCTTTTTTAGCATATGGTAATCGTTCAAAGTAAGGGGCTTCATTATTGCATGTAATATACTTTGTCATTATCACCTCCCCTATTACAATCCCTCTTTTTTGCACGTGTCCGTGTGTGCTGTGTGTGTGTGCGAGAGTGAATGGGTGCCCCACACACGGACACTCAGAGGTCAGAGGAGAATGCTGGCTGCCCTCCATTGCTAAACTGCATGTTTATTTATTTATTTATTTATTTATTTATTTATTTATTTATTTTGGTGGGCGGGGTTCGAGGTAGGGCCTCGCTCTAGCTCAGGCTGACCTGGAATTCACTATGTAGTCTTGGGGTGGCCTCAAACTCAATACCTCTGCCTCCTGAGTGCCGGGATTAAAGGCATGCACCACCATGCATGGCAACTGCATATTTATTTCCCTGAGATAGAGTCTCTCCCTCAACCCAAATCCATCTCTGGCCCCGGTAGACTGGGGTTACAGATATGCATCTCCATGCCTAGCTTTCTACGTGGATCCTGGGGAATTGGACTTGGTAGTCTCTGGCCTGGGAGGCCCTGATACTTATGTGGCGAGAGCCCTTAACCACTGAGCAATCTTCCCAGCCCCTAGTGCCCTATCTTATCCCCCTCCGTCCTCCCTCTGTTCCCCTTCCACACCCCTTAGCCACCTTTCCTGTCCTTTCCTCTCTCTGCAGTCTGCCTGTGATACTTGCCTCTCGGAGTCTGGCTTATCTTATCTCACTTCACATGCTGATCTCCATTTCCATGTATTCTGCTGCATTCGTCTTCATGGCTACATAAAACCCCATTGTGGTTTTCTTTATCCAGTCTCCTGCTGACGGCCATCCAGGCTGGTTCCAGTCCGTAGCTATTGTGAGTTACACAACAATACACATTGTGTGCAGGTGTCCCCATGATATGCTGACTAAGAGCCTTCAGGTAGGTACCCAGGAGAAGAGATAGCTGGGTTATATGTTAGTTCAATTTTTAGGTTTTTAAAAAATATTTATTTAATATTTGAGAGAGAGAAAGAGACAGAGAATGGGTATGTTAGGACCTCCTGCTGCTGCAAACGAACTCCAGATGTGTGTGCACTTGGTGCATCTGGCTTTACATGGGTTCTGGGGAATCGAACCGCAGTCACCAGTCTTTGAAAGCAAGCATATTTAACCATCAAGCCATGTCTCCAGCCCCCAGGTTTTAGTTTTTCATGAACCTCCAAACTGACTTCCATCGTGGCTTCCTCAGCTGACACTCCTGCCTGAGTGTGAGGGTTCCTCTCACTCTCTGTGCCAGCCTTGGACCCATGCTTTCTTGAAGGTCGCCGTTCTGATTGGAGTGAGATGGAATCTCAGTGCAGTCCTGGTTTGCATTTTCCCAAAGCCTAAGGATGCTGAACTTTTTTTTCTCATGTAGTCATTGGCCATTTGCACTTCTTCATGTGAAAAGTGTCTCTTCAGTTCATTTGCCCATTGACTGAGTGGATTACTTATTCTTTTGGTGTTTAATTTCTTGAATTCTTTATATATTCTGGTTATTAATCCCCTGTCAGATGAATAGCTGGCGAAGATTTTCTCCCATTCTTTCTGTAGGCTGTCTCTTCTCTTTGTTAATTGTTTCCTTCGCTGTACTGAAGCCTTTTAATTTGATGCAGCCCCATTTGTCAATTCCTGCTGCCTTTCCTAAGCTTCTGGAGTCCTATTCACAGTGTCATTATTGCCTCTGCTGATATTTGATTCTACTCACCCGGGACACCTGGCTGAATAGTTCTCACAGTTTGGAGGAAATTACCCCAGAGAAGTTTGAGAGCTTGCCTCCATAATGTGGCCACGGGTTGAATGCTGAATGTTACTCTGCAGCCAATTTGAACATAAAGTAGTTAAATGTAGCTGTGAAAAATTGTTAACAATCCCTTCGGCCACCATTTGCTGGCTTGCAGAAAGCTGCTGATGGGCATGTGACTGGGGAAAAGGAACCAGTCTGGAGAAGAATGCACTGGAGCGGGTGCCCTGATGGTGGCACATGCTCAAGGCATGAGAAGCCAGCCAGAGAGACTGACCAAGTGACCTCCCAGACCCACAGGCCACACTTTCTAACCCATGAGACCTTCCAATGAAGCAGAGTCTTGTGGTCATAGTGATCCTGCAGAGCCAAGATTCCTCTAAGTGGAGGCAAGGGCAGCTGGGTCTGGAGGACACTGGGGTGTGGAAGTGACTTAAGAGCCGAAGCACCAATGGAATCAGATATGTAAATCTGAGTTCAGGGGCCTGGGAGGCTGGCAGACACTCTCCAGCCCAGGACCAGACTGTGTGTGTGGTGTGCACACGCGTTGTGTTCACACAGGAATTATGAGATGAAGTGGTTGAAAAGAATGAACGTGGTCCCTCGACCTGTGTGAGTGTGTGTCTCAGCACCGTGTCTTTCTCGTTGCTGTCACAGTGACGTGTCTTCAGAAAGTACCCCAAGGCAGGCCTGTGCACTTGGTGTAAGTATTCGTCCCTTGGCTTTGCAGCTTCCAAATATTTGATCGTTTCTGTTCCAAGGAGCGTTGGGCAACAGCGCTTCCACAGATGGTGTTTATAACAGATCATTAAATCTTAAGAGAGACAGAATAGCATTCCCAAACAATCACAGCAGTGCTCATAAAACAAACCTGCTCACTTTCCCAGCATGGAAAGGAGTCTTTTTGGAGAGTATGAATCAGTGGTGTGGGTTTTCATGGCTCTCCAAAGCCCACACTGAAACTGAAGCATCATTGTGGCCGTGTCAACAAGTGGGACCTTGAAGCAGGGCTCCACGGTGAGGGCACCTCCTGGAGGGATTAAACACAGGGCCAAACTAGTGGTTTCAGCAGGGGCTCTGGCTCAGAAGATACGTTTGACCCTGTATCCTCTGTCTGCCTCATCTCTCTTGCTTTTCAGCCTTCTAGACTTGGTGAGGCAAGGCAGCAAGAGGCCCTCACCACATGGGGTCACCGCTTCCCCCCCCAACCCCCGGCTCTCAGACGTCCACCCTGCAGGACTAAGCCAATCACCGTTACCGCGTGCGAGCCACCCGGCTTGCAGCACTCAAAAGGCAGAACGGGACAGCCAGCTGGAAGTGCCACGGGAAGAAGTATGACAAACCGAAATGGAGCCTTGCCGCCCGCTCGTCGTCTCCCACTCCAGGATCTGGCCATCCAGAACAAGCTTCCTGTGCACTCTCTCACCACGCAGCACACCCACCCCACGGCCACAGTAACCTGAGCACCAGGGAACATGGGTGCCACTTGCCTCTGAGAAGCCACCAACCCAATGACACTGCCTGTCCATTTAGATCAAGGAATGACGAAATCTGACCATTGTCATCAAGAGAAGAAGAGAAAAAGTATTTAGTGGAATCCAGAACATTAACTCATCAGAAAACAGTATCAGCACCTCTACTTTTTATTTATTTATTTAAGAGAGAGAAAGAGAGACGGAGGAAGAGGGAGGGAGAATGGGTGCACCGGGGCGTCTAGTCACTGCAAATGAACTCTAGACGCATGTGCCATCTTGTGTATCTGGCTTTATGTGGGTATTTGGGAATCAAAACTGGGTCCTTAGGCTTCACAGGCAAGTGCCTTAACCACTAAGCCATCTCTCCAGCCCAGCACTTCTTTTTTATTTTTATTTATATTTATTTATTTATTTGAGAGACATGAAGAGAGAGAGAGAGAATATGGATACTTTAGGACCTCTAGCTACTGCAAATGAACTCCAGACGCATGCGCCACTATGTGCATCTGGCTTATGTGGGTCCTGGGGAATTGAACCTGGGTCCTTAGGCTTCACAGGCAAGTGCCTTAACTACTAAGTCATCTCTCCAGTATCAGCACTTCTTAAAACGAGGAGGCAAATGACTGAAGCTTCTGTCCCATCTCAGTGGTGACTCATGGGTGACTTTCTGGAGTTTTTTTCCTACTTCAACAGGAAATCTGACACTATGACCATCAGCCGATAAAGAGGGCTAATGCAGGAAGCCATAGAGGGCTCTGGCTTGTTACTTGAAGGCACCGCTGAGTGTTCGGCCTATGGCTGCTGGTTCTGGAAGCAGCCTGTGGTTCCCATCCTGTGTTTGGCTGAACCCCAGAAGAGCTACATGGTGGGCAATGTCCACCTGCATAATGCAGGAGAATGAGGCGATCCGTATCTGCTCCTTGGATTTTGAGTTCAATTCGACTTGGTCAGCACCCACACAGCCATGTAGAGCTACAGCAGCTCTGGATGGTCCCACTTCAGGCTCTTATGTTCCTCAGTCAATGCTGCCCAGCCCTCTCCTATTCTTTCTTTCCCCCAAGCCCCTGCTGTGAGGCTGGCCTGTGTGAAGAAGCCCTTGCTCCCTGTCTGTTCCCAATGGACCCAGTACTCCACCAGTCACTAAGACCCTCAACAAGCACGAGTCACTGTGTGTCACAAGTGGAGGGACACGAGAGCGAGGGCCTCGCGGTACACTCTGTTTCACTCTGTCGTGTGTGGTACTGCATGCCACCCATCTCTTTGCTTCTTTGCTGTGCCCTGGATGTGGACACACTTGGCTTGCCACCCCCATATCACATTTGTGAGCAGATGGGCTAGGCACACCCTCAGCCACAGGGTCAGGAAGCTGATCTTCTGCCACGTTCTCTTACAGTGCACCACCCATGACACAGCTAAGTTAAAAGATAGCAGCCAACTCCACTGGGGTGCCAAGGCAGCCGAAGGTATGCTCCGCCTGAGCCGGTGCCTACGTGAGTGGGTCTTACGCTCCACTCTCTGCTCTTCGTGTTAGCGCTGAGGGTCCTTGTTCCCCAGGCTCAGGAGTGCCTTCTCGGGAAACACCAACACCAGACAAAAGGCCTTCAAGCTTTGCTCCCTGCCGGCAGCCCTCACCTGTTTCCACAAAGGATGTACGTAGTCCTTCTGTGTTTTCTTTTTCCTCCTTTTTAAAACTCTCTCTGTCTTTCACTCTCTCTCTCGTGTGTGTGTGTGTGTGTGGTGTTTGTGCACATGTGCAAACAACATGCATGCTACAGCACGTGTGGACGTCAGAGGACCACTTTAAGCGTTGGTCCAGGTCTTCCACCGTGTTAGCAGCAGGGCTGAGGTTGCTGGTCTGTGAGATTTGGGGAACTCCTGTCTCCACCTCTCATATCACCGCAGCAGGGTTTGCATTATAGATGGCCTGCTACTGGCTCCAACTCTATAGGTCCAAACTCAGGTGGCCAAGCTCGCACAGCAAGTGCATTCCCCACTAAGCCATCTCCACAGCGCCCGGCCTGCTGAGTTTTGCAAATGTAGTAGAAGGCATGTCCAGGGTGCCTTTCAGCTCATCCAGCTACAACCTCTGCAGGGATGCCACGGGGGAGGGGGATAATGATCTCCTTCAAAATGCTGAGGCCATGTGTCTTCTGGGTAAGAGTGGGGGGAGGAGGAGCTAATGTTTGACCCCAGTAAGACTGACACCCAACCCCCCACCCACTCCTCTTGCTCAGGACTGCCATGCAGCCTGGCCATGAGGCACATGTATATCTGTCATTGGCTCTTCCCTCTGAGTCAATTCCCAAGAGCAAGCCATGCTGAAGCCCTGGCATACCGGCATACCACGTGACACCTCACGGTGTGTTCTCTGCAAGCAAGCAGGAGTAGAAGGCTTGGCAGGCCTGGGCACACATACAGCACAAAGCACGCTCTGAAAGCACTTTGCAGAACCGTAAGGTAATTAGTTGTTGGATGTGATAGTGATCCAAGCCCTTAGCTTTGAAGCCCAGCCCCTGGTAGATGCTCAGCTCCTCTTATTTAACCTTTCTGGATCTTGGAACAGCATACAACCTATTATCTACACAGCTCTGCATTGTTTCTGCCGGGGGGAAGAGAACATTAAGTTGCCTTTGAAATCTTCATCCTGCCACTATCTGCATGCATTAGCATATCTTATGATTTAAATCTAATTATCAGGGTTTTCCAAGGGCTGTGACTGAAAGTGATCATTGTCGAGCACTTCAACATAGAAAAGAGGCAGAAAAAAGAGCCAACCTCGGAGAAAAGCTACCGCGCAGGGTGTCTCTAACCTGAGCAAAGAGCAGAAATTCAAAGAGGACCAGAAAGCAGCCAGGCCCATCCTTAACATCCGGTGCTCTCGGCGGACCACAGTCCTGGGCTTCCTCAAACAAACCCCCCTCTTGCCCCATGGCTGGGCTCCAGCTATCCCATGAAAGGGTCACATCTAAACAAAGTCATTCTCCAAGCAACTGTAGGTCTGCATCACAAACGCAGGGTCCTTCTTGTCCCCAAAGTGAGCCTTGCTGAGAGGTGTTTTCGAAGCAGCTCTTTCATGTTCTTGGGAGGCATGGAGCAATCACGTGCTCAGTGCCAGGGACGCTGGTGTGTGCTGCTGGGTTTAGTATGTGCCTACTTTCCTGGAGTTTGCATGGCAAAACACACCAAACTGAGTCATTCCAACTGACAGAAATCCATCACATCACAGTTCTGGAGCCTTTGGGCCAGGATCCCGCCCTTGGGATGAGGACATTTCTTTGTGATCTCACTAGCAGCTGTTTAAGCAAGCAGCTATTCCTCGGTCTGCAGACAGCCACTGTCTCCCCAGCTCCCCACATCACCTTTCTAGTATGCCCGTCTCAACCCATTTCTTCTGAGTACAAGGACCCCCATCTTCCTGGATTAGGGCCCACCCTAGTAACTTCCTCTGAACTTGACCACACGCAAGGACACCTGCTTACAAATATAGGGACGGGGGTGTTAGGAACTCACTATCTTTCTGTGGAGGAAGGCATCATTTAACCCCCACCGTCAGTTAACTTCACACCATGGCATGAATGCTGGGTTTTCTCCTAGAATCTGGTAAGATAGCCGCTATGCCTCACTTCCAGGCAGTGTGAACACAGACCTGGCTTTCTACCCGCCCCAACCTGAAATTATCCATGGAGAAGGACAACTGACAGCCACTTGATAGAGACGAAGGAAGGGCCCTCAGTCAGCTTTGTACCTCTGTGACAGGTACCTGAGCAAGCAACATGAAGGAGGGAGGGAGGGAGGGAGGGGGAAGGAAGGGAGGGAAAGAAGGAAAGAAAGGATAGGATGAAAGAGGGTAGAAAGGAAGAGAGGGAGAGATGGAGGGAGGACAGGAAGGAAGGGAGGAAGGAAGGAAGGAAGGAAGGAAGGAAGGAAGGGGAGGGAGGGAGGGAGGGAGGGAGGAAGGAAGAAAGGAAGGAAGGGAGGGAGGCAGGGAGGAAGGAAGGGAGGGAGGGAAGGAAGAAAGGAAGGAAGGGAGGAAGGAAGGAAGGAAGAAAGGAAGGGAGGGAGGCAGGGAGGGAGGAAGGAAGGGAGGGAGGAAAGAAGGAAGGGAAGAAGGAAGAAAGGAAGGAAGGGAGGGAGGCAGGGAGGAAGGAAGGGAGGAAGGGAAGGAGGGAGGAAGGAAGGAAGAAAGGAAGGGAGGGAGGAAAGAAGGAAGGGAGGGAGGAAGGAAGGGAGGAAGGCCCCATCTGCAGGTGGATGGAGTGAGGATCCTGGCCACCAGATTCCAGGGTGAGTGCATGCAGGCTGCAGTGCAGCACCCAGGTCTGCCCACCCGATGGAGGCTGGGCTGGTGCCTTCTTGGGCTCAGGGGTCAGGGAGGCAGTAGCTTTGCGCTCTTTGTTCCCTGGAGAACAAGCTCCAGGTGACCCCGAGTTGGGAAGGGCGCACTCCCCACCACCTCCAGGTTCTGTTTTTAGCTGGAGCCTGCCAGGCTCTTTGATACCATGGTGATAGGAGTCATAGAAATAGAGATGATCATTGCCAACGCCGCCCCATGTTCGCACTCCGTGGGTGCGGAGGCTGTAAGGATGCAACGCTTATATGCACGGCCACCTCTCTGAACCAGCTATGAGCACAGAGGACTAAGGCTGAGCTCAGGCTCCTAGAGAGAAAGCAGGGCAGCGTGGCTATCGCTGCTGGGGACTGTATCCCCTTGTCCTTACGATATTCTCATGGGTATACTCCCTGAGTCAAGTAGCAGGAGCCACAGGGCAGCCAGGGGCCACGGGGCAGAGGGCTCGACAGACTCCCAGGAAGGCAGGTGCTTGGTCTACCCACTACACTTTGAAACTGCCTGTTGCTCGATTTAAGATGGACCCCTGAATGTCACACTGGGGTGTAGGGAATGTCAAAATATTCTTTGAAAAATTATTTATTTGCAAGCAGAGGGAGGGGGAGAGAGAGAGAGAAGACAGAGAGAAAATGGGTGCACCAGAGCCTCCAGCCACTGAAAACAAACTCCAGATGCATGCGGCAGTTTGTGCATTTGGCTTTATGTAGGTACTGGGGAATCGAACCCTGGGTTGTTAGGCTTTTCAAGGAAGCACCTGAGCCATCTCTTCAGCCCAAAATATTCTTGTATTTTGAGTGTCTTCCATCCTAACAGGTTAGAATGGACATAGAGACCCAACTGTCACCCAGCCAACTGTTGCCTCACCAGAGCTGACTTCCTGCATCTCCATGCTAGCCTTGGCATCAAGAGGGGGATTCAAAGACCCTACATATGTCAATGGCAAAGAACTGGGCCCGGTTCTTCCACTGTCACCTACTTTAATTGCCCACATTTGATCTACTGCACTTTGAAAATGGACTTCCAAAATTCACAACCTTTATAATCCATACCAGCATAAATACCCCTTATTGGAGTTGAGTTTATAGTTCTGAGAGATAACTTGATTTCTAGGGAAAAAAGGTGTTCTTTAGTTCCCGTGGGAATTGGGTCCAGAACACCCCATGCATCATCAAATGCACAAGTTTCTGATGTGCAAAGCTGTAGTATAGCTTCCACATATCTTCCCATACGTTAATCATCCAAGTGTTACTTGTCAAACCTGATCACACACATGGGAACAGTTGTCCTGTCAAAGGAGCAATGACAAGAGGGGTCTGTACATACTCAGTGTGATGCAGCATCTTTCCTAACATCTCCTATCCTTGGTTTGCCGCATAGGCAGGGATGAAACAGGAAGCCAGTTGCCCTGGATCCTTGCATGGCAGAATACTAACCTCCGCTCACGGTGGAAGCGGTGTCAGAGAGTAGACAACCAGCAAGAACAGAGTCCAGGCCTGATCCATCTGCTTCTAAGGTCTGGTTTCCCCACCAAGGGTCATCTCATATTTATGACCCTCTGCCAAGCCCCAGGTAAAAAGGCCAGGTGTTGTTGTGAGCAGAGAGAATGTTCTGGAATGGGTGGGCAGAAGGCGGTAGGGCCAGCATGCCTCCCAGCATGAACCTTGGACACCTTCAGCGATGGATGTGTAGCCAAGTCCAGAAAGTTCCCTCCCCGTGGCTTCAGGGCAGCCTGCCTTCCTGTGCTCACCCCCAGGCCCTGATTCAGAAGGCGAGGCGGGGTGAAGGAAGCCCATGTGGTCTTCGTACATGACTCTTTGTTCAGAACTTTCTTTTGGAACAAATCACTCCAGTTGGATTTAGTCGAAGTAATCCCAGTACAATAAACGCAGTAATTTAGGGACAATGGCCGGAGGTTTTACAAGGTTACAGGCCCCCAGCCGCTTGGGCTACCGTGCTGTTTGTGGGAGGCATTTTGTTGTACATCCAAACATGATTATCACATTCATTAACACAATCAAATGCTGCACTTGGACACAGCCCACTCTGCCTTCTGTTTAAAAACCCATGAATAGAAATCCAAACCTGGTCAATTATCACCCACGGAGCGGTCGCGGCATTCTGGATTGGTAATGCAATTACTTTCACAGAGCACGTGACAGGTAAAAGTGACAGATTACACATTCCGCCATCAGCTACGCGTTATGACGGCGTTTAACTTCCCCTTTACCACGGTGCCCACTTCTGTTTTCTTCCATAGTGTGAAGCATCCAATTAGCCCGGGCAAGGGATGAGGCAGGATGAGCAAAACAGCCTACGTGAGGGAGTCTGCGAGGGTGTCTGCCTCCCAGCCCTGTCCCCGCGTGGAGTGCCCCATCCTTGCGTGGTGTGTCTGCAGGTTGGCCTATCTGAGCCAACGAACCTTGTGTTTCAGGGTCGTCATCTATAGGGTAGTGTCTGTGGGTGGAAACCCCAAAGGTAAATTAATAAATGGACTAGAGAGAAAACTCGCCAGTGGAGGAAGGAAAAGTGATAAGCATGTCACTAAATTATTGGTCCCCCACAGGTTCACCGCCGGTCCCAAATAAGCATGTTTTGATTGAGGACTGGATAATAATGTTGACAGACATTAATCCTAAAGGTGTTCTCCTGCCAACTGCTGGTCACCTGTGCCCAATCCTACATGGGGTCTGTAAGCGTCACACCGTTTGCTATAGCTCTTGTAGCTGCGTCCTAACCTTAAGACCCGCCATATCATAATACTGACGTCTGTTTCCTCTGATGATGAGGAAGGCAAAATTAGCCAAAAACCCTTGAGAAAGACAAACAAGGTCCTGGAAAGGTGGGCAGGGCACAGCACGACGTCATTTTAACTATAACATGTGCATTTCCCCGTCACTTTACAGCCAGTGAGGCCTTTCTAGGAGACGACGTTTGAGAAGATGCACGGTGATAGGTGCACGTGGAGAATGTCGGGGCTCATCAGGAGCTCGCCCATCCAGGAGGTCAGAGCCAGCGGAAGGGCAGCTCCACACCTGGCCGCCCTCAGCTTTCTGGTGGGAGAGAGAATGGATTGCCAGGCTCTGCCTCCTGGATGCGCTTTGGAGCACAATTACTGAAGGAGGAACTGCCAAGAAGAGTCTACGGACGTGCGGTAAGAAGAGGCCTTCCGCAGAAGAGCAGTGTCTGCTGACCTGTGCCACAGCAGGGACGTGGCATCTGCAGATGGGGGAAGAGAGGGGACAAACTGTGACCTCAAGGTTCCGCCCAACTCCAGATCCCGTCGTGTTTGATCCATCTTCCTTACCAAAGCAACAATCTATGCCTGAGAGCACGTCTAGGGTGTCTTGGCACAAGGTCTGAGCCAAACAACCTGAGCACCTTCCTCCCATTGGTCTTCACTAAATGAGATGAAGTCCAGTTGGCCAGGACAGAGCCCTGAGGGGCAAGATGGATGTCTCGCTTTGAGACATCACTTCCTGTGGCCCTCACAGGCCCTCCTGAGATTTGAATCTGTGGGAAACAGGCACCATACGGACCTCTCCACTTAAACCATTCCTAAGTGTGGGACTCAGGGCATTAAGTGGACTCCCGTTGTGACGTAGTTGTCCCATCTATGCACGCCACAATTTTGTTCATCTTCTCAGACGGAAGCTGCCTAGCGGTCACTGTCTCCTCACCGTCTGTCCCCCTGCCACGCCTGTCGACCTCATGGAAATGAATCCGTTGTATACTATTGATCTTTCGGTGACTGTCTTATGTCACAGTGTCCTCCAAAGTGATTTGTACGGTGGCCTGTGTCAGTATCTCGCGTCCTCTTGAGGGGTTAGGTTGCTCTGTGCAGACACTCCACTCTGCTTTATCCATCTGTCTATTGGTGGCCGTTGGGGTGCATTCTACTGTTTGGCCATGGCGGATGGTGTTCTTAGGAGCAAATGTCCATTTATGCCTCTGCTTTCCATGGTGTATTCCCTGTGCTGGGGCTTCTGACCTTATGGAAAGTCCACGTTTAAGTTTGTGAGAAATCACTTGGTTAACTCATCATTCCCAGCATTGAAACCTAGTGAAGAGCCAGCAAAGAAGCACTGTGAGCCAGACTCCACGAGGGACCCAGTCTTCATAACACGACAAGATGATACCAACCAGGACAGTGTCCACCTCTAGTCACAGCCGACAGATGAGGCAACCGAAAGACAGTGTGGGGACCCACAGAAGACTAGAGAACTGTGGGTCCTTGCTGTTTCCAGGGGGTCATTGGCCACCAACGTCCTGAGCACAGGAGTTGCTGAGGGGAGCAGGGTCTTGGAGCAGGTGAGTGAACTGGGCAATGAACCACCCGGAAGATGGTCTGATGGATGGCACGCTCTTGTTTATTCAAAAGGAGGGTGGGTGTATAAACACTTGGGAAAGGTTGAGAAGGCACATACAGACTATAAGGTGATTGGATACATAGTTTTATGGGTCGCTATCTAATTGCCTGGTGTTGGAAGGCAGAAGTTGTGAGGGAGAAGCTGCAAGGGAGATAACAGAAGTGGCGGGAAAAGCTACATGACTTCAGCCACATATTGGATGGCTGCAGCTGCAGGGAGACTGTTTACTACCATATGAGGGTCTCTTGGGCAGCTGGCCACAAGGTCAGGAACTGGGTGGTGGTGCAAAACCTGAATATGGAATGGTCAGGTGCTTTGGGATGGGGGAGGACCTGCCAATTCCGCCTCCTCTGGGCAAAGATAGGCACGCTACGACCTTAAGAGAAGGGAGGGCCAGCTCCGTCTCCAGAGTGGGTTCCCAATGATAAGGCTGGCTGCAACCACCACAGCCCAAGGTCCCCAGCCATGTCCAACAGCCCAGGCCAGCTTCCTCACAGGCCCAGCCCGTGTTTAGCAATGCCCGACAGAGGACATAACTATCATCACCACCGCTGGGACACCCCACATCCCCTTCATGACTGAATGTGACATCTTTTTCTATTGAAGGTGGCCATTGTCTACAAGGGACAAGATGCCTCATGTGTGGGGCCGTGTTTGAACTTGCAAGCCTTCTGCACTCCTGTAGCAGACAGCTTCAGGTTCACTGAGATGAACTTCCCGACCAGGCACAGTTATGGAGGAAGGGATATTATTTATTGAAGCTTCCAGATCCAGGGGAAGTTCCATAAGGGCAGGAGAAGGGGCCTGCTCTCACAGGACCAGGCAAGAGAGAGAAAAAAGCCAACCAGGCACACAGCACACTGAGCAAAACTACAGCCAAAAGGTCACACAGCACACTTCAGGAACTCCTGCTAGGCACACTTTGCATATCTTTACAATGGAATCTCAAACCCACCATTAACACCTTAAGACCAGCCCCCAGTGACATTGCCTCTAGCAAGGTGATTGCAGATGGCAAACTATAACTAATGAAATACTGAATATATTGGGGGCATATATTCAAACTACCACAACTCCTCATAGACTTCAGCCACAGCTCTCTGGTCACACGTGACTAGACTCAGATCTCTGGTAGGCCACAAGTTTTTAGAAGGGATCAAGTGGGTCTCACCCTGCACATCCCCTCAGCACCCATCTTAGTGATCTCCAGCTGAATAAAAAAAATCAAATGATGTGGGATCATACGTGTGTGACACTTTTCTCACTGCACCACAATAGGTCACACGATTTTCAGAGATGAATTCACGCTCAATTGTGAAACCAAGTCAATTGTAAGTTCTTAAAAATTATTAAAGAAAATGTTAGGGGTCACTGGCTATAGGTCACTGTGCTCTGGACTGGTTTTCAAATAGGAGGATAAGATAATGCGATGTTCCCGGCTGTGGGGATGACTCCAAAACCCCAGTGATACCCGAAACCCTCGGAAGTAGCAAACCCCTGTGATTTTCCCCCAAATACACACCTAAGATAAAGCATAATCCCCAAATCAGGCACAGCAAGACAGTAATAACAATAATAACATAGAACAATTATAACAATAACCTCCCATAAGAGGTATTTAACTTATGAATTATTTCTGGAATTTTCCATTTACTATTTTGACTGCAGATAACTCAAACAGTTGGTTGAAGGAGGAGTACTGCAATCTTCTTATTGTCTCATTTTATTCATTCTATTTGTCTCATTTTATCAAAAAAAATCTCATGGTAGGAGGGAGAGAAAAAACAGATAATACAGTTTTCTTGGTTGCTGGCATCAGAAAAGCAGCCATTTCAGGAACAGAACACCATGCACTATTGGTAGTCTCTGGTAAGTGTGAAACTCACCTTAGTGCTAGTTCTGGCAAGGTCAGAGGTCATTGCCAGGTCCATACCAGCCCCACCGAGACTTGTTATAGGACAAGAGCGGGAGCTGAGAACAGTGGGCGGTGAGACGCCCTCATGGGAAGACAGTGTAGAGCCCATGAAGTGTGTGACTCCTGCCACACTGGCAGATGGCTGCCAGGAGTGCACTGGGGAAAACACTCTGACTCATGCAGACCCCTCAGGCAAAACCAGGGTCCCGTCCGGCAAGCCTCTACCCTGCAGTGTGCATGGGTGGACGGGAGGAGAGAGCAGGACAGTGGCTGGCTTCTTGCACTGCACTCAGCTTAGCAGCAACCCTGGGATGTCGGGCGGCTCTGTGGAGCTCACAGACCACTCGTGGCTGCCGGCAAAGTGCCCAAGTACCAGCGTGGAACCAGTGGGAATGGACTGTTCTCACAGCTCAGCATTGAAGTGTTGCGGCCCTGCCCAACTTCTCACTTTGTCCCTTTCCTAGTCACTTACAGATGTGAGAACTGGTAGACATGGCGTGTCAGCTGTAGGCTCTGGTTAGTCTGGGCCGGTGTGACCCTGCCTCATGGCACTCACTGCAGAAAGATCCTCAGGATTCCGGAATACAGTATTGCCATAGTGCAGGATGTGTCTGGAACTGGAGACCCTGGCTGGGACTCTTCCTTGGAAGACAGGAGAGCAAGTTCTAGAAAAAGGTCAAATGTGGTTTTGAGAGTTTTTTTTTTTTTTTTTAAGTTTCTCTATTAACTCAATCTTCAGGGCTAGTGAGCAGTGTGGGGTCCCAAGCATGCTGGCCTCTTGAATCCAATTGCAACTTAAAAGCCCCCAGTGACTCAGAGGCCCTGGGGACTCATGTGGTCTCATCCTCCTGAGCTGAGGCCATGCAAGCCCTCTGAAGAAAGAAGGAATGGCCTTCAAGAACCACCAGTGGCTCCCTGGGATCCAGAATGTTCAGATGCCACACCCGGTGTGTAGGTTTGAGCAGAAAGAGTGCATGCACATGTCAGGGTGGCCTTGCTCGAAACCCCACGTGTCTAACTGAGCACATTTTTTTTTTCCTGTGATGGAGTTCACTCAGGTAGTTCCAGCGATCCTGCCCATTTCTGGACACAGCAATGAAACCAGTGCAGCTGGCTCTAAGAGGGGAATTAGAGAACCAAATTCTGGAAGACAGAGCCTTTTGCATAGGGAAGGTTTGATGCCAAATGGCCACACCATGGAACAGAACAGTTGTCACGGGAGGCGGCGAAACACCAAAGCCAAGATAGCTACAGATACGGACCTGCAGACTAAACGACTGTGCAGGCCCGAGTGCACGCTCCTTCTAGAAACCCAGGTGCACCCTGGGCCTGCTGGCAGCCCCTCTGGCAGGCTCCAGTGAAACACACAACCAAACAGAGAACTCAAAACTGTTCACCTGACTGCAGTTATTTGGTGACACGTTGGGAAAAGTGACAGAGGCCAGTGCTAGTTCCACATGGCTGCCAGGCTGCCCGTAAGCCACAGAAGCTAGTCAGATTAGATAGTGGGGTCACAACTTTCTTCTCGGGGTACCTCCTGCAGCCCCCGTCAGTCCAGGTAGGTTTCAAGCTAGCCACCACGAAGCTATAGCAACTGAATACCAGGACTGTGGGGTCGGGACAGTGAGGCGTTGAGAAGAGCATACACCCTCTCTGTGCTCACCGGGGAGGCCAATGCTCAGAACCGGGGTCACCTGCCTCTGCCAACACCAGCATGAGCGACATCCCCAAGGTTCAAACCCAAGAGCTTCGACACAGGCAAGAAAAATTCCGTCCGAGCAAAACCTAGACCCACAGAAGCACACGAGGAGCATGGGAGACAAAGGGACACAAATTTAAGTCCATTGTCTGCTTTCTCGGAAAGACAGCTGGCAGTGTGTCACGAGAACTGCAGACAGGAGCTACAAGGAGCTGCCCAGCTGGGAATGCAGAGGGCGACAGGGCAGGAGGAGACAGCAGGATGTCAAGAGCCGAGGGACTGCATCAAGGAATAGAAACCCCAGAGGGAGGAGAGGACAGAGCGAGGGAAACCTTGCATGTGATGACAGCCAGGAGGCCGTGAGGACCACAGACCCCCCCAGACCTGCCTCAGAGGAGATACAGGAAAGGTGATACAGAAGCAGGTGAAGAGGAGAAACCCACCAAGGGCTCATATTGCTACAAACAAGACACAGAGACCCTCAAAGCATCCAGAAGAAGAGGTGTGACAGGGGACAAAGAAGCCAAGAGGGGTGGGGAAGGAGAAGTGGCACTTGTAAGTTGCCAAAGGAGACAAGAAGCCCAGGATTCTGCACTCAGACAACACGGATTCCAGAAACGAAGAAGATATACTTCCTGTTGAGGGACTCCGACATCAAAAGATAGATGATGACAAGATTAAAGGGAGCTCTTTAGTCAGGAAAATCATGACGGACTAAAACCCAGACTGACACAAGCACATGAAGAGCATAGGAAATAGACTAAAGAAATGTACTGTTTTCTTGTTGTTGTTGTTGTTGTTTAAGGTTGGGTCTCACTCTAGCCCAGGCTGACCTAGAATTACTCTTAGGCTGGCCTCAAACTCACAATGTTCCTCCTACCTCAACTTCTCAAGGGCTAGGATTAAAGGCATATGCCACCACACCCAGCCAAGAAACGTAGATTTAAATCCATTTTCTGCTTTCTGTGAATGACATCTGGCCATGGAAAAACTGCAGCCTGCTGCCTTCAGCATGGCCTTGGGGAAGACACAGCCTCACCACTTTCACCCCCATCCCACCAAAGCCACAGAGCTGAGTATTCCAACAGACACCATGTGACCCATGAGACTCGAATCATTTTATTTTTATATGCATGTGCATGTGTTTGTAGGGGGTGTGCATATATGTGTGAAGGTGCCCATGTAGTGTGCGTGTGTGTGAGACAGAACAACCTTGGCTGTTAGCCTCATGTTTTGTTTTTGGAGACAGGATCTCTTATTGGCTCAGAACTCACTAGGTAATCTAGACTGCCTGGCCAGTGATCCCCAGAAATCCTGTCTCTTATGATCTAGCTCTTCAATGGCATGTTCCACTGATGCGTGGTCTAAAGAAAACACAGCAATGCATCCTGTTTTCATAGTGAGTTCCTCTTGCAGACCTGTGGCCAGAACACCTGGGTGGTTTACTTTGATTGTCAGCTTGACAGGATCTAGAATCACCTGGGAGGGAATGGGTGGATTGATTAAATTAGCTCTGTGCGGAATACCTTGATCAGGTTAATTAAGGTGGCAAGGCCTACCTCAAGAGTGGATGGCACCTTTCCATGGGTTGAGGTCCATGAGGAACTGGCGAAGCACCATCATTTCTCCCTGTTTCCTCTTGTGGACTGGATGTGACCAGCTGCCTCAAGCTCCTGCCACCATACCTTCCTTGTCATGGTGGGCTGTCACCTGGATCTGCAAGCTGAAAGAAGCCCTTCCTCCCTTCAACTGATTTGTATCACTTATTTTGTACCAGCACAGAGACTGACTGCTGACCAACACAACATCCAAGAGAAGCATGTGAGGCAGGAGGATTTATTTTGGGCACAGTTTCAGAGGGTTCAGTTCACAGTCACTCGGACCCATGTGCTTGAGCACATGATGGTATAAGCCAGTGAGAGAGGAGGCTGTCCACCTTGCAGACAAGAAGTAGAGAGACCAGTAGGGCTTGAGCCAGCAAGAGAGAGAGAGACGGATGTGATCAGGGTATCGGTGCAGGCCAGGCAGGGTTTCAGCTCTTAAGATATAGTGGAGGCAGGACCATGAGCCTCAGTTTTCCCACTCAGGGCAGACACCTAAGACCCAGGAAAAAAAAGAAGTAGACAGAGCAACAGAGAGGAGCCTGGTGTATGACACAGCACCCAAGGACAGCTTCCCCCAGCCCCAGTCACCTGCTGATAAGAGGTGAACTGAGCAAGGCCGTGGAGACCATGCTGCAAGTCAACCTTTTCCCTCCTCACCAGCCGGGAGGCTGTTTTTGGTCTAGAATCCTCTATAAGACCTTTCAGGCCCACCATAGGCCTTGTAAACTTCTCCCACACCTCCCAGCCAGGCTCGCTGCTCATCCAGCCACTGGGAGTCTGGGGATGTTTCGTTAAGGTCTTGGCCAGGGCCCACACTCATGCACTTCCATGCCCAGTGTGGGAGCGCCAATTGTGTGGAGGATGGCATCTCTCCTGAGCCCTTCTATCTGGGGGCAAAGAATTTGTCTGCCCTGGGACTCAGAACATGGTGGTCTTCCTCCAACCATCCCCTCTGCACCCCAGAGCCACAAGGCACTGAGTTTGGTCCTTGGTAGTCAGGTGACTGCCACCCTCGCTGGGCATCTAAACCTTGCCTGGGAGATTCCACGGGCAAAAATGGAAGACAGTGGAAGAAGCAGAGGAACAGCAAGGTGCAGACCGGGCTCCTTGCTTGCTGGTGTCAGCACAGGATGACTCCTGCCCTGCCTCACCTTCACTCACCTCATCTCACCTCACCTCACTCTGGCTGGCTTTCTCACCACATCTACGACCCCTAGTAGCTCAGGACCCCCAGCTAGCATTGAACACTTCGGATTTGAACTATGAGTAATATTTTATTCCAAATGTAAGAGTAATACTTAATACTCCAAACTGCAAACATAATAGTTAACACTAAAAATGAAGTCCAGCCAGGCGTGGTGGTGCACGCCTTTAATCCCAGCACTCGGGAGACAGAGGTAGGAGGATCGCCAAGAGTTCGAGGCCACCTTGAGACTACATAGTTAATTCCAGGTCAGCCTGGACCAGAGTGAGACCCTACCTCGAAAAACCAAAATAAATAAATAAATAAATAAATAAATAAATAAATAAATAAATAAAATAAAATAAAATAAAAAAATAAAATAAAATTTAAAAAATCAAAAATGAAGTCCAAACCTAAGGAAGTCTGTTCACAGGAAAACCAAGGTTTCTTTCATGAATGAACAGAGAGCTGTGCTGCATGCTCAGTGGAGAGGGCGTGTGATTCACAGGTATGGTATGGTATGTATGGTATCTCTACATTAAACACCATCTTGGGTAAAATCTCAGCCACGGTGTGCTGACATTGACAAGCTGATTCTCAAATTCATGCCGAAAGGCCAAGAACGTGGAACACAAAGGCAATCCTGGGGTGATCTCACACCACCCAGTCGTGCCTTTCAATCACAGTGTCCGTGGGACAGTGTGGCAGTGGCAAAAGGACAAGAAATCCAGCCTTAGACCACAGTCTACCATATGCAAGATGCCAGCCACAGAGTTTAAAGAATCAGCCTTCGCCTGTTGCCTGAAATATTGCTTGTATCTCTACAGGTCAATCTTGACATATACTTCACACGTATGGCAGATCCTGTGCCCAAATGTAACAGGTGAAATTGTAAAAGTTCTAGAAGAAAACATGGCTTGGGCTTGGGTGGTGTGTTTCTTTATCTGGTGCCAAAAGCACAATCTGCCTTTTCTGCTGGTACCTGACTCTCCTGGTCCTCGCTTTGCTAAGCTATCCCCCAACCAGGCTGGTAAGAGCAGGAATTTCTTCATGTGCAGGCACTTTCCTCTCTTGTGTTTAGGTGAACTCTCTCTTGGCTGCATGTCTGATCTCTCTCTTTTTTAAAATTGTTATTTATTTATTTATTTATTTATTTATTTATTTATTTATTTGACAGAGAGAGAGAGAGAGAGAGAGAGAGAATGGGCGCGCCAGGGCCTCCAGCCACTGCAAATGAACTCCAGATGTGTGCCCCCTTGTGCATCTGGCTAACGTGGGTCCTGGGAAATCGAACCTGGGTCCTTTGGCTTTGCAGGAAAACACATTAACCGCTAAGCCATCCCTCCAGCCCCACATCTTATCTCTCTTTAAGGCCAGAGTCCTTTACTATCCAATCTCCTAGCTTTTTCTGACCCCCTCTGTGAAGGTGAATGGCTTGTGCTCTCATGTGTGTTGTGCTTCCCATGTGTGTGCTTCTTCTGAATCTTTTGTCCCCACCTAAGATAGAGCCCATGGTGTACCCTCCTCAGAGTGTTGTTTTTAATTCTCTGATAAATAGATAAGGATCCAAAAGTTGGGCTTCACAGGCCTGGGATCTCCTGCATAATTCCTCTATGCAATCAATAATCCTACATCAGGGCTGAAAAGATGGCTTAGCAGTTAAGGCACATGCCTGCGAAGCCTAAGGACCCTGGCTCAATTCTCCAGGTCCCACATAAGCCAGATGCACAAGGTGGCACATGCCACCTTTGTAGTGGCTAGAGGCCCTGGCGTGCCCATTTTCTCTCTCTCTTCTCTCTCTCTGCCTCTTTCTTTTTATCTCCCTCCAATAAATAAATAAAACACTTTAAAAAACAGCAAGCAACTCTTCTTCCTGTAATTTCACCTGAACACCAATGTGTAAGTCTATCGCTCCTGGCCTGGCTGGGAAGGAGGGAGCACTTCTTTCAAGCTGGGTATTTTTTCCGCTTGCCTTCTCCATGTGTCTTGCTTTGGGGTGATTTCTCACTTTGTTCCTTGTATGTGTTGTCTTTGATCCCTGAGTCCTCCACCATTTCTTAATCCTCTCTGGTTTTATATGTGAAGGGGACCTTTCAGTTTCCAGGCGTGTCTGCATGTGCCTCCTCCTGAGCCTTTTGACCGCAGAGATCTCTCTGGGATGGAATTTCTCTCCGTCTCCCTTCTCCCTTTCAGGCTGGGCAAGGAAGAGAGCTCTCCACTGACTTGAGCCTTTCAGTGAGCCTCTCCCCCAGATATTAGCTCCCTCTATAATAAAAGACTAATAATTCATGATTTACAAAAGCACAGTCCACAAAATAGAACTTAAAACTGCCAGGAAAACAATACGCTGTCTGTGAAAAGCCCTCAAAGCAGGAAGCCACAAGTCACAGAAGTGGGAGACATCACTTGTACATCACACGCTTCATGGAGGACGTCGGTCCAAGGCATGTGATGGATGTCAGAACTCCACCCCCGAAAGCGTCTGTGGAGGACGGGTGAAAGATCTGAGCAGATGCTTTACCCAAGATCAGTGGCAAATAAGCTTCGAGGTGTCCCCTCCCAGAAGGCTCACATTCACACCACCTCACACCCTGCCAACGTTGACTGGATGGTGAAATAAAAACAACCGGATACAGTGTTTAAAGCTACCACCATCAGCTTCTGGCGAGGCTGTGAGAAAGACCTTCTCATTTGTGACACGTTTGGGGTTTCTTCAGAAAGTAACCCTACACCGGCCACGCGTGCAGGTGGCCCTCACCTTCTTGATTTACCCAAGAGAGGTCACATGCTCACAAAACAGAACACAAACATTGCAGGAATTGTGTCCTAGCTTTTCACAAATGCTCACAGCCTTTCTAGACAGAAACAAGTGTGATCCATGCTACCGACAGACAGACCTGGAAGTCTGTTTGCCAGGTCGAAGAAGCGAGTCCCTACAGAAATAGCACCTGAGATTCTGAGCGTGTCACTCTCCAGAGAGAAGACCGGTGTCATCCTGAGGCTGGTGGGCTGGGCGAGCGAGGGCAAGGTTTACAAAGGCCAGGTCCACGCACTGCAGAGCAGCTCCTGGTCACGCCCATGGGACACATGTGGCACTGACCCAGACGAGGATGAATGGGATGCTTGTGCCCTCCCTTTCCCTGGTTCGGGCCAGCTTCTCACTTTTCCCGATAGAGGAAATGAAGTCATACGCAGACTTGGGCACCCCTCAGCCTGGGAACATCTGCTCTTGAGAAAGCTTGTCTACTTCACCCCTGAGCTGGGGGGAAGGAACGAGGACAGGTTAGGAGTCAGATGGTGGCACAACAGGCTGGGAAGAGAAGGTAGGATGGGGTGAGGTGACAGGTTTTGCAGTAGCTGGGGAGAGGAAGGGTTGGGAGGGGAGTGGGGAGGAACACTCAGGACTCCTCTCTTCTCCTGGATGGGGTGGCTTTTCAGCCACCATGTGCAAGTGACTGTCTCCACCTCCACCCCCATCTGGTTTCCCTGGAGGGCTGATAGATAGCCTCACCTGCCTCTGCTGGTGTAGATGCAGGAAGGGTTCAGGGATCTGGCCAAGGGCCAGGTCTTCACAAGGACTTCCCTCTTATCAGGCATGGCTAAAAGAAAGAGTGTAAATATGCAGGTGCATATTAGAGTAACATGCAAGCACACCTGGGGGTTAAGGCATGGTCCATTTCCTCCGTCACCCCCTAATGTGGGGAGTGTGGGTCTATCTTCCATCTGAACAGAAGTCATCAGCTGGAGAAGGCAGATGTAGCCTCTGTTCTTCAAGCCATCACCCACTGGCTCAGTGACATTCCCCCAGATCACACTCTGCGTTCTTAGTCACTGGGCCTCAACTTGCAGCTAGCTACACCCCCAAAATACTGCAGCAGCATTCAACCAGCAGGTGGAAACAAAGTCCAGCCAGTGTGAATTCATCACATCTCTGACCATCAGCATGCCAAATACAGATACAGCAACACTGTGAAGATGGCGCCTGTGCAAGCCAGTGCCAGAATGCATCTGTGTGGTCCATTCACCTCCAGTGCATTTTCTGCTAAAGTGACTTACAGTTTGATATCAGATACTTCCTCATCACTAGGACAAAATATCTGAGCAGGAGCAAGTTAGGGAAGGAAAGAGTTTAGTTCAGGTTACAGTTCCAGAGGGGAGAGTCCATCATGGCAAGGAAGGTGTACAGGAGCAGAAAGCCAACTCGCAGAGCCCTACCACAGGGAGGCGGTGGGGAGCGATGACTGTTGAGTGCTCAGTTAGATTTCTTCTTTTGATATAGTCCAGGAACCTTATCCACAGGATGGCACCACCACAGTTAGGATGCATCCTCCCACCTCAACTAACCTCACCTAGAAAATCCCTCACCCCGATATGACCAGAAATTAACTATAGCAGAGTTCTCTGATGTAAGAGAAGATTCCATTTTGCCTCCATGACTCATGGTTTCTTCCACGCTGCCAACCCTGAGAGTTTTACTGTTCATGGTGTTTGAACGCCAAGCTCCAGCATCTCCAGATTTAAACAGAGCCGCTTGTTGGGCACTAACCGGGACTTCTTGGTGCTCTCTGATCATGCTGGTGACCTGCTATAACTTCTGAGACATTTTGGTGTTGACTCTGTGACTCAGAACGCTGACCCCTCTCCAGCACTAGCTCTTCAAACAGCTGAACAATTTCTCTCACTACCTTAAGATCATGTTCAAATTTCTCTTCTGGAAAGTTTCCCAACATCCAAACAAGGTTCAATCATGTAGTCAGCAGTCATCCTCTGAGGTCTTCCTTTTTGCACTAGAAGCTACAAAAATTACATTTTATGTCTCGTGTCAATGCCCATCTGGCTCTGCAAAGTGTCTGGTATAGAGGAGATACTCAACAAACTTCCGCAAGTGTAAGAAGAGCTGAGTGGTAAGACAGGACTAGGCAAATGGTCAGACATCAATGAATGAGTTTGTGTGCTGGGATTCCTCCCCTCCCTGCATGTGTGACCCACTGCCATCTGCCCGGCCTTGAGAACTCACAGGGAGCCATGGAGGCTCATTCATCTGAGGGAGTCCGAAGAGTTAAGTTCACAATTAGGACACTCCCTAGGATGTGGAAGTAGGAATATTAAGTAACAAAACTGTTTTCAATCCTCCACAAAGAACAGTGCTTAGGCAACAGGAAATCAATAGAATCATTATAGTTTATGAACAGGAAATCCATGTTTGGTTCCAAAGAGATGTACCCAGCCAGAAGAAGACATAGCTCCTGGAATGATTTTGCATAGTAGGAAAAGGGGTTGATGTGTTGTCTCATCATCCCACTTCCCTGTGAGCTCCTGACTGGCAATCAGTGTCTTTGGGGAATGGCAACACTGCTGCCCACTCTAACTGTGGGGCAGGAAATCATTGAACTCGATACATGTACACAAAGTCCACACACACATACACGGATAATACACACACACAGATAACACACACACACATATGGAGAGATAATACATACACACACGCACAGAGAGGTAATATACACACACGTATACATGCAAACACACACACACGGAGAGATAATACACACAGTCCACACACACAAACACACACAGATAACACACACACACACAGAGATAATACACACACACATGGAGAAATAATACACATACACACACACATGGAGAGATAATACACACACACACGGAAAGATAATACACACATATACATGCACACATGCATACATATGTGTGACTATTCACCAAGTCAATCAACACATTACACCCATGTGCTTACCGTACCAGGTTAACAGGAAGCCAGTGCTATTAGAAGCAGTCTGCACTGCTGCCTGGCCTGGGCCTTGAAGCCCCTTCCTAGGCACTGTATTTAGTTGTAGGAGTGCCAGCAGGAAGCCGTGACCACAGACTACGTGCAGCTGGAGAACCGTGAATGAATAACATAGATGTGCATTATTGTTATCCGCCAGGAAATCTTCTGTGGCTCCATTCAAAAGGGGAAAAACACATGAAAAGTATGAAAGTGATATTCAGCAGATGTTAGACTGGGGCTGTCAATCTTGGCTGAGCAGGTGCTAATGTGTTATAATTACCCCTTCTGGCAGTGGATGTCGAGGATTTTGGTTCCCACCTAGTCAATCACGTCTGTAATTGTTAAGCTACTTACGTGGCTCGTGTGCCGGGTAATAACCAGATTGGGTTTAATATTTGACGTTTACCGTCAATTGCCTTTCTTCTGACACACATCTCCCTGCACCCACATCTGGAGATTGGGCTATCTTGCAGCTTCTGGGTAAATAAACACAACGGCCGAGAAACGGGGACGTCAAGGTAGGGAGCCGCGCGGGCGTCCTTTCCTCCCAGCTCCTCCCGCTCTCCAGGGAGCGACCAGGCCTCAGTGCCCTGTGAGCTTTGTGTAGACCTGAGCTTTGCACAGTGAGAGGAATGACTGTCCGACTGCTTGCTCATGCCCACCTCCACTGTGAGGGCAGGCCACTGTCCACTGTCCGTCCCCCGCCAATGGGAGGCTAGATGCAGAGGCCTACAGGCGTGGCTTTGAAGACGGTCAGTTATGTGAACTTGCAAGGAGCTCCAGGTCAGCTTACTCTGGGTTGAGGATCAGAGTTCTCCCCAGGACCATCCTGCCTGCCTATCTGCCGCAGCTTCACCATGAGGTCATGTGACGAGGGAAATGATCAGGGAGAGATGCAGGTTCTGGGGTCACAGTCTGGGTTTGAGCCACACTGCCACCTCCTAGCTTTGGTTTCTCCTTTGTGACTCTGGTAATGATAGCTTACTGTGGGGTGACTCATGACCAACTCTAGCAGCAGCATGCCTGGCACAAAGGGCATGTAGGCACCAGCCGTCACTAGGTGTCGTGCCAGGTCTCGTGACATCGTGGTGGTGTTTGTACCCAGCTGGGCACTGTCAGCCTGGCACCTCCAGAGCTCAGTGACAGCTGAGCCGTGGGTACTTGGTTGGGTTGTAAGGACTACAATTCTCTGTGGGACAAACTTCCCCTACAGCACCACAGAGCCTCCAGGAAGAACCTTGAGGGTAGCACTGGAGTGTTCCAGCAATCGGATGAAGTTGCTTAGCTTAACTGACTGGGTGTTCTTAGCGAAGGCTCTGCTTAAGACTCCAGAGGAGCCTTCGAGCGCTGCTACCCAGAGGGATGGACATGTTTCTCCTGAAGGGCCATACAGACGCATACCTATGCACGCTCAGATGCATATGTACATGTGTATACACACTAGCAAATATAAGCATACACACAGGGATACCAATGCATGCATACATACGTACAC
This sequence comes from Orientallactaga sibirica, assembly GCA_036365145.1. Classification (NCBI taxonomy): domain Eukaryota; kingdom Metazoa; phylum Chordata; class Mammalia; order Rodentia; family Dipodidae; genus Orientallactaga; species Orientallactaga sibirica. The sequence continues at coordinate 17,677,058 of JAEOAD010000041.1, read as the reverse complement.
ACAAACATATAACCACACACATACATGCATACAACATATACACATGTATACACACATCCTCTTCTTGACTGTCTGAGCTCTGGGCCTGATGCAGATATCAGGTAGTTTCTGTCTCACCCTCAGGGGCCTCGGGCCTCAGCGTCACGGGCACTTTAACATCACTGGATGATGGAGTGACTTGGCAGCAGACAGGTGATACTGGGTCATTCCTCCTGCCTCACAGTCACAGTCAGCCTTCTTGGCTGGGACAGTGGCGTCCACAGTGAGTGGTCAGTGTTGCTGGCCACTCTGGACCAGGTGAGGCTCTGCTGGAAGCTGTGTGGCCACCTGGGTGCACATTCTCTCCTGAGGATGAATTTATTGATGAATCCAGGCCTGCGCGACTTTCACACTTTTCATGTGTGTGTGTGTGTGTGTGTGTTCACGACAGCATGGGGACAGTAGAAAGCGTTTCTTCTTACATGAAAGCGGAAGGGGGGCAAGTTGGTAAGAGACAGGGCTCAGTGGGAAGGGGACAAGAGAGGATGAAGGATGGCATGATCAACATGTACACACATGTATGAAAGTGTCGTGACGAAGCCCGTTACGTATAACTAACCGTGCTAATAAAAACCAGAAAGAAGACATCTTCCATTTAAACACCTTGTCAGAAAAATCAGTGCCCATGCAAATGGTAGGCACACTTCCATCATTGGAAGAGCACTGTTTAACTTACTCTCCTGGCCCCACTGCTTGGCAATAAAGCACCAGGGTAGAAACTCGGAGCCTGTGTCAACACCACAGCTTCTTCACACATACATCACGCGGGTCCTCCCTCCTTGCAGGAGAGACGTTCGTTTCAAGGGGCTCCTGCTTAAAGTTTAAATGAGGCTCTGACAGCAGAGCGGCATTAAGACTTCAAAGCAGGGGACTTGAAGCGGGCTGGTCATTTTGCAGTAAAATGCACGGCCCAGTAATAGTGCCCTTTTAAGCCACTTGGGACTTTTAAGACTTCAAATAAAATGCTATTAGCACAGACAGATAAACAGTCTAAGCCGCTCCTTGCCTGGGGTGACCCTCTTGTGATTTATAGTGGGCAAAGAAAGTATGGCAGCCAGGTGTTAGCAAGAATGACAGGAACACCCATCACCTCTGGGGGACAGCAGCAGCAGCCTGCCTGCAAGTAAGCACTACTCCAAAACCAGTGTTCGGCCTCCACTTAGAAGCAAAACAAATTCAAGGAGCTCTGAGTGTGAGAAACAGTATTCTCAGTTGAGTGAGAAGAAAATGCCAGTTGCTTTGGGTTTTGTTCTCCTTGTGAGAGTTCTCACAGGCCCAAGGCTCTCAACAGAGGTCCTGCTGCTTGGAAGTGCTCCATCTAGCTGGAAGTCATGGCAAATGACCCTGGAGAATGGTCCTCATCCTTAGGGTGCTGTGCGCATGCTAAGCGTGGCAGCAAAGATGTGGAGAGTCAAGGAAGCGAGTGTGGATTCCAAGGGTGCCAGGCTAGAGCTCATGGGATTAACATTTCCTCTGGACGAGACCTGCCGGGGAATCTCAAAGCAGTGGCCTGGGGCTCAGAGTCCCCAGGGCTCCTTGGCCTGGAACATGACTTACCATCATTCCCTGCCCCCTCTCACACCTTCCTCAGGGCTCCTGAGTGTGGCCCTGCAGAAGCAATGCCAACTCAAATTAACCTGGGTGGCTGGAGAAGCCTGGGCACAGATCTAAACAAAACCCTGGCCAGGGCTCTACTTTGAGGAGAGCAGAGGATCTGGGGTGAATGATGGGGGACCCTCCTTTCCAGCTGGCAGCAACTCCTGGTGCACACCAGTACATTTTTCTAAGCACGTTGCTAGTCTGTCTCCCGTTTCTTCCTCAGCCACCATTGTACTTCAGGCAGCCAGAATAAAATATGCCAAATCCTCCTGGCAGAGGTGCCGACAGCTGATGAATGTAACTTCCCCACACAGAATGTGCGAGCAGGGTGGCGAGGGCCATTTCCAACAGCTTGCCGTTCCAGCGTGCGCATTCTTCTCCCTTGCTTTAACCCCAGAGATAACGGGCACCTCCTGCCAGCCAACTCACCATCGGGGAACTGTCCCGACTTCCCGTTTCCAAATCTCCTTTGTGCTTTTCCTAAGTACAAAGAGTGGGGTCCAGGGTCACTAGCACAGTCCGAATCCTCAATGTCAAGTGCAAATAAAATGCAATGGCAGCCAGTATTAAGGATGAGGCTGCTCAGGCTATTGTCCCTTTAAATTGGAAAGAAAAGATGAGAAATATTCTGCAAGTTGTAGAAGAAAATGTCGCATTTGTCTAGACCCCAAATCCCCTCTGTTTAAACAGGGTGATTAATATCAGTTCCTGTAGGAAATTAAACTCTGGGAAGGAAGCACAGCGCCATGCAGATCAGCGGATTTCTGGGCAGGGCAGCATCTCTGGGTAGGGAGCTGCTGATTAGTCTGTACCTTCAGAATACAAAACGAAACCCTGGGCTCTCCTGGGCAACGGGAGAAATGACTTTTCCCTCCTGCACACGGAGGGAGCGGAGTGGGACCAAACACGCGGGCAGGAGGGCTACCAACCGCACGCAGCGGTCTGTGCGGGAGAGACTCTGATTTCCAAACCCCTCTGCCTCATTTTAGGCTCCTGACTGCTTGCTCCATACAAAGTTCTCCTTGCCACCTCTGGAAGGTCAAAGTGACAGCCACCATCCTGAATCTCCTCCCACAGGCGCACCATCCCTCCACATCAGCCTTGGAGTGAGAGCAAGGGCGAGGAGATGCCCACAGCCCACCAGGGCTCCTTGGAGCTCAATCTGTACACACTCCTTCTTGTTTTTCCTGAAAGGCTAAATGAACAGAGCAGACAATTTGTTTAAGGATGGTGCCAGAAAATTCATTTGCAAATTTAAATTCCTCCCCTCCAAATTCAACCCTCTCATCACTCCAAGATGTTAGAGGGGTGGCCATAGTGTGTGGTCTTCAACGAGTGCAAGATTTTGGGGTCATTAAATAATAATGCTATTTACTTAAAAAAATATTTACAGCAAGATGCACAAGGCCACTTCCAGTGGGATTTCTGTAGTTACTAGAAACCTAAGCCTGCTATTCTAAACCATTCAGGGCCTCTCCAATAATTGGATAGAAGTGGGCAGTATGCTATATTATTAAGGCTGTAATTTCCTGCTGAATCTGCCTGGATGTTTCTTTTTATCACTTGGCAATTTCTATCTAGTTATAGCATAATTAAGTTTCCTGACCCTTGCTCACTCTTTTAACAGGACGCTTAGAAATATACTAGAATTGCAGATCCCAAGCTGATGTCCTCTCTCCCCACACAGTAATGGAATAAAATTATTAATCCAGTAATTGTACAGCACACATTACTTTGCATTGAAAGTCCCTCATTCTCATTTTCTGTTAGTGACAATCAGCCAGAGGTACAAATCATTTCTGCAGGGAGCAGGGCCCGTGGAAAAGCCTCGCATTCACCCCCGGGAGCCACCTGTGCCGTGCGATTATCCAGAGGCGATGTGGAGCCAGGCTCCAGCAAACAAAACAAACTTAATAAAATGGACTAAGAAGCAAGATATTTCCCTTCCTGCAGCTTATGTGCCAAAATTAGAATAGACCACTGCATACTAAGCTGTCCATGTGCAGGCAAGACTCAAACCAGACTAAGAGGGCTTACAAGCCATGTGGGGTACGGGTGGTAGACCATGGTGCCACACACTTCATCGATGTCATAGCCCCCAGGGCTCTGTCTATCCAGCCACAACTTTATTTGTTAGAAATAAGAGGGCTAGCCAGTTGGTTCATGCATGTCATGTTAGCACTTAGGAAGCTGAGGCAGGAGGCTCCCAAGTTCAAAAATTGTCTGAGCTCCATAGTGAAGCCCTGTATCACAAAAAGAAGAGGACAGGAAGGGAAAGGAAGGGAAGGGAAGGGAAGGGAAAGGGAAGAGAGGGAAAGGGAAGGGAAAGGAAGGGAAGGGAAGAGAGGGGAAGGGAAGGGAAGAAGGGACTCTTGTGGTCCTCACTGTGCAGTCCCATAAGCTAAGCGTCCTGTAAGTCATTCTATTCCCTCTTTATACATGTGTGAAGGTGAGCAGGGGCAACCTTGCCTTGTCAGATGAAAATGTCTGCTCCCCATACAGTGCACCAATCTCCAGCCCCTGTGGAAATGCCCCAAAGAACAGAATCCCTCACATTTCAGACCCTGCCCTGGTCCCACCAGGCAAACTGTATCTCAGAAGAAAGACAGGGTCTCAGACGCAGAAGGACATTGCCCTGTCCCTTTCGGGAGGGACTCCCCATGGGAGGTGTGCTCACTCTGCCAGGAGCTTAGGTTGGCAGTGGAACAAGAAGCCCTGTTCTGTTGGTTTCATAACAGCCATGTGCCCACCCCTCTCTGAGGGACTCTTGGCAGGTAATGGTTGCTGGGGGAGGGAAGACATATTCTTTAGTGGTGTCACCACTGGTGAATTGGCCATGTTCCAATAAAGAAACTGCCACCCACGCTCATGCAAGAAAACCTAAGTTCAGTGGGCCACAAAATACATGTACAAATACATGTACAAAATACACACATGTATCTAGTTGAGTTAGATGATAGATAGATGGATAGATGATAGATAGATGGATAGATGATAGATAGATAGATAGATAGATAGATAGATAGATAGATGATAGATAGGTAGATAGGTAGATAGAGAAAGAAATCAAAGCAGAAGTAGTAGAAATGAGACTAGTTGGGAAGAGGGAATTCAACAGAAGCTGGCCAAGAAGAGGTTGGATGTGATCAGATTCCATTATGTAAATGTATAAAATTGTTAATAAAATAAAACAAAAATAAATACTATGTCCTTCATTACCATAGTCGACGAAAATCCTGTGGAACTTAAATTTGTCAGTTTTTGTGAGTCGACAGAATTATGTTGCCCAGTAAATAAGGGACATGCTTTATGGTAAACAAACAATAATGATACTGTGCATGAAAGAAAGAAACATTAACAGTATATTTAAAAAATAATAAAATAAAAGCTACATGCAAACCCAACAAGGATAGGCTGCCAGCTTCCTAAAGCTGACAGAAATGTCGTAGCCAAGCAGTGTCAGGGCAACAAGCAAAGGGCAACAAAGGCTTTGACAACACGCGCGTGTTTACATATAACGTGTGTAACCTATGACGAATGTGCGCCAGGCACCCATGTATGTAATTGAGGCATAAGTTGTGGCAGTTGGTGTCTACACGAGAAATGTCTTCTGTCTCAAGTGCTGGACTGAGGCCTTGCAGCTTCTTTGAGTCCCAGCACTATGTCTTCCCTAAGGGCAAACTTTAGTGCCAGAGTGTGTTCATCTAAATATCACTGTCACACACAGGGTCCCCTGTGACTTCCTCTCTCCTCTAGATCAGGAAAATGTAACGGAATGTGGTTTCTAGGTGCACTGGCCACAGGGCTATTTGGCCACAACCCCTACATCCCCATGTGGTGTTCCCAGGTTTTATGCTGCAAACACATGAGCCAGCCACTATGGAAGGTTCACGACGGATATTTTTGAGAAGGTAAGTTTCAGAGTGGGGGACAGTGAGGTCAGTTAAGCTGGACACTGACAGTATCTATCAGTATCTATCAGTTTAATGAATAGCCCTCAAGTGTGAGTGGTTTCGTCCCCAGGGACAACTCACAATGTCTGGAGACCTTCGCCTTGTCACACTGGGAGTGGAGGGTCCAGCACAGCGTGTGTGTGCTGCAGAGATCCCAGCAATGCTGGCACGGAGCTGTAACGCACAGGACAGCCCTGGCTCCGATCACTGGTCCTCAGCAGTGTTGACAGGAAGGAGCTCTGGCTCAAGTGCACCGAAAACTAGCTGCAGAGGAAGAGTCAATTAGCCCAGCAAGAGCAGCCACAACCTCTTACCCTCCCAACTTTCCCCTTCGGGACCCAAGGAATCACTGTCAACTGCGGTGTTTACCCTTTCCTAGCTAAGAGATGATCTGTCAGAGCAGGTGGATGAGAAGGCAAGATTTCTCTTTCCCTCCAAGCTGATTATATTGGAAAATGGAAAACAAAATAAAAATCCAAGTTACCTTTTTGGTAGATACAAATTTCACTGTGAAATTTACAGTGTGTGTCATCACACCACCTGCCCAGCAGAGAGATGCGAAATACACAGTGTTCTACGAGGCCTGTGAATCCACATATGTGGGTACCAGTGGCAGCCGCTCCTATGTGTGGCTTTAAAGGATAAAGGTTAGAAGCTGTGAGCTTCAACATGTGAGTGTGGAGAGGAAAGCATGTCCCATCTTTCCTCTTCCTCCGTGCAGCTGTCAAAAAGCTCTCCTAGCCTTCAACAGTCACAGCCCCTCTCTCTCTAAAGACACGTTGTAAAGGCACTGCCGTGCCTTGTCCAGCCGCATCTGTTATTTCACTTCTTAATTTTTTTTTAAAGCAAAGGAGCTGCCACTCCCATGTGTTTTATTGTGAAGTCATACACCGACGACTTGGTGGATGTCAGCTAGCTGCCTCCCTTCCAAAACCCAGCAGGGGCTCAAGACACTCGGAGCTTCCTTCTGCAGTCGGAATCAGCCACCAATAAACATACATTTGCTGGCGAAGGCATGATGGGAGGAAGCGTCACTTAACTTCCTATTGTTTCATTGATAAAAGTGATCTTGGAAGCAGAAGAATATATTAACTGTTTCCTTTGGTTTCTCATCTAGAAGGCTGAGAGACATTTCTAAAATAGATCTACTCTCTTTTCATTCCACAGAATAATGCATGAACGATGATAACATATGCTCCATCTCCCGTTTTTTTTTTCCTCCACCAGTGGAAAAGTGCCTGACATTGTAATCACAGCTTGTTGGGTTCTCAGCCTGCCGCTGCTCCAGCTTATCGTGGTCGTTAAACGTCCATTCTTGTTCGGTGTGATAAATGTTATGGCCATTTCACAGGCACGAAAAAGAGAGACATGTTAAACCAAATATTGCTTCAGATTGCGTCTTTTATTCTCCTTTATCATCATATCTTAATTTATAGCATAATCATCATTATCACAACTGTCAGCCTCATTTAACCTCTCTGCTCTCCCGTGATTCTCTGCCGGCAGGTCTGATTGCTGCCTTCTGCGGACTGGTTGATAACGGCTGACTGATTGGCCCTCCCCACGAGGAAGACAATGATATATAGAACAGTGAGACTTGCTCTATATATTAATGAGAAGCTGGCGAAGCTTTGATAAGGCTGCAGAATAATCCATCAAGTCGGGAAGGAGCTGGTGAAACTGGGGGAACGGTTCATGGGAAAAAAAAAAAACACCTGGGAAAGAGGTAATGACCCGGGAGCTAAACGCCTGTCAGCTGTCTTCCCGGTGTTGTAATGAACATCAGATAGCGGTGTATGGATAACCCGAAGAAGTTTATCAACCCCCAAATCCAGCCCCCCGTTCTCCCCCATGTTGTGCCCACCGCTCGCCATCTTTTACAACATATTTAGCAAGCCAGCAATTAATAGCTCATTTTCTTTGGCGTTCCGAACTGTTTATCTTCGAAACTGGCTCTTATCTGAGGCTGTTACCTATGAAAGGCGAGAGGCACGGCGCTTTGTGTTCGGGTTGTTACACTTACTCAGCAGAGGCCGCGTCGCCATTAGATACAATGCTTCAGATGGCTACTTGAGTTTGAATGCTCCGTTATTACAGGTATTATATGAAATTGCTTGTGTTATGTGAAGGGGATTACAGAGGCTGTGGATCAATAACTTCAGTGGATGTTGGGAGTGATTACAGTGCTCTGTCAATTTCCCCATTTGGCCGTCAGCGTTGATTTACAACACACCACCTCCTTATTCACATCAAATCACTCATTTCCTTGGTAAATTCTATATATCTCAATTTACTTTAAGTAGCTGATTTGTGTAAAATAAAAACGACTTCCTCTTCTGTGTGTGCCACAGACCTAATCCTATAGAGTAATAAAAAGTGTAAACACGAGCAAACGGTTAGTTCTGTTCACAGCATCGTGTGGCGCGCGGTGGCTGCCTGCTAAATGAAACAGCTGTAATTGAAATCTCTCCGATACCCGGGCTTTGCTCAGCGTACCCCTAGCCTCTTCATCTGGCTTCGTTCTTTAATTGTGGGAAGGAGCTGTGGGCCCCTTCAGTGTCTCTGGGCTGGGGAACAGGTATGCCGTCTGCTCATGGAGGGCTGTCACATGAACCCCAGCTGCTGGGTGGCCTTTCAGACACACCCTGCCTTGGCACCCCCAGGACCACAAAAGCAATAGTAGAACATTCTGGTGGAGTCCACAGTGAGGCTTCTGCTCAGCCATCCTGTCTTCCTTTCTCTTTGGCATGTGTGGGTGTGCTGTGTGTGCACACGTGCGTGTGCTGATTAACGAGCTGGACTGTTGGAACTCAGGAGGAAGGTGTCCTGAAGCATGCGGGGAAGTCACAGGAAATAGTTTGAGGCCAAAGTCTAGATTTTCCACACTCACAAGAAGTCTCTGAGAAGTGCTCAGAAGGTCAGGCTATCAGACACTGTTCTGCCCTCCATGTGTGGAGTGTGCCTGGATAATGTTTCCTTTGGAAACTGATTTTTGAATGTGACACTTCTTTTCTAGTGATTCTGACCTAAAGGAGACTCTTGGAAAGCTGTGTACTTTCCCACGAATAAATAAAACTTACATAAACAAAGTATTTACAAAATCACCAGAGGCAATCCCCTCGCAAAGCCTCCCCCAACAATTGTCTCGGCTCAAACAGACAAATGAATAAACCACTAGATTCGCCAACCTATTAATGCACACAATTTCTGGGTGCTGAAGCCACTCACATAATAGACCCGAGAGGAGGGAGAGATGCGTTATTGTCTGTCCTGGCATGAAATGTCCCCTGCATAAAAATATACAGATTAATCCTGCACATCTGTGGCTTTGCAGCGGCTCACTTGCTTCTGTATATTTCTGATATATTTTGCCCAAATTATAAAGCCAGGATTCTATTAAGAATGCAAAGAAAAATTCTCTATAAACTGTGTCGATATTTTCTGAAAAGCCCTATTGTCCCAAAAAGCATAATATTACTTAATATGCAATTGAAATCAAAGATCTTCAAACTCTGCCATTTCTCCATCCACCCATTACAAACCATCACCTTCAATATAAACTGCTAACTCTCGGCAATGAGGGCACAGTCTGACAGAGAACGTGTTCTGTGCAACACCACTACTGGTACAACAGGGTCACGGTGGTGCAAACAGAGACGAGGACCAACCAGTGTCCCCAGGGGAGAAGCTAGCATCGGTCCCTCAGGCTACAGAGGAGACACCTACCCAGGCCTCACTTCCTGTTCCACGCATCTAGGGCCACCTTGATGTTTCTCTATTTCAGCTACACATCTACCAACTAAGTAACTGCACGGGGACACGAGAGACCGGAAATGTCATCTGGCTTTACGGATAACAAAATACAAGTCCAAGTGATTTGTGTCAATGTATCCTTGGGGAATGGTTGGGCAAGAGTTCCAACCTGTTGTCCTCTAAAATTGGAAAATGATTTCCATTCAAGCACACACAACAGCTAGTGTGGACAATTCAACACACACCTAAGAAAATATTCTGAATGGGCGGCACACCACGTGCCAGGACAGTAGTGGGAGGAGAGGGAGGACGTGTGGAATATGATGCTGACCCTCGGGGAGCTTGGGGAACAGCTGGAGAGATGACCCGTAAACCAGTGAGGATGGCATTACAACAAAATGTGGGCCTGCCCTAGCATGGGATATACTGAGACGCCTCTGAACTGTCGTGCTCATAGGCAGGCACCAGGGAGATCTCACTCTCAGCTGGAGGGACAGAGGAGCAAAAGGAGGTGGGATTTTCGAGGCTGGTGTGCAAGAGAGCCCCAGCCAGCTGAGGCAATCTCTGCCACCCTCCAATCCCTCGTAAAGGACAGTCAAACGTGATGACACACTAGAGCACAAATCTAGTGTCATGGGAGCAATAACGCACTGTTCGGTAGCAGTCCCTAAAACACGACAGTGTTTAATGTGAACCCCTGGAGTGCTGTCTGACGTTACACAAAGGGTACTCATTTTCCAACAATAACAAAAACTCAGATGAAAAATTTACACACTTCTCTGAAAAGTAGCCACCAAATTCTTGTAGGCCAACGATGCGTTTGCCAATGTTACAGAAAATACAAGTTCAACAAAACCTCACTGGCTATTTTAGTAACAAGGCCAAAACAAACCAGATACGTGACCATCTCTAGTAACACATGAAGTTGAAAATGGTAGGCTTGGTCAGGAGCCCAGAGCCACAGTTCATCTAGGAATCTATAGGAACATAGCATAGGTACTAAACAAACAGAGCATGGACAAGAACCCCAAGCCAGAGCTCCTCGATGTAACAGCTTAATGAAGGACTGCTGGAAAGGCCGTGTCCACGCCACCACGGGTGTTGCCTGGCATGCTCCAGCACAGACAGCCAGGAGGGTGCAGCCTCTCAGGTCCACCTAACGTCCAGGGCGTCTCAGGGGAGTGTGTTGGTGAAGGGCCATCTCCCTCTAAGACACCAGAGAAGCTGATCAGCAGACATCAACTGAACAAAATGTGACCCCCCCAAAAAAAAAAAAAAAAAGCTCAGCGATTGCATATGAAATGCTAGCTCCAGAAAATTGACCTGGTGTGCATGGCATTGAAGAGGCGTCCTTGGAACACCAGCCAGAAGACAAATGACCACATTCACTGGGGCACTGGAGGACTGGTGAGTCTTTGAATGTTTGCATTTCTTTTTTATAACCAAAGCTAATTTCACCATTGCCAGAAAACTCAGAGTGGCATGTTTTGGGTGAGAATCCCCTTAAATACGAGTTGAAATGAGCAGTGGGCTCCACCACTCATCACCACTTTCCTTCAGCGAGAAATCAATGTGATTGAGATTGAAATTGAGGCCGGACCACAAACACCCACCACTCCCTTGCTGGATTCCTGCACAGACCTGAGGCCATCTTGACTTGTTGTTTTAAACAGTGTGGAGTAAAAGTGACCTAAAAGATGTGCCACCCACAAGGACTGCCAACCGGATTGGGTTGGGCAGTGGCCTCCTGGGCTGACGCCACAGTGCAGTTTCTACTCAGCTCTGAACTTTCCCAGTGGTGCTGCTTGTGATGTGGCCAGAATGAAAAGAAGAAAAGGTGTCCATGTACCCAGGGCCTCACCAAGACCCTGGGCTGGCTGGGGTTTGTTCTAAAGGTGCCGCCCTCAAACGCTGTGCTCAGGGCAGACTGAACAGGAAGTCCACCTGTTTGCCATGGCGATACTCTGCATTGCAATTTAAAACACTGAATATGACTGAACAGCAGTGAGAAACGGAGTGCCTCCTTCCTGATGTTGCCCCATGGTAAGAGATATCCATTGTTATTGTTGGGCTCTGACTTTCCAAAGCAAGTGTTCTGGTTTTAACTGCTGACAACACGCAACCCTCAGTGCTGGGCAAATGGAAGGGAAATCGCAACGGGGACTTTGGAGTGACGCGTTTAATAGTTCAAATGAAAATCATTGGACACTTTGCCACTGAAAAAAGTGCTGCCACAGGGCCTGTAGTCACAGCAGTCCCCAAGGGACCGCATCTGAAGAATGCTCCCCTGGGAAGCACTATGTTGGAACTATTTAATCTGAGGCTTCTTCCAGAAGGAAAAAAAAAAAAGAATTTGCTTTCTTGGGAAGTGGACACTAACTCAAAAGTGAGACAGACAGGAATGCTGGCAATGACAAAGCTATTGTCATGTACATGAAAACATATTTTTTTCCAGTTTGAAACCGTATTTTTGAAAACATATTCTTACTTGGAGGAAGAAGCGAACACGAAGGCAGAGAGAATCTTCCCAATTTGCAAGTCACCTCCACAATCCAAATTATTTTCTCCCTTGCTCTATAAAATATCTCACCTCACAGGGTTCTTCATATTGTTAGACTCTTGGTTCTATTAAAAAGATGAGGAAGACATTAATACTTGGGGCTCCAGTTTCTCCTTAATAGACGCAGTCTCTCTGACACTGAATCCACGTTATATGTCACTATCTGTTTGTCGGGGTCCTTAACTGTTGCACACTCAGATCTACTACGTGAAAGTTCATCATAATGTGTGGCTGTCCCTGCAGGGAAGACGTAGGATGTGAGCAGAGGCAGAGACCTGGGCACCCCTGTGGGCTGCAGCCTGGCTACCCCTTCATGCTTGAGGAAGGAGGACGGAGCAGGAAAGAGGAGGAGGCTCCCCCTCACCTGCTGATGCTTCTCAGCTTCAGACGAGCTCCCTGTCAAGGATGCCCCAAGCCTGACAGACGGCCTTTGGTATCTCCCATCCTGAGTTCTTGGTCCTCCCGGGCCCCAGATTTCTCTGCACGGAAGTGGCTGCGGGCCTCCTTCCTTTTGTCTCAAGCAGAGGGTTTAATAGCTAAAGTAACTGAAAAGGTCTAACAACAGAAAGGCTCTGGTTTCCAGAGTAACCGTAAAAACAGACCCAGTCTCCATGGCAAAGAGAGAAGCTATTTGCTGCAGCCTTTCAGAGCGAGCAAGCTGACAGCTTTCCTATAATCACCCCTGGTGATTTGTAGCCACTAACTATATTATAACGTCAACTCTAGGAGGTCTGCGAAAATACGCAGGCGGAAAAAGCAGAATCAAGAATGTGCTGGGTTTTCTCCGCTGTCCCATGAATACATTATCAATTTACAATTTCTGAAATGGTCTCTTCTAATGATTCCACCTGAGGCGGGAAGGTGACGTCCTCTCGGGGCATCTGCGTCTATTTAGAAGTCTGCATACAGTCTAAGTACCCCATCACGTTCATTTCCAGGCAGGACAGGCACAGCGAACACGACAGGCAGCGTGGTCACATTTCAGTTCAGCGGCTGTACACTGAGTGTGTTATCCAGGGCTGGGAACTACAGCTTCTTGCCACCATTGGCAAATAAGCAGAAATTATGTTGTCTGTACATGTGTGTGCACACGCGTGCGTGCGTGTGTGTCTACATAGTGGTCAAGGACACCATTACCAATACTGCCAGGGTGCCTTGCACCTCTCCATTGCCTCCTGCTGGACTGAGGGTTGGGTCTGAGGTTTTGTTCTGGAGCTGGGGGTACCCCACCCTGTGGTCTTTCTTCACTGCCTGTCACTTGAACCTGGCAAAGGTTTGAATTGCAGCCTGTGTCTTTTTTTTTTTTTTTTTTTAAATCAAATTACAGATCACCCTCTGGAACAAAGTTAAGAATTAGACCCATTCTATGTCCAAGTATAAATATTACAGGGCAGAGCCAAGTCCAATATTAAGTGTGCACAAGTGAACTTACAGGTGAAAAAGCACTTTATCACTGATTCTTCTCTCTGGGAACTCTGCATGTCTGTCTCTCACACACAAACATGAAGCTAAGGGTTTATACATTACAGACTATTTTAACACACTGTGCAAATCCAGGAAGACTACTATCAAATTATCAGTATATGAAACAACATTCCATTAGCAGAGGAGTGGCAACCCCTTTGCTTTTGATTTCTGGGGAAAGCAAACGTCTTTTCTTCTAAGAGAGATGACTGAGGAAGAAAGCCCGAGAAAGCAAGTGAGGCGTCACTCAATTTTTATTCCCTGTGCCAGAGTTTTCTAGAGAAATACAAGTTTCCAACTGGCCTTGGTTGGTTAAAAGTTTGGAGGATGAGATTTGGGAAATAAATATCATGCTGTATAAGTCAGAAATTGCCTCATTTTAAAATGGCCCCAAACAAAACATTTTTAAAAAAATCTGCCCCAACAATTTTTATGTGTTTTCTAATTAGACACTAATCAAGATCCAGATTGAACTTCCCCAAGTGTGTACTGAAAACAAACACTCCCACACTTGGTCTTGAGCTCCGGGGAGCGTCAACACGGAGCCGGCACGCTTGTTCTCTCTCCTGGCTGTTAGGCGTCCAAGTGACCCAAACAGAAAACGTGGTTACAACAGCACCAAGGCAGAGTGCAGGAGCGAGGCTCCACGTGAGGTCCCTAAACAGCTCCTCGGCACACAGAAGTTAGTTCCCTGGACAGTCGTGCCTCTCTCTGGTTTGCTGCTTGTTCTGTGCATGCCCACAAAGTCCAGGGGAGCTGGCTGCTTTGGTGGGAGGGTGTGTCACTCCACTCACCTCAGGGTGAGGGCCTGGATAGGGGTAGGATAAATGCTCTGTGCTTGAACTTGGAGGAAAAATCATTCAATATTCCATGATCTCCCCATGATCACCAAGAATCCTCCCCCCCAAAGTAAAAAGCTGTGATCTTAAATCCCAGCAACCTCCCCCTCTGCAGTTGGTGGAGTAACTGTGATCAGTGTGATCTTGCACACATGCCTCTCTCCCAGTCCGTGCTGGGCTTTATAAATTGCTTAAAGATAAAAAGGCTTACCCTGCCACAGAAAGAAGTGAGATATAATATTGACTTCGCATGAAAATGAACATTTTCCTAGTGCCCCTTATATATTTAAAATTGATGTTTTCTTGCAATGAATCTAATTCACTCTGTCTTTCCCGACGTACAATCCCACAAGGGTTTGACCAAACAAAATGCTCTAATGATAGCAAATGGCACAAATATTCTGTCCAGTGAATTAAGTGATGAAAGTCTCCATGTTAAAGGAAATAATAAGTGGAATTTCACACATATTATAGTCATTGTGAAGCATCCAATTTACATAGACATTTACATAGGAATCATGGGATGGCGTTCTGGCCACAGCGCTTAAGTGAATCATTACGGCATAGCTGATCCATCTAGAAGCCTAGGGTGCCAGGTGTGTTTCTTTTAGCATAATAAGTCCTGTAATAGAGCCTTTAAAAGCTTAAAATGTATAGTTAGATTAACCTTTCTGTTTTAGGGTTTTTCCCCCCTTGGGGGGAGGGAAGAGGCCACAAGAGAGAGCGGATAGGAAATCTTAAAGAGGCAATTAAAGGAGCAGCCTCTCTTCTCATATGCCCTAGGTTCCTCCAGACCTTTCTTCCGCCTTCCATAGCCTACTTTAGATGTTTGGTACAAACTGGCATGCTTTTTCCTCCCTGGTTAGGATCTAAGAATTTCTCTCAAGTTCCTAGACAGCCAGGGATTAACTATAGTGTGATAGCCAGGGTTATTTATCTTGCCAGTTACAGCAGATTTCTGTCACCAGAAAGGTTGAAACGAACAACTTCTATCTCTGCAACATGCCACAGCCAAAGTGAGGCTAACCAGAGCTTCATCTCCTCAGAGGTACACTGTGGCAGTCTGTCTGCACAGCCTCCTCTGAGCTTAACACTGCCCAGAAACAAGAGTGCTTTTCTGTGCCAGCACATCAGGTCCCTGACTGAGGCATGCTTCAGTTCTGAGAGCAATGCAGGCACAGATAGCATGGACCTGGACCTCTCTCTTTCAATAGCTCAAATTCTGAAGCCCTTTCTCCGTCTACGAAAGTCCAGACTTTCAGAGGAGAGAGAGAGAGCGCGCGGTGGGTTAGCCCACACCCCCATGCGTGTGCTTGAGGAGCAGGAAAGCCAGTGCTCACAGATCACAATTAACTCCTCTGCGTCGTCCCATGAAGGATGGAGAGTTTGAAGGTGCTCAGGACATCTCTGGGAAGTAGGGCATGAAGCTCAGAAAGCCTACACTGATACCTAAATTTGCATAGCCTTTTCAACTTTTCTAGAAAATCGTGTTACTTCATGTACAAGAAGTTGCCCATAGTTTGAGATCTTTATTTCAAATTCACAATCTGTCTGTACACTCATCCATTATTCAGACATCTACCTACTCATTCATCTATCACTCATTTCTCTCCATCTGCCCATCCACCCATCTATCTACTCAGTAAATGTGTATCCAATCCTCACCGTGCACTGTGAAGGGGTGTGTGCTGTGTATTGGGGGGGGGGTGGAGAGCCAGAAATGCTCCTACAAGTACTACACGAGTCTGATGAGGAGAAGCTGCCTCACCTTGTGCCTCTGCTTGCATTCTACTGCAGTGAAAAAACAAGCACGACACAAGTATTCCACCCAGGACAATTTAGAGGCTGGAAAAAAAATCCCTGCATATTTAACAGGCAAGTATGATAATGGAGAAAAGGCCACACAATGAGCTCGCTCTGCTTTTGGAAATGAAGCCATTATTTTCAAAAATGTATCATCTATTACAGAAGCTTCATTGAGTGCTATACACACAAACGTGTACATGGATATGCAAATGAACACACATTACCACGCAGACGAGTTATGTGAATGCTTACACATCCTTGTAGCACTGAGACAAGCCTCTCACCTTCATGGGCTGTGTCATATGTACCTTGAATGTCCATAACATGCTGGGTATACAAGTTTGACAAGTGAGCAAATGGTTGAATGCCAGGCATGGTGACGGGCTAGGGCTAAATAAACCAAGAACCAGGCCCTGCCTTTAGGGAGTATTCTGTATGGTTGGTGGTGTGGACCAAACAGTATGACTACAGGCATCAGGCAGGTAGGCAGAGACCTTGGATGGTCTAAGGATGGATGGCATTGTGCTTTATCTACGAGGTGGAACTGTGCCCTGAGCCCCTCCAGACTGCACAGAGCTTTATGCAAAGGGCCACTGGGTCAACCAAGATGGGAGATGAAGCATGGAGAGAGAAGTAGGGTTTTCAGAAGCAGAAAAGCAGATCAAAAATAGCATTGGATTGGAGCGAGCCCTGCCTCCAGAGGAACATCAAGATGGACCTGACATTGCAAGGCAAGACCTTAATGACTGCCAGTGTAGGACTGTGCATGCTGGGAGCAGGGATATGCAAGTGGGGGTGAGATGCATCTCCTTAGGAATGGTCCATGCCAAGTCAAGCAGACTATGGCATGTCCTTCCCTGTGTGAGGGCCTCAGCTCTGAAGGGAGCAGAGCAAACGGTGAAAGCACAAGCGGTGCAAGCTCACCCTGTCCCTGGTACTGTCCTCAAATGAGAAGCTGTCAGGCTTTGCATGTCAACAGGAGAGGTGGGGCTATTTTACTGGCTAAATAAAATATACACCTAAGATACTAGCACTGAAGCTTTCCAGCGCAGTGAAATAGGTCCCCCAGTAAACTGTACAGTCAACAAAACCCAAGAGAAGACCACATTTTCCTGCTGGCCTCCCCGTCTCTCGGTAGTCACTTCTACCTATGAGCAAGGACTCAGTAATAAGACACACTAGCAACAGCTCCAACCTGAACTATATCGAGGAAAACATTTACTTAGGCATATCGAGACCATACAGGAAGAAAGAAACCGCAAAGAAACTATTATTATCCTTAAAGAGACAAGGAACGTTATTATGACAAAGAAACAAGAACAGAAGCTATGAGAAGGTCCCAGTCAGGATGAAAATGGAAATTAAATACATTATGACAGAAATGAAGCTCTCAGAGGGCTAGATTGTGAAGTGGAGCAAACCTCTCAAAAATGAAGTCAATAGATAAAAGAAGAGAAAATAGAAGTAGGAGCTTAGAAAGGACAGGTGATATTTGGGGCATTAGCCCAGGGCGTCCAATATAGGTCTACATCCAGGTGCTTATCACAGGGTCCAGAACGTGCAAGAAAGAAAATGAGGTCACACACAGAGGATCAGGAAACCTCCGTCTCAACAGTGGCTGAGAAGCTGGAGGTCAGTAAGGAGACATCCTTGTCACCCTCAATGGAAACTTTTCCTACCAGGACATCTGCACTTGACTAAAAGCTCAAATGAGAGCAAATACAATGAAGACGCTCTCATCTCAAATGCATCACAAAACTTTATCAAAAAACTACTGAAAAAAGTGTGCCCAAAGAAGAAAGAGGAAGAGGAGAAAGAGGAGGAAGGGGAAGAGGAGGAGAAAGGGGATTAAGAGGTGCAGAGAGAGGATGAGGAGGAGAAGGAAAAGGAAGAGGAGGAGGAAGAGGTGGAGTGGAAAGAGGAGGAGGAGGAAAAAAGAGGAGGAGGAGAAAGAGGAGAAAAAGGAAGAGGAAGTGGAAGGAGGAGGAAAAGAAAAGAGTGAATCAGGAAAGAGGAAAATACAAGGTTCAGGAAACAAGGTTTCATCTCAAGACACAGAGGTGAAGGGTGACTCACCCAAGCCCCTATCCCTACAGAAGTCCCCCGGATGGTGGGGGCTGAGATTCCAGAAGTCCTCTGCGGCCAGAAGGATATGCACATAAGTCCAGAGGGGCAGGGCCTGGCGGCTCCAGGAAGAAGGGAAGCAGTAATTAGAGGAGAGGTGGGTGGCAAGGATTGTAAGAACCCAGAAAGTGAAAGGATGCAAGGAAGCCTGGGGTGGGAAAGGACGATCCCATGTGGTCCGCCATCTGCGTTCCGTATGGATAACATATGCAGCTGCAGTTACGTACAAGTCTCTGAACACCAGGAGGATGGTGCATGTGAAGAAAGAGCAAATTTAGAATTGCACAGGAGTGAGGCCGTGAGGGGGACGGGTCCCTGAAGTAAAAAGCAGGAAGGTCTTTGGGCTGATCCTTGCAGTCTTGACTTGGCCAGAGAAGAATCTGCCTCCTCCTTGAGTTCCCCAGAACAACCTGAGCCGCTCGCTGGGAGGGAGGGGCCCTTTCCTAGAATTTCAATGTGATCCTGACATCGAGGTTGGTTATGGCCTGGCTGCCCTCTTCTTGAGCCAGCCCCTAGCCCAGACCAGCCGGCCTCACTCTGGCTTACCTGAGTCTGAAGGTGAAGCCCCCCACAACCCTGAGCCGGGCAGGGTTCTCTTGGTTGCTGTTCATCACTCCTGAGCCCAGCGGGGCTGAGACGAGGGAAGTACCACTGACCTCTCTCTGCCCCTCTTGCCCTCTACATGGCACAAGCACTCTGTGCTTCCTTCTCTTTCCTCTCTAAATCCTTTTTTTTAGTTCATAATATTGTTTTAGTTTTTATAATACATTTCAAGCACTGAATTTTCAAACACATGTTCAAGTCATATGTTCATAAAAACCTCAAACAACAAGTCACAATTATAGAAATTATAGAGGAAGAATATTACTTGAATATTTCTAAATTCAAGGCTAAGCACAGGTTGAAGGTAGGAAGACAGGTTTATACCCTGGTGGCATGACTTTTTTTTAATTGACAACTTCTATACTTACAGACAATAAACCATGATATTTCCCTCTCCTTCCCCCATTACCCTTCAGAACTCCACTCTCCACTATATCCCCTCCCTCTCTCCATTAGTCTTTCTTTTAATTTGATGTCATCTCTAAATCTTTTCATGTTTCCCCCCACCCCAGGCCCATCACCACGGGCTCTCAGACCAGACCATGCAGGGGTATCTATTTCCCTTCTCTTGGTTTTATACTTTCTTCAATAAATATAATAATTTAATAATTATCCTTCTCAATTTGGTTTGTCCTATTTCTTTGGCTGAATAAAAACACAAACTCAGGGTTTGGAGTTCAAGGACTTTCCTAAACTCCCAATATACACAGCCAATAGCAGAAGGGAGTCGAAAAGTCAGTGCCTAAGACAGAAACCCAGGAAGCACTTTTACTTAGGATTGTGGGAATAAATATCCAGAGAAAAGTGTTGGAAACAATTGTGTCTGAAGAGACTAAAAGAGGTTAGGGAGTTGTGGTGGTTTGATTCGGGTGTCCCCCATAAACTTGTGTGTTCTGAATGCTAGTCTCCCCAGCTGATGGAGATCTGGGAATCAACGCATCTTGAAGGCAGAGTATTGTTGGGGGGCAGGCTTATGGGTGTTATAGCCAATGTCCCCTTGCCAGTGTTTGGCACACTCTCCTGTTGCTATTGTCCACCTGATGCTGGCCAGGAGGTGATGTCCACCTCTGCTCATGCCATTGTTTTCCCTGCCATCATGGAGCTTCCCCTCAAGTCTATAAGCCAAAATAAACCCTTTTTCTCCAAAAGCTCCTCTTGGTCGGGTGATTTCTGCCAGCAATGCTAACCTGACTGCAACAGTAATGTTGGTACCGAGGAGTGGTGTCATTTGCTGTTGGACACCTGACTGTGTGGCTTCGGCCTTTTGGAGCTGGATTTTCAAGAGGAATGTGGAAGGATTTGAAGCCTTAAGAGACACCTTGCAGTGCTGTAAGTACAGCTTGATGGACTATTCTGGTCGGACCTGAATGCAGTAAGAACTATGGACTGTGAGGTTTGGCTTATGAAGATGAAAAAGAGCTTTGCCTGGACTGGGCTAGAAGCAGTTTGTGTGAGAAGCTTGCTGTTATGCCTGTGTCCTGAGAACTTGTGCAGGGTTGCTTTGCATAGAAATGAACTGATGTGAGCAGAGGGATATAGCACAGAAAAAAAAAATGAAATCTTTGGGCCAAAACCCCTGGATTAACAAATTGGCACCCTACCTGGTACTGTGGAATATAAGAAATGTAGGAAAGAGAGGGTCATTGAGTTTGCAATGTGGTCTTATGTTTTGGAAATGGCCATGGGCAATGTGAAGTAGGTTTGCTGGATGCCTGCGTGGAGACCCATTAGAGCCATGAGGATGAACTGTGGATTACAGTGGAGACCCAGTGGAAATGTTGGACCTACGGGATGGCTACTGAAGAAAGCTGCCGGCCCTGGATTAAAAGATATCGGCTATCTGATCTGATTAAAAAACAGATCCAGGGTTGGAGCAATGGCTTAATAGTTAAGGCACTTGCCTGCAAAGCCTAAGGACCCAGGTTCAATTCCCCAGTACCCATGTAAGCCAGAAACACATGGTGGTGCATGCATCTGGAGTTTGTTTGCAGTGGCAAGAAACCTTGGTATGCACATGCTTTTTCTCTTTCTCTGTCAAATAAATAAATTTTAAAAATATTTTTAAAACTTGGATCCAACTGTGTAACTGGTAATTATCTGCAAGAAACCCACCTTATTGGCAAAGACAGGCACAAACTGAAAGTGAAAGGTTATAAAACAATACAGAATTTTTAAAAACCAAGACTGTGAAAAGAAGCTGAAGTAGCTATTTCATGTCTAATAGTAGCAGCTACCTTCTCACTACTGGAACAAATATCCAATCAGAAGCAGCTTATGGGGTGAAAGGGTTTATTTCAGACTTATAGATTCCAGAGGAAGCACCATCAATGGCAGAAGCAGCTAGCTCACTTTCACACATCCATAACCAGCACCCACAAGCCCAGAGAGCCAGAGGTCACACTGAATCTAGACATACCTTAGGGCTAAATTCAAGATCCACCCCCCAGTGACACACCTCTAGCAGGGCTCTGCCTACTAGAGAATTAAGTAAGAAGCTTAATTTTAATTCAAAATACCTGAGTCTATGAGGCCATTTGCATTCAAACCACCACAGAGTAGACATCAAGTCAAAATTAGTCAGAAGAAAAAAAGAAGGTCACTACAGGGCTGGAGAGATGGCTTAGTGGTTAAGGTGCTTGACTGAGACACCTAAGGACTCAGGTTCAACTCTCCAAGTCCCATGTACGCCAGATGCACATGGTGGCACATGCCTCTGGATTTTGTTTGCAGTGGCCTGGCACACCCATTTCTCTCTCTCTCTCCCTCTCTCCCCTCTGTCTCTCTCTAATAAATAAAGAACAAATATATATATTTGATGGACGGCCATCAAGAACATATAATAATTAGAAATATCTATGCATTGTTACCATGCTACTTGGCACAGCACTATGTTCCTGTCAGACCCCAACAAGGCCCAACTATCCAATCATAGCTCTTTGTCTATAGGCCACTCAGACAAGCCCAAGGCTCAGCTGCTCCTTCAGCCATAGTGCCTTCTGTGTAACTCTGTACAGGTCAGCTTCACAGACAAGCAACTTGAGGATCACCTGACAGCAGCACTCAGTGAGACCCATGCAGCATAGTTTCGACACTGATGAGCTCCACTTTCAGCTTCCAGTGGTACCTTGTGTGGCATACTGACCCCAAAGGACAGTGCCGGGGCCCCAGGCTCAATCTCCCTACAGGTGACCTGTGCCCGAGGCTCTTGCTGTTCTTTGAAAGCGTCAGACTGCAGTGTCAGTCAGGCACAGGCTTGGGTCAGGATTGACGGTAGCCCTGGGAAAGCCTCTTTTATGCCAGTCCGCACACAGTTTGACACGCGAACAGCCTCTACACTTCTAGCACAAGGGACAAACTGTGCAGAATGAATTCATTCTCCCTCTTGGGGCACAAAACCCTGATGCCCCACTAATCCTCAGGATACCAGGCCCCGATGCACTCTGTGAGCACTGACAAACATGGTCGCTATGAAAGGCATGTCCCCCCAGCCTGCCTGCTATGCGTCCCCCCCATGTCTGGCTGGTGGTGGGAACTTGGGTGGCATCTACTTCACCCTTTATGCTGGCTGAGGAGGTGGTCTGCTCTGCTGCTCATCTCCAGTGTCCCATGATGCACCAGCCCCTGTGCTTGCAGAGAGGACACCGCAGAGGAGGAGTGCTCATGCATGCCCTGGCTCTCAGAAGCTCGGGGCGGAGTGCCGTGGCACCTGCACAGTGTAATGTCAGCCGTGGCTTGTGCAGTTGTTCTGGGAGATAGACACATGGCTGCCAAATTAAGGGTACTTGTATGTGACCTGTATGGGTGGCTGATGGGAGACAGAGAACCTTCTGGTTCCCCACTATGATGGACTGCATCTCCTCATACCATGAGCTAAAATAAACCCCTGTGTCTTGGAGTAGTTTGGTTCAGGTGCCCCCCCCCCGCCAAATTTAGGTGTTCTGAATGCTTGCTCCCCAGCTGATGGCAATTTGGGAATTAAGGCCTCCTGGAGGCAGTGTATTGTTGGGGTGGGCTTATGTGTGTTAGAGCCAGTGTCCCCTTGCCAGTGTTTGGCACACTCCCCTGCTGCTGTTGTCCACCTGATGTTGGCCGGGAGGTGACATCCACGCTCTGCTCATGCCATCATTTTCCCTGCCATCATGGAGCTTCCCCTCGTGTCTGTAAGCCAAAATAAACCCTTTTCCCCCACAACTGCTCTCAGTCGGGTGTTTTCTGCCAGCAGTGAGAAACTGACTGCAAGAGCCCTTAAGTTTAAGCTTCTTGTCGGGTATTTTGTCGCAGAAATGTAGTGTCAGTCTGGAGGACCTGGGGCCTCTCTGGGCCGTCAGCAGAACCATTCTCAGCTTCCCAGTCTGCAGGCTTCCCTGGCCCTTGGACTCCACCATGTTCAAAGCCAGGGATGCTTTTCCATACTTCTACTGCCTTCTCTTTTCAGGTAGACCCACCTCACAGCCCAGAGGAGGCATCTTTCCGAAGCCCACCACTTTAATCACATCAGCAAAGTCTCTGTCACTGTGATGTCCAACAGAGTCACAGGGTCGAGAGCTAAGGGCAGGGACATCTTCAGAGACCTGCTGCCAGCCATACTGACAGAGTACTCTCAGATCTACCACCAGGTCCTCTCCTCTGTCCCCCTCGTCACCCCTCCAAGGTCAAGTCACACCCACAGGGAACACCAGATTAACTGTCTGTGGACCACAGAAACATGAATGTCAACATCCACTCCAAGGACAGAACAGGGCCAGTGATCACCCTGGTCTTCCTAAGAAGGGTTATTTTCTTCCTTTCACATTAATTATAGAGATTAGTAAAATCTAAAATTGTGTGAGAGCTAAGGAGAGTTGCTTTAAAATAGGAAGGGAGTGTAAGTCATCCTTTGTCACCCTGCCCTGCAGGGGTGGGGGTCTCTTCAGGAGTAGGCTCCCAAGCAGAGTGCTCTGCACTCGGTCAGGGTTCCCTCAGCAAGGTGATGGTAAAAAGAAGGGAAAGGAGGACTGGAGAGATGGCTTAGCAGTTAAACGCTTGCCTGTCAAGCCTCAGGACCTTGGTTCAAGGCTTGATTCCCAGGACCCACGTAAGCCAGATGCACAAGGTGGCGCATGCATCTAGAGTTCGTTTGCAGTGGCTGCAGACCCTGATGCACCTATTCTCTCTCTCTCTCTCTCTCTCTCTCTCTCTCTCTCTCTGTCGCTCTCAAATAAATAAATAAATAAAAATAAAAATATTTTTTCAAACAAAAAGGGGAAGGAGAGCCAGCATTGCATGGATTGCATGGTGGAGTTCAAGCATGCCTAAGAAAAGGGAAGAAAAGGCAGCTGGCCAATGCACCCATGAGTGTCTGTGTGTACAGAGGAATAGCTCAGCTCCCCTCATCCCCAGCTAGATAGCCACTCAAATGTGGGAAGATGCCTCACAGACCCTTACAAGCTGGCGGTGAGGCCAGAGGACCTGCCTCCAGTGTCATTTCTCCATCAGGTGTGACGTGTAGAAAGAGTCCACTGAATGGCACCGCCAGTTGAAGGGAGAGATCTGCCCGAGGTGCAGGCGCGGCCCTGCTCCTGAACGTGAGCAGAGTGTACGGTGGATGGCTGGGGAAACTTCCAGGAGTATATGTGTTATGCCCTCAACAATAACCTGGAGGCCATGAGCTCCATGGGAACCAGATGAGGAGACCAGGATGAAGACAAGAGCACAGTGGAAATGACTCAAAGCAGGGAGAGGGAAGACAGAGAACCCAAGGCGGAGAGCTGTGCAAGGGAGATCTGCCTTCTAAGCAAGAAGAGCCCAGTGCGGAGACGGCAGACTCACGGGCCTTTCCTGAGTGCCTTTAAAGGTGAAACAGGCTTTGAAGACAGAAAGAGAGAAAGAGAGAGGGAGAGAGAGAGAGAGAAGTGATAGTGTGTGGGCAGAACAAAGAGGACACAGGACACACAGGACCAACTACAGTCACATAGACGCTGATTGCGCATGGGATGGGGCTCCTAGGCAGGCCCCAGGGAAAGTCACAAGTAAACAAAGCAACCAAACAGACTCCCAGGTCTTGAGGGCAGGGAAGCTGTCCTCAGACCACGCCACTGTGGCCACATGAGCCTCAGAGGGGAAAGGTGAACTTGGGACCAGTTGTGAGGAGGCAGGTCATGAGCTAAACTGCCAGCCTCACATGCGCCCTAGACAAGTCCCCTTCATCCAGATGTGAGACTTGAGGAAGATGAGGACTCTCACCGTCTTTGCAAACAAAGAGGCATCACATGACACTGTGGACCCAAAGGATATGAACGCAGAGCTCAGTGCAGGGAACGCTGAACACCTGTGTGAACACAGAATTACCACTGCACTGCTTGCTTGCAAAACCTCTGACCTACATTTGATTTCCCAGTACCCACACAAAGCCAGATGCACAAGGTGGTGCATGCACGAGGAGTTCGTGTAAAGGTAGGAGGTTCTGGTACACCTATACTTTCTCTCTCTCTCTCTCTCTCTCTCTCTCTCTCTCTTGCTCTCTGTCAAACCAATTAATTAATAAAAAATTTTTTAAAACATTATTCATTTACTCTCAAAGAGAAAGAGAGAGAGAGAGAGAGAATGGGCACACCAGGGCCTCCAGCCACTGCAAATGAACTCCAGACACACGTGCCACTTTGTGCATCTGGCTTTGATGGGTACTGGGGAATTGAACCTAGGTCCTTCGGCTTTGCCAGCAAGGGCCTTACCCTTTGAGCCATGTCTCCAGCCCTAATAAAATTTTTTTTTTTTTTTGCCCATTGTATGTATTATTTACTTAAATTTTACCCCACAGAGGGTTTACTAATGCCGAATGTTTTTTAAGATTTTATTTTATTTTAATTTTTTATTGACAACTTCTATACTTACATACAAAAAAACCCATGATATTTCCCCCTCCCCCCATTCCCCTTTAGAACTCCATTCTCCATCATATCCCCTCCCTCTCTCCATTAAAATATTTTTTTTAACTGCACCACTGGAAGCCCAATATCACAACTAGAAAACCTCACTGGGACTTGGGCTGAAAGTGGAGGAAGATGGCAGCATGGCC
Source organism: Orientallactaga sibirica (assembly GCA_036365145.1). NCBI lineage: Eukaryota > Metazoa > Chordata > Mammalia > Rodentia > Dipodidae > Orientallactaga > Orientallactaga sibirica. The sequence continues at coordinate 17,651,264 of JAEOAD010000041.1, read as the reverse complement.
CTAGCGTGGTAATGTACTGGGAAGGTCAGCGCTCACAGACACCATCTCTCCATGGCCTGCTGCTGCTTGGGAACAGCAGAGCTGGGAAGAAGAGGTAAAATTGTCACTACTGCCAATGCAAGATTTGTCATCCCTCTGCCTCAAACAGCAAAGAAGCAGGCACTGGGGAGCTGTCTCAGTGGTGGATCCTCAGCGCTCCTCATGTACAGAGGTGCACGTGTCTGTGATTCCAACACACCTATGGAATGGGAGACAGAGTCCAGAGAACCCCAAAGCTCGTGGGTCAGCTAGCCTAGCTTCTCAGTGGCAAAACGACAAGAGAGACCCAGAGACCCTCAGTCATGGAGGCAGGAAAGGACCAACACCCCAAAGGTGTCCTCTGACCTCCACACACACCATGCCGTGCATGCATGCACACACACACACATACCATGAACACGCAAGCATACACACACACACACACACACACACACACACCCCACACACAAAATATGCTAGTAAATAGCAAAGTAACATGAGGTATGTTCTCAGAGTGTCCAAACACTCATGATTTCTACCCACCTATGTACCGATCATGATAGCAGACGTAAAAGTACCCAGAAATAAATTTCATGAAAACATACCTTCACCATGTAATATATTTACTGAGGCAAAAATAAAATGAATATCAAGTGATATTCCTAGATAGATAGAAAGTCTGTATATGTTGTAAAAACAGTCTTTCATGCACATGGTTTAATAAATAAAATGAAATTCCAGCAAAAATCCCTAACAGCATAGCTGGGCATGTTAAGTTACGTGAAACTGGGTGGGAATGCACAGTGGATAGGAGACTAGCGATGTGTCACTGGGTTTATTAAAACGTGTTCGATGAGGTATTTATTCAGCAGTGCAGAACTGCCAGAAAACAGAGAAAGTTCAAACAACCAACAAAAATGTGGACACGGAACCAAGCCACACGGCACTCTTCAATGCAATGTGGGGTGCGTTTTTTTTAAGTTAGGAAAGAAAAAGCACTGAATTATTCCATCAATTCTGTTGGAATCACTGTTTAAATACGAAGGGTTTCACTCAAGCCGCCAAGCTCACCCTCTGGATCTATATAAATTACATATGAATTATACAACAACAAAGTCAAAAGAACGAGGGAAAGAAACATTTACTTATATATCTGATATGAAAACACATTCTGTAAACATGGTATCGAAGTAGAACCACTATGGGAAATTTTGATGGATTTGACAACCTTAAATTTTCATACAGTTTTAGATGTCAAAAAATAAGAAATGATAAATTGGGGGGGGGACCTAAATTACATGCAGTTCCCAAAGACTACTAAACAGCTCAATGTGTAAAGAATACCTGAAAATCCACAGGAAAACAGCATAGACCACGGAGACAAATGGGCAGTTTATAAAAAGCAGAGCCACGGGCAGCACGCAGCACGCGAAATCCAGTCACCTTTCCTCATGACCAAAGGAGAAAATCTTAGAACCACACATCAGCACTCTTAAAACGGCCCAAGTGGCAAAGATTTCAAACAATAACAGTTATTATTTTGTCAATGGCAGGCAGCTAGCTATCAGTCACCCTTCTCTTACCTGGCTGGGTGTGTCCATTCACATGAATTTTCCACATGAAGATTTTCAGTGTGCCTCAGGTCCCTCCTGTATGTGTCTCCTTGGGCTCAGCAACTCCATCTGGTGACCTTTCCTCCCTAAGAAAATAACCAGAAATCTACATTGAGCTTTGGTCTAAAGGTATAAATTGCAACTTTTCATTTCAAACCTGGGGAGGGGAAAGCCTAAATGTTTATCAACAGGATAGTTGACATTGAGTCAACTCAAAATAACTATTCATTTTGTGAATGTCCACAGTACATTATATAAACTCACTTTCTCAGAGACGCCTTTAACCACAAGGGAATCCCCATGATATATCTCCTTGTGAGAAATGTAGGGCACAGAATCACACACATCCCCGCCTTGACATCACCTTGTAAAAACAAACTTCTTTATCTTCATGTTTCCATCTGTAATCGTCATATTCTGCATTCTTTTTTAAATAACAAGCTGTGGAAATGTGTCCACGTGTGTTTGGGCTCAGGATCAGTCCCGAGACCACCCTGAGATTGTCAATTTGAATGTAGATGGCCACGCCGGAAGCCCCTTTCCCTCCCAGCTCAATCAGGGTGAATGATGGCCCTGTCAACGAAGTTCTCATCACTCACGACTCGTAGCTCACGCTGCTTTCAGAGCTGGCATATGCCATCGTTCCTAGAAAAGTGGCCATAGCATATGGCCAGTAGGTTGCATGCCTGGCCATGCTGGGAGCTGCAGTTGAGAGCACAAAACAGGAAGTCGCACATGGTCCCTGAGTGACCGGTGTTTCCATGGGTTTGACACATCAGCCAAAGCTGTGGCTTCTCTCGGTCAACCCACCTAGGGTGGAGCTATCACTGAGTGTAGCGCAGGGGCCATGGTTGCCTGGGCTTTTCCTTCACCTTGTTCAGGACCTTCACCCAGGAGGTAACAAAAAGATTGGCACTCCCCAGAGGGAGTTCTAGTTCTAGAAAGCTCAGACATCCAGTTGTTACCTTTGGGTCACACACTGCTCCCATGCTTGCTGGTTTGATCATTTGAAATGGCTCTGATTTCATGTTGATATTGTGCCTGAAGCTATCCTATGTCTGCTGCTCCTTCTGTGAGCATGGGCCCAGTCTCCTCTCCACGTGCTGCCTGGGAAGCATGCATTGACCCTTGGGATGCCATTTTTAGATGCCGGGTTCCTCCCTCCCAGGTATTGAAGAATGAACTGGAGTTAATTCCAGCACCCCACACACTTGTATCATAATACAGCGTCTCGAGAGTCAGAGAGAGAGGGACAGATAGAGAATGGGCGCACCAGCAGCCTCTCAGCTGCTGTGAACGAACTTCAGGCACATTTTCCCCCTTGTGGGCAAGTACAGCATGGCACCCTTGCATCACTTTTCGCATCTGGCTAACCATGGGACCTGGAGAATGGAATGGGCGTTCTTAGGCTTAGGAGGCAGATGCCTTAACCACTAAGCCATCTCTCCAGCCTGTGTCTCTTGCTTTATAGAGGACACAAATTCCTTTTAGCACCATGTTTTCTACCTCTTTTGGACACAGGGTCTCTCAAGGGCCTGAAGCTTATTCATTAGGCCAGACTGGCTGTCCAGCAAGCCCAGCGATCCTTCCATCTCTGTCACCTCACTATAGAATTAAATAGAGGCATGTCATGTGCCTCCATGCCTGACATTTTTACATGGCTCCTAGGACTTGAACTCAGGTCCTCAAGCTTGTGGGTCAGGCGCTTTACCAATTGTGCCATCTCCCCAGCACACCCCTTTAAAAGCTGCTTTACATCAACATCACATTTGGATCTGCGGTGGGCATGGAGATGGTCATTCTCTTGGCAATAACCCTTGTGTGGCTCTAGCCATGGTTAACTGCCCGTCCCTCAGCTATTTCCCTAATGTGGCTCTTGTTTTTTGCTTTGTTTGTTTCTGCTCACATCCTGCACTGCTCTGGATCTGGTTGGAGAACGTCTACACTGGCCCATGGGTACTGGCCCAGAACTCTACCCTCAACTGTATATTGTTGGTGGTGGTGGTTTTTCCAGGTAGGGTATCACTCTAGCTCAGGCTGACCTGGAATGACCTAGAATTCACTGTGTAGTCTCAGGATGGCCTTGAACTACGGCAATACCTCTGCCTCCTGAGTGCCATAACACCTGGCTCAACTGCATTTTTTTAAAAAATATTTTATTTATTTATTTGCAAGCTCACACAGAGAGACAGAAAGGGATAGAAGGGGCGCACCAGGGCCGCCTGTCACAGCAAACAAACTCCAGATACATGTGCCAGTCCGTGCACCTGGCTTTATGAGGGTCCTGGGGAACTGAGCCTGGGCCTCTTAGGCTTTGCAAGCAAATACCTAAACTGCTGAGCAATCTCTCCAGCCCTCCACTGGTTTTAATTCAAATGCATGTCTTCTCAAGTTGCTCTGTAAACCATAAGAGGCTGGTCAGCAGAGCTGGCCTTGGCACTGAGGGGCAGGGCTTGGGGTGGGTGCCATGCTCACTGACAGGGACCTCATTTCCTTTCTGCTTCCCTTTGTCTCTGGCTTGAGTTCTGCCCGACTGAGTGCCTGCTCCCTAGCTCTCCCATCAGAGGTCCACTGGACCACAGATCTGCCACCCTGTAGATGCAGAGCCAGTCCTGGGCAGGCTGGGGTCCAACAGAGTGAGGGGGCACCCCTGCCTGCCAGGGACAACCAGCCATCCAAGGCTCATGCTTGCCCAAGGCCAGAACTTGGCATTTGGCCTTAGACTGTGTTCCTTCATCCCCAAGCCATGTGAGCAGAGCTGTCCTGGAGACTGGGAGTAGCCCCCTTCACTGCTAAGGGGCTTTGGGTTGGGCTCAGGCCACCAGGCTTCCCGTGAGGGGGAATCTTCACCAGCAAAGGACCCGTCTGTGGTCATGCCCACAGAGAACAGGACTATCTAGGGGCCTGGAGTCAATTTTTCCTCTGTAACATTCCTTTAAGATAGTCTTAGGTGTTTGCTGCAAGCCCCCAAATCAACCCACATATGTTTTCAACTCCCACCACCTACTTTCTTCCTTTCTTTCCTTTTTTTCTTTTACTTCCCCTCAAAAGTATAAAAGGGGCACACCACATATGCATAAGAACAACAGAAAATGCCCGATGAAGGCAGCTGAAGTTGAAGCTGTGCTGTCAATCTGTGGAGCTCCGCTGAGGGCAGTAGACGGAGCGTGTGGGGACAGGCATCACAGCACTGTGGGGTCCATGTGGGGATAAAGTCCAGGAGAGATGGGTGCAGCTGCTCACACAGCCTCCAGATCCTGGGTAGGCTGTGTGTCATCCTGGCCACGACCCCTTGACATCATTAAGCTGGGACCTCAGGCCTTGTCACAAAGCCCTGCCAAGCATCTGTGGAGGATCGCAACTATTTTATGCTGGCATCCTCATTCTTTTCTTACTGAGGTGTATATTGTGCAAGCTTTAAGTCTCCCAAGCAGCCTCGGTCTACTTCTGGTTAGCAGGTTCTAGCACAAGCACAGATTAGGTATGGTCCTATCTAGAAGGTCTATAGCCACCTGCATATTCTCCTGAGTCAGGGGCAGGACTCCAAGCTGCAGATCTCATTACTTCTATCCTTTCTTCTCTCTGGGACATTCATTAAGCTCCTTCATGTTATTTTACTTAGTCCACATAATGAGCAATCAGTTCAAGTTCCTTAGACTCATCCACGTAACAGGCTCAGAGTTACCCTGCTCCTCACACAGAAGGAGAACTCAGACTGGACACAGCTCCATGGTAGAGAATGTGGCCGGTATGCCTGCAGCCCTGGATCCACCCTAACACCAAAAATTAGGCAAGCCAAATTATTAGAACTAAGAGGTATCAGAGCCCCGAGGCCTCTGCCTAGCTACTGTGGGTCAGGATGAAACACAGGCTTTGTGTTAAAAATCTCAATTTTAAGAAATTCTGTAGAAATTGTGGTCTGGGTGTAACCCCATGTCCAAACACAACCTGGCTTATTGGCAAAAAGACGGAAGTGATTTCCCTGTGTGGGACGATGGGAAATGTGCATCGAGGCAAGATGGGCCTGGAGGGCTGTGGGTAAAGCTCCTGCTGGTCAGATTCTGAGCCACGTGTTGCTTCCCAGGAAGCTGTCCTGGCCTTTCTCAAGCCAAGTTGTGTTGGCTGTTACCCATACATCCTACATACTCTGCCCAGAACTGCACAGTGGCTGTCAGGTCTCCCACATTACATGCACCCCACCCCACCCTGGCTGCCACCTCACTCTTGCTTCAACACCAGTGTGGACCCTACTTTGCCCATGCATTTGTTTATTATAAAAATTACTTTTCCTTTCTTTCTTTTTTCTTTCTTTCTTTCTTTCTTTCTTTCTTTTTTTTTTTTTTTTTTGGTAGGGTTTCACTATAGCCCAGGCTAAATTTGAATTCACTATGTAGTCTCATGGTATTCTTGAACTCACAACAATCCTCCTACCTCTGCTTCCCAAGTGCTGGCATTAAAGGTGTGCACCACCATGCCTACATAATTACTTTTTATTATGACATTACTCTATTCTCATAACACGAAACACAAAAGCAGAGGAAAGAACATAAGGGCTGAGGAGATGGCTTAGCTGTTAAGTGCCTGCCTGCGAAGCCTAAGGACTCCAAGGACTCTCCAGATCTTACATAAGCTAGACGCACAAAGGTGAGGCAGGTGCAAGGTCGCACATGCCCACTAGGTGGCACAAGCATCTGGAGTTCATTATAGTAGCTGAGGCCCTGGTGTGCCAATTCTCTATCTCCCCCCCCCCCGTCTCTCTGTCTCTTAAAAAAAAAAAGAACATAAAAGTCCCATCAGCCAGTCATTGCTCCACACATGGACACTTTTGGTTCTTTTTCACGTTGGTTTTCTATATATTTGTGTGTTTTATACACTTAAGATCAGGCATCATCTCAAATGTTAAATCATACTTTTTCACTATTATTACCATCATTTCCAATGTCACACAAAAAAAAAACAGCAATCACAAAAAAAAGTCTTCATAAGCATTATTTTGGACAGCTTGGTACTATTCCACAAACAGGAGACAGGGTGACTACTTTTCCCATTGCACAGTCACCAGGCATTCATCCAGCCATTCTATAGCATTTTACACTGTGACAACCAATGTTAATTATTGCCCGGACACACATTTCCATGCTTAGAATCATCCTTCAAAGCATTTACTAATGTGATTAAGAAGATGTAATCCTCCTGCCTCCTCCTGTCAGGCTGCTTTGATCAGGACCACCTGTAGGAAGGTACAGCCTGCAGGGAACTCCCTCTGACCTTAAGCTCCCACAAGTCTCTCTCGTCTCTGGAGGATTTGGGTTGCCTGAGCTGCTGGCGTCCGTCCACTCTCTTTTTCCTGCTGGTCATTTTCACTCCTGTTCTCAGTCTCACTGACTCCATGTTATCTCACTGCTAAATGGTCCCCACGTGCTCTGTAGCCCTCACTGGAAATCCACGGACTATAAGCCACAGATGAATGTCCAAATGTCCACACATGTTTCTTGCCACTTGTCCAGGAGTGTAACGGTGTGGGAAACATCTGGAACATTTTGGTAACAGCAATGAAGGCTGTTGTTCTCTAGTGTTTAAGAATGTCAAGGGGAAAAAAAACTCATCTATATTTGATGGACTCCTTTCTGGAACACAATGAACCAAGTAGGACAGACCAGAGTTTCTCATCTGAAGTCCCAGGCCACATTGCTTTGAAGATCCTCTAACTTACAGATGCTGGAAAAGTTAAAGCAACAAATCCATGCTTCCAGACCATGCCAGAGGTCATAGCTGAGCATTCTGTGTGACGCGTGTGAGAGTACTCATGCCATGTAGGATAGAGGTCACATGCAGCACCTATCAAGTGAGGTCAGGTATGCCACAAATCCTACCAGACACACGAGGTGACATGTGTGTCTCTGTTCTGATGAGGTGACCACCTTGCCCTTGTAAGACTCATAATTGAAATCAGATTGTATCTATAGTTTTGGTTTTCCACTGGGAGTCTACCCAAAGTGACAGACCAGTCATAGCTCTAAGTAAGACTGGGGCATAGGGCTGGTTTAAGAATATCTATGAATTTATATTAAGGTTGGGCCTCATGCACCCTGCATACCTTCTGCCCATGGTCAAGGGGTCAAGAAAGGTCAAGGATATAGAACCGCTGTTTTCTATTCTCATCATGCTTCCTACAGGTGATGGTGAGTTGAGTGATGATGAGAAGACAGTGAACCCCCCCCCATTGAACTTGAAAACTTGAACTTGAACTTGAAAAGAAAGATTATGCAGGATACTAGACACAGCTGAAGAGAGAATTCTATGATTGGAAAATAAACTTCAATTCTCACAAACCTCTGCAGAAGGAAGCAAACAGGCAACAAAGAATGACAGCATCAAGGTTAAGAGACATATCAGATTATATGAGATAATGTGAAGAAATATAAGAAATTAAATGTACCATTTAATATAAATATATGTGTGATTAAAATCTAAAAAGAGTAACAGAGACAATATTAATAATGTGTAAAATATTTCTAATATTTTAATGATAGGAATCTTCATTTCAGGGACTCCGATAAACATGGTAAATTGAAATCACCCATATTGAATTATACCCTAATAGAAGATACTGAATGCAGATGATAACGAGGGATATATGAAAATGACTCTTTGGAATGAAACAAGAATTAAGGACAGCAGGTACCCAGGAATGACAGGGTTGGCAAAATATGTAGGGTCCTATCTTCAAAGGGCTGCAAGGAACATAGGTACTGACCTGAAACTCTCAGCCAGTTAAATGCACTTTTCAAAAATGATGGACTAAAGCCATTTCCAAAGTCCATGGCTGACCCTTACTAAAGAGCCATTTATCAGGTGAACCTTGGGAAGAATGAATACCAGAAATATTTGAGATTCAAGAAAGAATGCCTATCAACAAAACAGTATGTACATTGGGAAGCCTAAACAAACATAGCCTATGGGAACAGCAGCACACTGCATGGTTAAAGTAGAGCTAAGAAAGAGAACTAGCACATGGAATTTATAATAAAGCACTCTATGTTTCCAGCATATTTATTAAAAGGGCCGAAGAAGCTCTAAGTCAAAAGGATCCTGCTTATTGTTCTGTCTAGGGTAATCAACAACATCATAGAAATAAAATGTTGAGTTTGGAAATAAGCTGGGGAGGAAAAACTCTCAAAGGAGTTTGAAAGACAACAGAATGAGACAAGAAGATTGAGAAGGGCAGGGCAGACAGAATGCATGAAATATATAACAAAAGACAGAATCTGAGTCCATCAGGGCTCACAGCAAGTACAGAGCAATTAATTTCCTAATTAAAAGATTATTAGGCTGGATTTAAAATCCCAGCCATATGCTAATTATGACACGCAAAGTATAATGCATGATGAGCAAAGGCAAAAGGATGGGAAATATATTCCAAACAAATAACTGAAGAAAGCTAGCACAGACATATAGTGCCTGCTAGGAAAAGCTTTATGTTGTAAAGCATTACTAGATGTTAAAAGGATAATGGCATACTGATAAAAGGCTTGATTTACCAAGAACTTAAAATAACTCAAAACACTTTGCACTTACACAGATTCAAAATATTGAACACATGGGCTGGAGAGATGACTTAGCAGTTAAACCACTTGCCTGCAAAGCCAGGTTTGATTCCCCAGGATCCACATAAGCCAAACGTACAAGGTGGCACATGCATCTGGAGTTCATTTGCAGCAGCTTAGAGGCCCTGGCATGCTCATTCTCTCCTTCCCTCCCTCCCTCCCCCCTCTGTCCCTCTCTATTTCCCTCCTCTTTTTTTTCTCCCTCTCATCAATAAGAAAAATACAAAATTTTGAACACAAAGTAAATGGAGTTAGAGAAAAATGGGTAAACCTGGCATCATAGCAGTGGGGTTAAAGTCACTTCTGCATAGCTGGGTGTGGTGGCACCTGTCTGTGTGCACAGCTGCTCAGGAAGTTGGGGAGGAAGGACCACTTGAGCCATGAGATCAAGGCCAGCCTGGGCAGCACAGCAAGTTCCATCTCCTAAAAGGAGAGAAAGAAAAGAAATACAAAACAAAACAAAAACCAGCAGTGATAGAGCACACACACAAAATGACTAAAGATAAAAATCTGAATATTTGATATTTGGATACTGATTAAGAGAGTGCTGTGATAGAAGTATATAGAATTAGAGAATAATTCTTCTACATATTCGATAATTATAATATTGATAATTTTGGGGGAATAAAGCTAATTGTATTTGAATGTTTGCATATCAGACACATATTTTTCTGATTACAAAAAATTTTTTTAAACTCTAAGACACAATTTTTATTTTCTATCTTTAGGCTATCTAAATTGAAATGTGTCTTAAACTGATGGTGTTGTTTTTTTCAAATGTGACATTTTTGAGATCAGGATATTTTTTGTAATCAACATCACTTTCAATTCAATATAATATTTTAAGTGTAAAGTCAATAACAATAGTTTGAAATTAAATCCATATATTTATAAAGTAAGAAATGCATTCTTAAAGCCTCATGGATAAAAATACTACTCATAATAAAAATTTAGAACTACACTTGAATATTTAAGATACTAAGAAATTCAGGATGGGGACTGGAGAGATGGCTTAGCAGTTAAGCATTTGCCTGTGAAGCCTCAGGACCCCAGTTCAAGCCTTGATTCTCCAGGACCCACCTAAGCCAGATGCACAGGTGGCGTATGCATCTGGAATTTATTTGCATTGGCTGGAGGCCCTGGTGCACCCATTCTCTCTCTCTATCTCTCGATCCATATATCTATCTGCCTCTTTCTCTCTCTGTTGCTCTCAAATAAATAAATAAACAACAAAAAAAGAAATTCAGAATGCAGCCAAAGGCATAATAAGAGGCAAATTTATAGCCTTAAAAAGAAAAATACTGAAAATTAGTAAACCACCAGAGTAGCAGGACAGATCTAACAAAGTAAAGAAAGGAAATGAAAAAAAAAAAGGCAAAATGAAATAAGGTGGAAATATCAACAAAGCCAAAACTGGTTCTTTGAAAGAGACACAAAATTAAGACATTCCCGAGAGACAACGAGGTCAACACTTAAAGGAGTGAGAGTGGAGCTCACACTGCAGAGATGAAAGCACAGGCCTTTACCACGGACACTTATGCTGTCAGAGCAAAGTCACCCTGAGGAATGAAACAAATTATTAACATGGCTGCAAGATCCAGTAGTCACTAAGTCTCCATTTGAATATGATTTGACCTTGGATCCAGATTTAAAAATATACTATCAAAGAAAATGTAGGTGATTTCGCAGTGAGCCTTATCAAGTACTGTGTGATTTAACCCCACACCTCTTCCAGAGACTATAGAAAGAATAACTATTTCTATAATTTTTTAAATCAGGGCCAGGTGTGATGGTACACATCTGTAAGTCCAGCTACCAAGAGGTTGAGACAGGAGTATTGCGAGTTTAAGGTACGCTGAGCAGTTTAGTGGTGAGACCCAGTTAGCGGTTAAGGCACTTGCCTGTGAAGCCTAAGGATCCAGGCTCAATTCTCCAGGTCCCATTTAAGCCAGATGCACAAGGTGGCACATGTGTCTGGAATTCATTTGCAGTGGCTAGAGGCCCTGGCACTACCATTCTCTCTCTCTCTCTCTCTCTCTGTCATAAATAAATAAATAAATAAATAACATATTTAAAAAATAATAAAAGGGTTGAGGATATACAGTTCAGTGTAGATTACTCATCTAGCACACATGAGGCCCTGGGTTTGATTTCCAGTACTACAAAAAATATATATTTAGGCACATTGCAAGATTGCAGGTGTGTCTGGCACATGAACAAAGGCATGTACAGATGCACATGCTTTGGCACTAACAGAGTCACAAACAAATGGAATCTACATCCAGTTGTCAATATTTAGAACTTCTGTTTAGCCAACAGGCTCAGCACGGTGAGTAAAGATCAAGTAAAGATCAGACAAGCAGGCCACAGGAGCCCAGGCCCTTCTCCTCTGCAGCAGGGTGGAGCCGTCAGTGACCTGAGTCCTCCCTCACGCAGGGGAGCACGGAGAGTTCAGAGCATCGCGGTGGCACAGGTCACGGAGCACCAGCACAGTCCCAGAGGCCACAGCCGCAGCAGAGACATCAACAGTGTCAAATATCGGTGAGAGTGGGCCAAGCTCACAAAGACAACAGGGAGTGAAAAAAGACACCCCAGAGGAATTCTGTTTCCACTGAGGTCAGAAAGCCACCGACCCGTTGAGCGCGCACGCACCACGTGTGAAGGATGAAGAAAGCACACAAGACAAGACGGGCAGGGAATTGCAGAGGCGGCCTCAGTGGCACGAGACTAGGTTTGCTGTTTCCTGCAGATCCAACCCTTCCTCTCGGCATTTCCTTCCATGAAGGTGTCCCTGTGGCAAATCTCGCTCTTTTTGTTTTCTTTTTTTCTTTTTGGGGGGAAGGTGAGAAGAGGATTGAACCCACAGTTGCACACATGCCAAGAACACGTGTGCGTGCTGAACTACACCAGGAGCATGGTCTTTGAAAGAGCCTCTCACCATCTTTCTTGCTGAGTGTGGCAACACACGCTTGTAAACGAGAAGGTGGAGGCAGGAGAATCCCTGGGACTATCAGTCTAGCCTAATTGGTGAACTTCAGGCCCATGGTAGATACTGTCTCAAAAATGTGGATGGGGGCTGGAGGGATGGCTTAGCAGAACAGGCATTTGCCTGCAAAGCCAAAGGACCCAGGTCCCATTCCCCAGGACCCACATTAGCCAGGTACACAAGGGGGCTCATGAGTCTGGAGTTTGTTTGCAGTGGCTGAAGGCCCTGGCGTACCCGTTCTATCACTCTCTCCCCGCTCTTTCTCTGTAAAATAAATAAATAAATAAATAAATAAATAAATAAATAAATAAATAAATAAAAATATATATTTTTTGAATGTAGATGGGGGCTGGAGAGATGGCTTAGCAGTTAAGGCATTTGCCTGTGAAGCCAAAGGACCCTTGTTCAATTCTCTAGGACCCACATAAGCCAGATGCACAAGGGGCACATGCATCTAGAGTTCGTTTGCAGTGGCTAGAGGCCCTCCTGGTGTGCCCTTTCTCTCTCTATCTGCCTCTCTTCTATCTCTCTTTCTCTCTGCTTGCAAATAAATAAACACTATATATATACTGGGCATGGTGGCGCACGCCTTTAATCCCAGCACTTGGGAGGCACAGGTAGGAGGATTGCCATGAGTTCGAGGCCACCCTGAGACTACATAGTTAATTCCAGATCAGCCTGGACCAGAGTGAGACCCTACCTGGAAAAACCAAAAAAAAAAAAAAAAAAAAAAAAAAAGGATGGCATCAAAGAGGAATGACATCCAAGGCTATTCTCTGACATCCACACACATGTGTGCATGCGCATCCATACCCCAGCATACACATGAACACATGCACACATACAAAACCACATGTTCAATGAGCCACACCTACACATGTGTGTCACACCTACTGGCTGCACGGTGGACCACTGTTAGCACAGCAGAGGCTGGCTGTCCCCAAAGGACTCCCGGCCAGCAAGGGCTGCCTGACACCAAAGTGACAGCAGCCAGCAACACCCACTGTGATAAAATGAAGGAAGGTAGGGAACCTCACGCCAGGCGGGTATTCATCTTCTCCCCACTGCTCCCTTCTGGGCCAGGAATAGCCTCCAGCTGTGGGCAAGGCAAGGCGTGCCAAGCAACCTGTGTGAACTCGAGGAAGAAAGCTGCCTGCCTGCCTGCCACCCATCACTCTCAACACCTCACTGCCCATCACACTGACCGCTCTCAACACCTCACTGCCCATCACACTGACCATTCTCAACACCTCACTGCCCATCACACTGACCGCTCTCAACACCTCACTGCCCATCACACTGACCACTCTCAATGTCTCACTGCCCAACACACTGACCACTCTCAACACCTCACTGCCCAACACACTGACCACTCTCAACACCTCACTGCCCATCACACTGACCACTCTCAATGCCTTACTGCCCATCACATTGACCACTCTCAACACCTCACTGCCCATCACACTGACCACTCTCAATGCCTCACTGCCCGTCACACTGACCAGTCTCAACGTCTCACTGCCCAACACACTGACCACTCTCAACACCTCACTGCCCAACACACTGACCACTCTCAACACCTCACTGCCCATCACACTGACCACTCTCAATGCCTTACTGCCCATCACACTGACCACTCTCAACACCTCACTGCCCATCACACTGACCACTCTCAATGCCTCACTGCCCGTCACACTGACCAGTCTCAACGTCTCACTGCCCAACACACTGGACAGGTCTCACTGCCTGTCATACTGGACAGGTCTCACTGCCCATCACGCTGGGCAGGTCTCACTGAACATCATAACGGGCAGTTTGATACAAGATAGTATTGGTTCATTCTCATTTTGGTTTTGTCTGGTAAACATTTCTGTACTCATTTCTTTACAAATCACTTTTAATCTTCAGCACTTCTTTTTTTAAAATACTTTATTATTTATTTATTTGAGAGAGAGAGATACAGACATAGGCAGGTAGAGAGAGAGAGAGAGAGAGAGAGAATGGACATGCCAGGGCCTCCAGCCACTGCAAACGAACTCCAGATGCACAAGGTGGTGCATGCATCTGGCTTACGTGGGTCCTGGAGAATCGAGCCTCGAACTGGGGTCCTTAGGCTTCACAGGCAAGTGCTTAACCGCTAAGCCATCTCTCCAGCCATCTTCAGCACTTCTTGCACATGAAACTTGCTCTTCCTCAAGGGAGTATGCACAGGGAGAGAGTGTTTAGAACTTGGGTGAGCCACAGTGGTGCATACTGACAGGCAAATGCTGACGAAGATGAAGGGAGAGGATTTTGAGTTCAAGTGCAAGCTGTGCTATACCTTAACTGTAACGGCGGTTCATGCCTATAATACCAGCCCTTCGAAGACTAAGGCAGGTAGATTCACACCAACCTATCTACATAGTGAGTTCAAAGCCAGCCTGGGCTACAGAGCTCAAGACCTTATTTCAAACAAAAAAAACAATAAATATCAAACAAATAAAAATTAAAAAAAAATAGAATTTAGGCTGGGAGTGAAAGAGAAAGGCCGGTCTCTTAAGACACCTTTCCTAGTCACGCTGACTGCACTTCCTGTGAACTCCTACGTCACACGAAGATCACCTGTACATTTAGGATCAGAGAACTTCCTAACACATGCCAAGAAATTCTGTCACTTACTATTCTAAATAACGTAGCTGCTTACCAAACAACACAAAACCAAATGAGCCAAGGGAAGCCGACTTGTGAAAACATCCCACCGTTCAATGTCCATCCTGTGGATGGACAAACAGGTTGTCAGGTGGCAGGGTTAGCAGGGGAGACATTCAATGGTTGTGACATGGACTTGCTGGCTCAGGGAAGGCGGGTGATCTGACAGGATCTGACAGTAACACGCACTTTGTTTTTTCTGTCGAGAGGGCAAAAGCTGCAGGGGACTGCCCCCCTCCAAACCTGTGGGCCATGAACACTCAGTTAAGCATTTCAGCGTCATCATTTTTAGAGCAATTAAGAGACTCACTCTTTTTTTGCTCCATGCACCATTCGGCCAGCTGGCCTGCAGCTTGGTCACTAGCGCTGACTCTAGGTGGAACTGGGACCGTGAGATTGTAAACGCTGTGCCTTGGAGAGCCTGGGTCTACCTGGAGTTTCCACGGAGCCTAATGCTTGTCTATGGAACAAAGGCATTTACCTCCCCAGGGAGGAGCCGAACAGATGTGGTCTTCTTCGTGCTTCCGCCCAGCACACTGAATGCACACACCCTATGCACCTCGCTGCCCTGGACTCCGAAAGCCATGGCATGGGGCCACATCCAGATCTGCGGTCACACCATCCCCGCTTTCCAGTCACTAGCTATGTAGCATAGTGTCATTTAAAACCTTTTCCTTATCAAAGTTTCCTCATCTATAAGTACAGATAATTACATCTGTGACTCTGAGCTATTATAAATATTATATGAAATAAAGTTTAATAAGAACCCAGCTTGGTGCTTGATACATAAGGAATCAACAAATGATATTTGTTTCTCTTATGGTAAGTTTTTATAAAGATAACTTCTAGAATGCTTTGCTACTAGAGCTCTATTAGCATCTATTTTATCAGTTGTAGCTGCCCTAATGTTGCTATTCATGGCCTCCTGGTAGTTGACCAACCATGGGCAGAGGCATTGCTGTGATATCTGGAATTCTGAAGGGTAGTGACAACTTTGACCCAACAGCAGAGAAAAGCCACTGGAAGCTTCTAAACAGAAGGATGATATTTGGAGAGGAGGAAAATGGCACAGAGACAGGCAGACAACACCAACCTATCTACATAGTGAGTTCAAAGCCAGCCTGGGCTGCAGAGCTCAAGACCTTATTTCAAACAAAAAAAACAATAAATATCAAACAAATAAAAATTAAAAAAATAGAATTTAGGCTGGGAGTGAAAGAGAAAGGCCGGTCTCTTAAGACACCTTTCCTAGTCACGCTGACTGCACTTCCTGTGAACTCCTACGTCACAGGAAGATCACCTGTACATTTAGGATCAGAGAACTTCCTAACACATGCCAAGAAATTCTGTCACTTACTATTCTAAATAACGTAGCTGCTTACCAAACAACACAAAACCAAATGAGCCAAGGAAGCCGACTTGTGAAAACATCCCACGTTCAATGTCCATCCTGTGGATGGACAAACAGGTTGTCAGGTGGCAGGGTTAGCAGGGGAGACATTCAATGGTTGTGACATGGACTTGCTGGCTCAGGGAAGGCGGGTGATCTGACAGGATCTGACAGTAACACGCACTTTGTTTTTCTGTCGAGAGGGCAAAAGCTGCAGGGGACTGCCCCCCTCCAAACCTGTGGGCCATGAACACTCAGTTAAGCATTTCAGCGTCATCATTTTTAGAGCAATTAAGAGACTCACTCTTTTTTTGCTCCATGCACCATTCGGCCAGCTTGCCTGCAGCTTGGTCACTAGCGCTGACTCTAGGTGGAACTGGGACCTTGAGATTATGGCGCTGTGCCTTGGAGAGCCTGGGTCTACCTGGAGTTTCCACGGAGCCTAATGCTTGTCTATGGAACAAAGGCATTTACCTCCCCAGGGAGGGCCGAACAGATGTGGTCTTCTTCGTGCTTCCGCCCAGCACACTGAATGCACACACCCTATGCACCTCGCTGCCCTGGACTCCGAAAGCCATGGCATGGGGCCACATCCAGATCTCTTGGTCACACCATCCCGCTTTCCAGTCACTAGCTATATAGCATAGTGTCATTTAAAACCTTTTCCTTATCAAAGTTTCCTCATCTATAAGTACAGAGAGAGTGTTTAGAACTTGGGTGAGCCACAGTGGTGCATACTGATAGGCAAATGCTGACGAAGATGAAGGGAGAGGATTTTGAGTTCAAGTGCAAGCTGTGCTATACCTTAACTGTAACGGCGGTTCATGCCTATAATACCAGCCCTTCGAAGACTAAGGCAGGTAGATTCACACCAACCTATCTACATAGTGAGTTCAAAGCCAGCCTGGGCTACAGAGCTCAAGACCTTATTTCAAACAAAAAAAACAATAAATATCAAACAAATAAAAATTAAAAAAAAATAGAATTTAGGCTGGGAGTGAAAGAGAAAGGCCGGTCTCTTAAGACACCTTTCCTAGTCACGCTGACTGCACTTCCTGTGAACTCCTACGTCACAGGAAGATCACCTGTACATTTAGGATCAGAGAACTTCCTAACACATGCCAAGAAATTCTGTCACTTACTATTCTAAATAACGTAGCTGCTTACCAAACAACACAAAACCAAATGAGCCAAGGGAAGCCGACTTGTGAAAACATCCCACCGTTCAATGTCCATCCTGTGGTTGGACAAACAGGTTGTCAGGTGGCAGGGTTAGCAGGGGAGACGGACATTCAATGGTTGTGACATGGACTTGCTGGCTCAGGGAAGGCGGGTGATCTGACAGGATCTGACAGTAACACGCACTTTGTTTTTTCTGTCGAGAGGGCAAAAGCTGCAGGGGACTGCCCCCCTCCAAACCTGTGGGCCATGAACACTCAGTTAAGCATTTCAGCGTCATCATTTTTAGAGCAATTAAGAGACTCACTCTTTTTTTGCTCCATGCACCATTCGGCCAGCTTGCCTGCAGCTTGGTCACTAGCGCTGACTCTAGGTGGAACTGGGACCTTGAGATTGTAAACGCTGTGCCTTGGAGAGCCTGGGTCTACCTGGAGTTTCCACGGAGCCTAATGCTTGCCTATGGAACAAAGGCATTTACCTCCCCAGGGTGGAGCCGAACAGATGTGGTCTTCTTCGTGCTTCCGCCCAGCACACTGAATGCACACACCCTATGCACCTCGCTGCCCTGGACTCCGAAAGCCATGGCATGGGGCCACATCCAGATCTGCGGTCACACCATCCCCGCTTTCCAGTCACTAGCTATGTAGCATAGTGTCATTTAAAACCTTTTCCTTATCAAAGTTTCCTCATCTATAAGTACAGATAATTACATCTGTGACTCTGAGCTGTTATAAATATTATATGAAATAAAGTTTAATAAGAACCTAGCTTGGTGCTTGATACATAAGGAATCAACAAATGATATTTGTTTCTCTTATGGTAAGTTTTTATAAAGATAACTTCTAGAATGCTTTGCTACTAGAGCTCTATTAGCATCTATTTTATCAGTTGTAGCTGCCCTAATGTTGCTATTCATGGCCTCCTGGTAGTTGACCAACCATGGGCAGAGGTATTGCTGTGAGATCTGGAATTCTGAAGGGTAGTGACAACTTTGACCCAACAGCAGAGAAAAGCCACTGGAAGCTTCTAAACAGAAGGATGATATTTGGAGAGGAGGAAAATGGCACAGAGACAGGCAGACAGGGGTGAGCGAGCCCGCCAGGAAGCACACAGCAGCCTGGTAGAGGTGATGGTGCCAAGAACAGTGTCAGCCAGGGCCTCAAGTTTGTGCATCTGGCTTACATGGGATCTGGAGAGTCGAACATGGGTCCTTAGGCTTTGCAGGCAAGAGCCTTAACTGCTAAGCCATCTCTCCAGCCCAGGTCTTGAGATTTTATTGCCTGATGCCACTTTCTGTTTGTGCTCTGCTTCCTGACTGTGGATGTGATGTGACCAGCTGGCCTCCTGCTTCTGCTGTAGTGCCTGCCCTCCCTACCATGATGCACTGTATGCCTTCACACTTTAGTAAAATAAACCCTTCCTCCTTGAAGGTTCCTGTCAACTTTTCAATCACAGCAAAGAGAAAAGTAACTAAGACAGTGGGGAAGGGTGGGTCCAGCTCAGCCACAGCTATGATGGATAGGTCTACTAAGGGCTCATACACTCCTCACAGTGCTCAGGTTTCATATAGCCCACGAGCCAGCCACATCAGCACCTCCTGATGGCTTGCCAGGAATGCAATCCCAGGCTCTACCCAGGGCCCTGAAACGTGTGTGTGTGTGTGTGTGTGTGTGTGTAAACCAGATGCCCAGGACTGAGGGACAGTGACCTCAAGGACATTCTCACTAAATCAAATGGAATGTGGACCAATTATTTTTCAGAGGACCAATATTAACTCTGGGTCATGGCTGTGGAAGCGTGTCTGTGGAAGGGAGGGGACATGCTAGCATTATTTCCATATGGCAGCCACCGCACACCAGTGAGGCCACGGAAGTGACTCACAGGCGTTCCTCTCCCCTCCCCTGCCAGTTGGGCTTTGTTTGCTTTTCCTTTATATAGATTTTTGTGTCTCACGGAGGAGAGCCAGGGCTCTGATAATTACACACACCACCTCCTACCCTCGTAATGCTGGCACTGAATGCATGTCAAAACAATAATGCAACAGAGCAAACAAGTCCAACGAGAGGCAGACACTGCCGGCCCTGCCTGGCCGTCTGCTGGGAGAGCCCGGCCAACGGTCCTCATCCTCAGAGCCACCGCGCAGCACTGCCCCATCCTGGAACTTCCTCTGTCCCAGACCCTCCACTTGTCCCTTCCCAGGAAAGCAGCAATCAAAGTCAGCACCACATGTGAGCAGAGCTCAGGTCTTTTCTGCCGTCTCTCCCCGTGACCCTCAAACCTGAGAACTTCAAGGGAGCCTGATGGACAGGGATCGACAAGTGCGCCTCCGGGAGCAGAGGCCCAGGTACAGGGTCCGTGTTGCAAGGAAAAGGTCCTCTCCTCCAGGTGGCAGCTCTGCGGAAGTAATGGTGGGTCTGCCGAGGGCATTCATTTCCTCAGGAAAGGGAGGGAAAGCACCATTCCCAGGGCTGTGCACTAGAAGCAGAGCGCCTCCCTGCTCTGGCTGATCTCCACTGTGAGAGCTCATATGTTCTCCAAACAGCTTCACAGCGGTCCACCACCCCCATGGCAAGAAGTTATCATGGATAAGAAGGAGAGTCGAAGAACATGCTGTGGGCTGTAGCTAGTGAGATAAAGAATGTCCAGAGAGCCATGCCCACCCTGCAAGGGGCCAGGACAGCCGCCTGCATGCAACCTGCCACCGAGACACAAAACAAAAGAAGACTCGCCACTGCTCATATCCATGCCACCTGAGATCCCCTCAGGGATGGAGATGCAGCTTACTACAGCCTTGGGAACAAGACTCCCTCGTTTTCTCAGGCCCAGAGAAGGAAAGGTGCGTGCAGCAGGTCCAGAGGGTACGGTGAGTAACCCTGCTCCTAGGACGAATGCCTGCAGGAACCCACTGTGCTTGGAATTCCATGCTGGGAATCGCCGTGATGGATCTGTAACAAGGTAACAGGGCTCTACCACAGGCCACGGCATCCATAGCAAAGCTAAGTGTGTGCCAGTACTTGAAATCAGCCCCCTGGCATGCAGTAAGGCCTGATGGAGTCTGAACACTCAAAGGTGTACATCAAGGGGCTGGAGAGATGGCTTCGTGGTTAAGCGCTTGCCTATGAAGCCGAAGGACCCCGGTTCGAGGCGCGATTCCCCAGGACCCACGTAAGCCAGATGCACAAGATGGTGCATGCATCTGGAGTTCGTTTGCAGTGGCTGGAGGCCCTGGTGTGCCCATTCTCCCTCCCTCTCTCTCTCTCTCTCCTCTCTCTCTCTCTCTGCCTCTTTCTCTATCTGCCTGTTGCTAATAAATAAACAAAAAAAATATTTTTTAAAAAGTGGACATCAAAAGCTGGGCGTGGTGGCGCACACCTTTGATCCCAGCACTCAGGAGGCAGAAGTAGGAGGATCACCATGATCTTGAGGCTACCCTGAGGCACAAAGTGAGGCTACACAGTGAACTCCAGGTCAGCCTGGGCCAGAATGAAACCCTACCTCAAAAAACAAACAAACAAAAAAGTGGACATCAAGTGTTCATCTCCCTAGAATGGCTCGTGTTGAGCTGGTCACGGTCAGTGATAAAAGATCTATGGACAGGCCAGTTGAAATTTCCAAGTATAGGAGCAAGAAGCAGCGTCAGACATACCCAGAGGCTTATTAACAGCATAGAGGGCCAGTCCTGTTCCTAGACACCCTTCGAGTGTTCCCTGCCCCCCGCCTACTCCATGAAATGGGTTCCTCGTGATCACCTGATGGGGTAAGACATATGGGTGGCTTCATATGTCATACGGGAGGTCATCTTCATCCAGCGGTCCTTGTGCCATCGCGCCTCCCTCTATGTCACTGTGCACCTCTGATGGCCCACGGAGGAACCCCAGGAGGACTCCGACCTACAGACCTGTGTCTTGGAATCTGTGTTTCCAAACACATCCCTGGCAAGTCCGGTCAAAGGTTCCAAAACTTTATCCCTAGGAGAGGAAAAGAACACACGAGTCGACATTCAGCCCGCCCGCCTGCTGCAGGAGCCCCATTGGGACATGAGGGTAACTGCCCATCAGCTACTATGACACCTGTCGCCCAAGGACAGCGGAGTTAGTTTTTTCCATCCACGAGGAAGGTGTGGCAGGCTGGCTTGGATGGGGTAGAGTGTCCTCAAGGCTCTGCATTCTGGAGTTTAGTCCCCACCCTGAAAGGTGTTCAGAGGAGGTCCTTGGGAGGGGATTCGGAATAAGCCATCCTGATTGAACCTTTGTTTTGTTTTGATTTGTTTTGCTTTGCTTTGCTTTGTTTTTCGAGGTAGGGTCCCACTCTAGCCCAGGCTGACCTGGAAGTCACTCTATAGTCTCAGGGTGGCCTCGAACTCACAGTGATCCTCCCACCTCTGCCTCCCGAGTGCTGGAATTAAAGGCATGAGCCACCACGCCCAGCTCATGACTGAATCTTAGTAGTAGCCCTTTAAGAACAGAGGGAGTCTGGAGAGCACAGACATACACACGCCCAGGATCCCCTTCCAGTCAGTGCTGGGGATCTGGCTACGACTCTCGACCCAGCATATCACCTATCAAAGGGAAGGGGCAAGAACGATGCCCCTGTGTGGGAAGACAGTGCTGCCACCCCTGCCCAGGGACTCCTGCGCTCTCTGCCTGGACGCGGGATCCATGCCAGGGAGCAGATTAATATTCCATGGCCCTCCGTTGTCCTTTAGCTCTGAACACCAGCTGTGAGACATCTAAGCCAGCTCCAGCCTCAATTCTATCAGTACTTAGGCACCCAAAAGGATCAAAGTCAACAGAAATTCCGTTTCGCAAATTATCTTCAGGAGCCGTTAAGTTGTTATAAAGAGACTAAGAAAGCCTGTTACGATGAGTGTGTTAGAACAGAGCATGTTCCAGAAAGTGTTGAGATGGAGGGCGATGGTTTAATTGGAGACGCGGGCCACTCTGCCTTCTCTGTCGATGTTCCAGTAGGCGACCACGGCTCCTGGGGTTCCCTCCATGAGTCTCTCTGTGCAGCAGAGAATCCCGACTCTATTTTTGCTTCACCCCCAACATTTGACATCCAGCAACAGAAGCAGTTTTAAGGCCCCTTGAATGGCTCAGAAATCAATTCTGCCGTCATCCCTGATCACATAGCAGATAAAAGAAGCCAAGGAAAGCGGAGAGAGACTGCACCTCGCCCAGTGGAAGGAACGTTAAATAGAATTAGATCTCAGTCAACAGCTAGATTATAGTATCACGTTTCTGACAAGATTACAAAAAGCAGATTAATCCTCTCAGCAGACCTTAATTGTGGGAAAGGCTTCCGTGCCCGAAATCCACCAGGGGTAGAGACAGGGAGGCCCTGGCAGAAGAGTGCTCGGGGCCAGGACCAGCGCTGTGCAGTGGGATGGCCCATGGGCAGACTGGTGCCTGGGGTCATGCACAGCCCCAAAACTCTCTCACGAAAGGCCTCCATTGTTAAATTACCAGGGCTCCAAAGCCCTCAGCAAATCCTTCCGAATGTCAACATATTCAGTGAGTTTAGGGTCAGCTTTTTTTGTTGTTTGTTTGGTTTGGTTTGGTTTTTTGAGGTAGGGTCTCACTCTAGCTCAGGCTGACCTGGAATTCACTATGTAGTTTCAGTGTGGCCTCGAACTCATGGTGATCCTCCTACCTCTGTCTCCCAAGTGCTGGGATTAAATTATGAAAAACACACCAAAAACCAGAAAAAGGGTCTTGCTTGCTAAACCGCTTGCCGTGTGAACATGAAAACCTGTGTTCACACCCTCAGCACCCCTGTAAAAGCTGGGTGTAACAGTGGCATGTCTGTCTTCCAAGTGCTGGAGAGGCGGAGGCAGCAGGGTTCCTGGGCTTGCTGGCTTGCTAGTCCAGCCCAATGGGCAAGCTGCAGGGTCAGTAAGAGACTCTGTGTTGAAAATGAAGGTGGACAGTGATTAAAGGCGACACTCGTAATCAACCTCTGGCCTCCACACGCACGTGCATATGACCCTAAACACAGAGATGCACCCCCACATCACACATAGGAGCATGCATACACATGCATGTAACCCCATACATACATACACATGTTAAAAAAAAAAAAAACAAGCAAACAAAAAATAAAAAGAAGGAAAAAAAAAGCCACAATGGAAAGTCATTCTATGGATGGCCTGGGGCATGACTAGAGCGCCCCTGAGCAGAGGGTGACCTTGGGAGGGGCTGCAGCACTGACTCCAAGACTCCTGGGAGCCCTCACAAGCCACTTCTCTGGATGGTAAGCCCCTTTTCCTACCATCCAATCTGCACACCCAGGGCAGAGGCTACTGTTACTGGGTGGATTGTGTCTTTCAAAATAGGTTGCAGTCCTAGCCCTCAATCCTTTAGAACTGAACTGTATTTGGATTGAGTTTCTTTAAAGTAAAATGAGATCACAGAGTGGAGCCAGACCCCAAATGGCTGGTGTCCTCAGAAGACTTCAGGACACAGACATGTGTCAAGGCATGGGGACAGCTGCCTGAAGACATGGGGAAAAGATGGAGTCTGCAGGCCAGGAAAAGAGGCCTCCAACAGATGCCGCCCTGGCCACACAGTGGGTTTTGACTCACAGCTTCCAGGATTGGGGGGTGGTGGTGGAAGTTCTGTTATTGGACTCACCACATGCTGTGGCATCGTGGTGACCCCCTAGGCTCAATGGTGACGAGAAGGACAGACGGCCTCCCACGTGCACACGACCACTAGGATCAAAAGGAAAGGCGGTCCTGGCACACCTCCTGAGAAGGACTAACCTAGGAGTCCAGCAGCTGGACAGTGGCCCAGTCACAAATGGTCTCATGATGACAAACACTGGGAAGTGAGACCTACCCAGGCTCACCCTGGAGACAAGGGGGTCCAGGAGAGCAGTTGGAATCTCCCTTTCTGAGCAGCATGGGGCTGAACCACAGTCCAGCTGTGTTCAGACAGCATAGGGGCCTGCCTCTGCCCTTGGAGTAGAGACCCCTGAAAATACCAGGACGCTAAAAGGCCCCAAAGATCAGGAGCCCTGCAGATATCACCACCAGAAGCTATCTTCCTTGATACATTGGGACCAGTATCTATATCATCTATTATCCATCTATCTATCTATCTATCTATCTATCTATCTATCTATCTACCTACCTACCTACCTGTCTATCTAGAGTATAGACATTCAAATTCCCAGGAGCCTGGGGAGTTGCGTCAGCGAGGCTAAGCAAGGACTCCTGCTTTGGAAGCCGTTTTCCATGAGACTGGTGGAGGTGCGCAGGGCAGCGAGGAACTGCCCTGGGTGGAAAGGCCTTGAAGGTGGGACCTCTTCTATGTACCCATATTCCTATGACCAATGAGTGAATGCACGCACATGGGAGTTTCTCCCCAAGGGGAGGAACTTTGTTTACATTTCTGAGAGATAAAGCACCAGCCCTCACTGCCCTCCAAACACATGACAAGCAACGACGGGGCATGGATTTGCTCTAGTAATGACTCCCATATTTATGCAGCCATAGACATTTGCATAATCCTTCACATTCCATTTGACTAATGACCCTGCCGGGACACGTAGCTGCACAGATGGAAAAGCTGAGTCCCCATGGGCATGTTTAGTGGCCTGTCAACCACCACAGCTGGCAGTAGAGAGACCAGTGCCCTGGCAGCCATGCAGCCTCCTGTGAGTTGTCTCCATCCATACTGTAGGGTGACCCTGCTGACCCCAGGCCAAGGTGAGGCCCTGCAAGTGAGCTTGGTGACCCTTGTCTCTTCCTACACTTGTGTATTCTGAGCTTGAGGCCACGGAGGGAGGAGAGGGAGGCCCTGAGTCTGGGTGGGGATCACCTCACAGGTGAGGTAGGTGGAGCAGGCTGGCCTCTTGCAAGCCCCTCCCAACTACCATGCAAGGTGGGAGGAGCCTGCTGCTGCCTCATCTCTCCTTCCTGGCTTCCTCACTGGGAGCTGGAAGGAAAACTCCAAATACACCCAGGGCCTCTGCCCCAACCTTCTTTTTAAAGTGTGTGTGTGTGTTTGTGTGTGTGTGCACGCGCATGCGTGCGCACGCACTCATGTCCAGGTGTGTCCATGCATGTGGGGGCCAGAGGATAAACTCAAATAAAATCCTCAGGAACATATCCACCTTTTTATTTTATTTTTTAATTTTAAAGCTTTTTTTTAAAAAAAAATACTTTTATTCACTTATTTGCAAGCAGGGAGAGAGAATGGGCATATCAGGACCTCTAGCCACTGCCATAAATTCCAGATGCGTGTGCCACTTTGTGTATCTGACTCTACATAGGTGCTGGAGAATCAAACCCGGGTCATTAGGCTTTGTCAGCAAGCGCCTTAACCACCGAGCAATCTCTCCAGCCCCACACCTTTTTATTTTTGAGGCAGGATCTCTCATCTGCCTGGAATATACCCCTCAGGCTAGCCTGGCTGAGCAGAGAGGCAGGGGTCCTACTGTCTCTGCATTCCAGTGCTGGGACTTCAGGAGCAGACTACCACGTCGGAGGTGCCTTCGGCAGTCCAGCAACCATTCTGGGATCGTTGTAGGGTTTGCAGACTCTGGAATATCAGAAAATGCCACCATCTCGGTCCTCTTAGAGTTCTCTATGGACCATGGCAGGCACCTCAGTGTGGGTATGTGGACGGTGTTGGGGCACAGCCTGGTCACTGGTCACTGAGTGTCACCAGCAGCCAGTTCTGGTGGGCATAGCAGAGGGCTGTGGAGGGCTCCTGGGAGAACTTTTGTCCTTTGGATGTCACAGGCCTGTGAAGACACGGCCTCATCCATTCTCCTCCATCCTTCCCCCGGGGCCTCAGGTTTATACCTGAAAGGAGCCACTAAGCTTCGGTGGGAACCCAGAGGGCAATGGGAAGGAGAGGGGCTGTGTGGTGGACATGGTAGGTGCCTGGCCACAGCTTCAGCCATTTTTACTTCTTCCAGGTCCCTGTGTGAGGCTGTCATGGGTTTCTGTCACATACATCATCAGGGTCCTCTCTAGGAACCTGTACTCTGTGAGGACAGACTCATGCCTCTGCGGCCCAGGCAGAGCCCAGTAGAGAAAGGAACTGTACAGGATTCAGTCCATCCTAGCTTCCTGGGCACAGGGCAGCTAACTGGCAAGCTTGCTGCCTGTCAGGGCTGAGAAGTGGGGAGGGGCGGATCCACTACTTAGTCATGCGAGTGTTGGAATTTCATTTCCTCTCTGATGAGAAGTTTGAGGTTTTCCTGCTGTCACAGAACAAAGGGAACAGTTACTCCTGTCCCACCATTGACACAGCTGACTCTGTGCCTGTGACAGTTCTATCGTTCCTTCAAGCCCCCCACAGTTACAAGGTTCCCAGAGGGAGTGAGTGGGGAACTTGTGCACGAAACTAGGCTAGTTCATCCCAAATATCATCCTTTAAAAATTTTTAAATTTTATTAATTTATTGATTTTGAGAGGAAAAAGAGGCATATATATATATATATATATATATATATATATATATATATATATATATATATATATTTTCAACCAAAGTGTTCTCTGGGGCCAGTCCTCTGGGGTTCTGTCTGGTCCCCTTCTGCAACTCCCTGTCCCCTGCCCCTTAGCCCCAGCTAGCAGCGCAGGAGCCTGGCGTTTGGATGGAAGGCATGTGCTTCTGAGGAGTCAGGCAGTTAGGGGGAGGTACCCCTGAACATATCCTTGTAGTCTCCACTTTGCTAGAGATCAAAGTATCATCTGAGAGACAGAATTGGCACACCAGGGCCTCAGCCACTACCATCAAACTCCAGATGCTTGCGCCACCTTGTGGGCATGTGAGACCTTGCACTTTCTTCACCTTTGTGCATCTGGCTAACATGGGATCTGGAGAAGGCTTCGCAGGCAAGCACCTTAACTGCTAAGCCAGCTCTCCAGTCCTGACCTAACTTTCTTTTTTCTATTTTTTGAGGTAGGGTCTCACTCTAGCTCAGGCTGACCTGGAATTCACTATGTAGTGTCAGGGTGGCCTTGAACTAATGGCGATCCTCCTACCTCTGCCTCCCAAGTGCTGGGATTAAAGGTGTGCGCCACCATGCCCTGCTCTGATCTGACCTTTCATCCCCCCTAGATCTGTTTTTCCACAAACTACCTAGGCCCCTCCAGGAGGGAGACCTTCTTTCCTAGGGTTATAACACTGTGGTTGGTCAAGTTCAGCACGCAATGGCATCATGGCTACCCTCGTCCTGAGACAGCCTCTAGCCCAGCCCAATCAGCTGTCTCTCTGGTTCACCTGATCCAGAAGGTAGGGCCCACCACATTAAGATTATAACTACATTTGCAAGGGGAGGGCAAGGTATCTAGGCTGCCTGGCCACTCATGAACCTCCAAGTTCTAGTGAGTTTTCCCTCAACTCCACCTGGCTTTTTAATGTGTGTGCATGTTTTTGTGTGTAGGGGTGCATGTATGTGTACAGGTACATGTGTGTGCATGTGGAAGTCAGAGGACAGCCTCAAGAGCGCCATCTGCCCTTGTTGAGACAGGATCTCTCACTGGCCTGGAGCTCATAGACTGGCTGGCCAGGGAGCTCCGGGATCCATCTGTCTGCACTGCTCCAACATCTAGACTCCAAGCATGTCCAACCTCGCCTGGCATGTTTATGTGGGCTCTGAGGACCAAGCCCATGCCCTTCCGCTTGTAAGACAAGCTCTTTCCTGACTGCGCTATCTCCCCTGTATAAGGCCCAGGACAGTGTACTAGCCAGCTTGATCACCAGCACCAGCGGCCAGAGCCCAAGTCGGCAATCAGAATGAAAGTGCCAGCCCGCCTGAGGGAGGAGGGGAGCAACCCTCACCTGGGTTCATAAGTCTCTGCCATATCTTTGGCAAACAGACCAGTGGGTCAGCTTCTAAAACAGGACACAATCCGTCTCATCTCAATCAGAAACCAGAAGAAATCAGAGCTGTCACATCCCTGCTCATCTGTCCCCTTATGGAAAATTTCACAGAGGTCCATGCTGTCTTCTGGCCTGTCCCTGCAAGCAGATGATGTTTTCCACAGGATGGACTGAAATCATCCTGGGAGTCTCACAGCTTCTTAACAGTCTCCATAAAACCTCCACCCAAGTTCTCCCAATAACAGTGCTTGCCGTGGTTTCAGGCTTGGCACAAAAGCAGCAGCTTGTGGCCATATGCTGTTTGGTAAATGTTTGCACATGACTTTCCAAACAGACCCCCGTGCCAAGGTGGTCACGTGAACAGGTCCAGTGCACCTCACTTCCCAGTGAAACACTGCAACGGACAACCACACCTCACAGGTGACCGCAAGAGTGGTGGGGTGGACTTCAGTAGCCCAGTTAAAACTTGCAGCCCAAATTTCATAGACTCCTGCCCTTGTGTAGGAGCAGATAGCCTTTCTGCTAAAATGGTCACCGTTGAGCTGTAAAATGGGGTCCCCTGCCAAGCAAGCTGAGCAGTAATTTTAAAAGAACAGAGCGATCCTTTCTGGAAAAATAGATCCCAGCTGCCACTCCTGCAGGGACCCAGAGCAGAGGTGAGCGGAGCTCTCCCCAGTGACTCTGTGGGTTCAGAGGCCAGCCCTCCCCCCCCAGCCCCACAGACAGTATCACTAGGGTGTTGTCAGCCACACAATACCCTTATCTAGCTTCTTTTCAAGTCACCTGATTAACTAGCAGAAAATAGAAACGGGGAGAAAGGAGCGTGTCCTTGCAAAGGGGTTAGAATGTCACGGGAGGCCAGGGACCATCCGCCCCTTCCCATTGCCTCTGTTCCCACTTCCCTAGGGAGCCCTGGGCACCTACCAGAGAGCTCGGACTTTGCATAGGGGCAGGCCTCACTGTGGGATGTCCAGCAGCTGGACACTTGCTCTGTGTGTGAGGCTGTGACCCTCTGCAGAGGGACCACATCTGGAGACAGTCAAGGAAAATCCAGGGAGGGACTCCTGGCGAAGAGGAGGCAGGAGTCATTCCTACACTTGGCCAGCACCCACCCCATGGTGGGATAGAGGCAGGCACACGGGTGTACCCAGGACAAGAAGTCACCCCCCCCCACCCACCCACACACATGGAGAGGGAAGCACTTGTCTTGGGCAAGGAGCCCTGGACCCTCCAATGACACCTCCTTGCAGAGTACATTCCTGTGAGGGACGTCAAGGACTCCAGACCAGCAGCTTGTTGGACCTGGACTTAGTTTGAATGGCCTTCCAGCCTCCAGCATATTCCCGTCCGTGACCTGCAAGAGGACAGGGGCTTCCAGATCCAAGAAGAACTCTGGAAGACGTCTGCATTATAAATACTTTCACGGACATTTTACTCATAAAATATAGTGCAAGGAAGTGGCTGTGCACATGTGTGTGCATGTGCATGTGCATGCCAGCTTGTGTTTCTGCATATGTGAGTACACTTGTTGTATAGTTTCCTTCTCTTTGCTAGGACAAAACCCCCAGCCAGGAGCAGCTTATGGGAGGGAAGGGGGCTTACAGTTTCAAGGGGAAGCAGGGCGGGGCGGGGGAGGTCAAGCACAGCACAACCAGGAAGCCAGAAATCACCGTAGCTGGCAGAGCAGGAAGCAGCAGAAGAGTGAGCTGGCTCTGGGTGGAAGAAATCTTAGTACTGGGCTTGGCGCTGGGTTGACAAATCTGAAGGTCTGTCCCCGGTGACACACCTCCTCCAGCAAGGCTCCACCTGCTAAATTTCCACCAGCTAGATACTGAATATGAGGCTTCATCACAAACACCTAAGGCTATGGGGAAAACTTCACATTCAAATTGAGGCACTTAGGGTGACTGGACCCCCCAAAATAAAGGCAGGAATGTCCTTAATCTGTCCTTGTGGTCTCCACTTTGCTAGAGATCAGAGAAGCTGGCATCTCCTTATCCCTTGACTAAAGGAGTTCCCAAGATCTGTTTTTCCATGGACACCCTGAGCCCCTACTGAGGGTGGGGGGGCTTCCCCCTTTCCTAGAAGTTAAATTTGATCCCGACATTGTGGTTGGTTAAGCTCAACGCCAGATTTTGACATCATGGCTGGCCTCTTCTTGAGAACAGTCAGCCCTCACTCTGGCTCACCTGAGCCTGAAGGTGAAGCCCACCACAATGAGGTTATAAATAGACTGGCACCAGGCATCAAGCTCTCTCTAGGCTGGCTCCTGACCTCCCAGGTTCTGTTAAGCCTTCCGTCATCTCAGCCCAGCTGGGCTCCACCTTTCCTCCCACACAGGCTCTCTGCCCCCTCCTGCCCTCCACAAGGCAGGAGCTCTTTGCACTTTCTTCTCTTTCCTTCTCTTAATCTAACAAAGTCTCTCTAAACCTTACCCTCTGGTCTATGGATTTTAACTCTTTAAATTCATAAGAGAAGAATTTGGGGTACCCTAAATTTATTGATGCATTGGCATATTAGTTTATTGGCAAGGAACCCCCAAACCCCCATTTCAAAACCACCACACATGTGCATATACTTCCACATGTGTGTACATAAGTGTGCTTGGCTATTATGTAAGTGGACACACATGTGCCCTGTGCTTGGGTATCATGTGCATATGTGCATGTGACTGTTCACGTGTGCATGCATAGTTGTGTTCCAGTAGCACAGAAATAAATACATGTGTGAAGTACACATGGTACATGTGAGCATGTATGTACACAGGTACACATAGGGCAACATGTGGGTTTGTGAGGTATGCATGTGTTTATACCCATGTGAACATGTAATTATTTGTGTAAGTATGTACACATAAGTGTGCTTGTGTGCCACATAGTGGGTATGTGTGTGTGTACACGTGTATAGGCGTATGCGTCTGCAGGATTTCTTTGTTCCCTGGCTACCATGCCTGGGTGTGGCATAGGACACCTGTGTTTGGGGGTGTGGTGTACTACCAGCCGCAGCGGCTGCTCTGATGGGGACTCTGGGCCTGCAGGTGAGCCCCAACTCTGGCTTGGGCGGGAGCTTGGCATAGAATTCACTGGTCCTCCAAAGTTTCCAATCAAGCCATGGGCAGCCCAGCTCATAAAGTGACCCAGCATGGCCCCGTCACCCTCCCTCATGCCCGCAGCAGGCTGGAGCTGGGGGTGTACAGTGCTGGAAAGCAAAGTGCTCCTCTGATCCTCGGGCTCATTATTCACGGGAGCAGTGGTAACATAATGCATTTTCATTTACTTAGCCTTAAATATATGTAAATTAAAGGGTTTTCTTTTATTAAAAATAACACTGAAACTTACCACTGATGTGTTTTTGTTATTCTAAAGAGCAGCATACTAGAGGAATGAGGGTCTAATGACATTTCGCATTCAGGCTTGTGTCTTGCTGGAGAGAAAGAGAGCCCCCACCCCAGCAAGCACCGCATCAAGGCCTTCCCAGCTACCAGGCAACTTTCTCCCGTGCACACTCATTGTGAAGGAGGTGCACACCACGGTGCTCAAAGCCTGATTGAAGCCAAGAAAGAACAAACGGCAGCTTTATCCTTGGAGTCATGGAGCTGGGGAGATTCAGTGTGAGCTCCAGAGTGAGTTCCCAGAGTCCCCTGGAGGAAAGACTTCATCCATGGCCTGTGCCCCCTCCAGGACAGGGCCACCACTGCACGCCTCCAGAGCCACACCAAGCCTTTCTAATGGCCCCACACCTCCACCAGGTCTTCCCTGGGGTCCCTCAGGCATCTACCAGACACCCATGCCCCTTGGGCTCACACAGGCCCTCCAAGCCCACACCACCTCCTCTGGCCAGGTCTCCCTGCTATTGGCAGAGGGAACTCATTTGTTCCAGGCACCACCAAGAGACTGGGAGATACCTGGGGACTGAGGATGTCCCTATGTTTTAGTGACATCAATCAGAGACAAACGCAGTCCCGAGGACACCACCTGTGAGTCCCTATATGGGAGGATCGAATGATCTGGCTGAGGAGGCAACAAGATAATATGCGGTGCAGCACGTCGGACATGCTCCTCTCTGCCCCACGTTGGAGCATCAGGGCATCGTGTAAAAAGCAAGAACAGGGCACGCCATGCCCCTCAGGGCAGTCCTGAGACCACCCTAACCCTTCTCTCATCCTGAGCCCAGGGCAGATGCAGGCCTACAGCAGCTTGGTAACATTGCCTGCTATGGCCCGGCCTCGGCTGGTTACCAAGACGTCACTCGGCTCCCCCAGGCTCAGCTCACTTTGCCCAGACTGGCCATCCTGGAGCCAGCGCTCACTACACAGAGAGTGCACATCTGCTCAGAACCGAGACCACCCAGTACTGGCTTCGCTGACCGGCCCGTGAAGCAGGCTGGCACCTCTACTGTCTGAGGTGGACAGTCATCTGGATCTTCTAAACCTTGTTCCCAGATTATCCAGGGCTTGGAGTGGACCCCCTTTCCAGCCCTGCTCCTTCCAGCTCAGGAGAAATGGCACTGCTATAAGTAAATGTTGACAAGAAGTGGTGGGCAGCTGCAAAGTAGGCAGAAGACAGAAAGGACTGGCCAGAGCAGGTTAAGAGGACCAAAGGAGATGACCAGCACAGACCGTGAGAGGGTCAGTCAGTGACACTATGCAAAGTGAACACAGAGCATCTGCCTGCGTGAGAGCTCTGGGCGCCCCCACCTTTCTAACTCAGTCCTGTCACCAAACCCACATAGGACAGTAAGACTGCTCTGTGAGTGGCCGTTGGACATGAGGAGGACAGGTGCTGTGGACCCTGCAGGAGCATGGCTCGGGTCATGCCCACCAGTAATCCTAGGTCAGGGCTTCATTTAAGACACCACTAGTCAGTCAGGATGAGGACACCCTGGGATCGAGGGCCCTGATCCACCATGACTACGTCATCACGAGGTGGCTGCGCTCCCAGACACAGCCTGGGGACAGTGTGAGCATCCAGCCTGAGGTTAGAGAGACATGACGGTAGGTAGGGACTGGCAAATGAGAAAACTCGAGATCCAAGAAAGGGTTTTCCCCTGTGTCAGGCTTCCTGCTCAAAGCTGAATACAAGGGTGGGGAGAGGGCTGCGTGGTTAAAGGCACCTGCTTGCAAAGCCTGCCAGCTCAGGGATCAATTCCCCAAAACCCATGTAAGCCTGCCACAAAAAGTGGCACAAGTGTCTGGGGTTCATTTGAAATAGCAAGAAGCCCTGGTGTACCCAGACACACATTCATGCATAAATAAATAAATAAATAAATAAAAGTGCTGGAGAGATGGCTTAGCAGTTCAGGCATTTGCCTGTGAAGCCTAAGGACCCAGGTTCCATTCCCTTGTATCCATGTAAACAAATACACAAGGTAGCGCATGTGTCTGGAGTCCATTTGCAGTGGCTAGAGGAGCTGG
The DNA here is from genome assembly GCA_036365145.1 of Orientallactaga sibirica. Taxonomy (NCBI): domain Eukaryota; kingdom Metazoa; phylum Chordata; class Mammalia; order Rodentia; family Dipodidae; genus Orientallactaga; species Orientallactaga sibirica. Next base: position 17,617,526 of record JAEOAD010000041.1, on the reverse strand, counting down.
AATGCTCATTCTCTCTCTCTCTCTTTTTCTTTAATAAATAAATAAAATAAAATTTAAAAAACACCCTCTTATGCTTCTCATACACCCCTCTTTAAGAAAATGAATAGATAAATTAGTAAGTATTTTTTAAACTGAGTATACACTCCTGTTCTAAGCTGCTGGACACTTGCTACAACAGTCCCAGGAGACTACGTCACCTCTCTAGCCTCAGCTTAGGCATCCTTAAAGGGACGCCCCACCTCCAGAATCTCCTCAAATCACCCATCACAACTGCAGCACAGATGGCTTCCGGCGGCCCACCCAGCACGTGATGTCCAAATTCAGGGTAGAAGGCTCCACGGGGATTGACAGGACAGGCTTTCCCCATTCAGCAAGGAATTCTGCCTATGTTGATGCACAATGGGTGACTGTAAGGTGCATAGGAGCTTTTGTCCTTACATTGTTAGATGTGCACGCATGCATGCACACACACACACATGCATACGTACATACATGTGTGCCCATTATAGGTAAGAAGAAGTAGACACTGATTGACAGGTCATGTGCTGGTCAGTGAAGGAGTGAAGCTGAGAAATATAACCTCCCTATTGAACTCTGTAGTAGCGCTAGGCCTGCCAACTCCTCCCTGCCTGATCAATCTGGAGGAAAATGGAACATACACAACTTGTCCCTGCCTCTCATTTCTCCTTGTCTTGCCACGTCTCTGGAAGAACAGTGCAAGCCATGGACGTTGAGAAATGATTAGAGTCTTTTTCACAGTCAGCAAGTCCCTGTCAGGATAGTAGGCTACTGGCCAAGCATGACTGGCACCTTGTTAGCTTCCTACAGTCAGACACTGGCCACTGTGGGTGGCAGCACCCTTCACAACTTAACAGGTCTGCTGTAGCCTTCATATCACCCCTCAGGCAGACCCAGCCTTGAGCTAAGGTCAAGGCTAAAGTTTACCGAACAGCTTCAGAGTCAACAGACAATTGTGGAGATGTCCATGGGTCACGGCCACCATGGTAATCTACCGGACACCCTCCATATTAATTTCCACATGCACATTCACTTCCTAGGGATGAAAGCAAGACCTCCAAATTCTCGTTCTTATGTGGATAGAGTGCACATGTGTGTGTGTGGAAGACAGAGAATGACATTGGGTACCTTCCTCAGTTGCTCTCCACCTTAGCAGCGTGGGCCACCACTCCTGGCTTTTTAAAAAATATTTTTAAAATTTATTTGAGAGAGAGAGAGAGAGAGAGAGAGAGAAATAGACAGGTGGAGAGAGAGTGAGTGAGAATGAGCACGCCAGGGCCTCCAGCCACTGCAAAGAACTCCAGATGCATGCGCCCCACCTTGTGTATCTGGCTTATGTGGGTCCTGGAGAATCGAGCCTCAAACCGGGGTCCATAGGATTCCCAGGCAAGCATTTAACCACTAAGCCAGCTCCCCAGCCCCACTCCTGGCTTTTTTGCAGGTACTAGGGTTCATGTGGCAAGTGCTTACACCCTGAAACATCTCCCCCACCTCTAAATTCCACTCGACTTTTATTTTGTAACTAGGTGGATCTCCAGCAGAAACTGCAAGCATCTGAACACACACTCCCCTCCCACCCAGCCTGTGGGGAGACAGCCTTCATCTCCATGCCCGCCCTGGCCCACAATTACCATGATAAGTTTTCTCTTCAAAGTGTCAGAAGTGCTCAGGATCAGCTAATGATCTTGGAGGAGAATTCTGCACAGAGGACAGAGGAAAGCTGCAAAAAAAGAAAATTGAGGAAGCTGGAGACGTGGCTCAGGGGTGAAAGGTGCTTGCTTGGGTTCAATTCCCCAGGACCCACATAAAGCCAGATGCACAAAGTGGTGCATGTGTCTGCAGTTCCTTTGCAGTGGTCAAAGGCCCTAGTCCACTCATTCCCTTCTTTTTTTATTTTCTTTCTCTACTTGTAAATAAATAGCTAAAAATTGTTATTGCTTTTTTTTTTTTTTTTAAAGAAAAAAGAAACTTGGAAGAAGAGGGGAAAAAAAACCCAAAAGCTAAGGTGAAGTCATTGAGCAGAGCTCAGTGGAGAGTGGGTTTGATGCCTGAGCTGGCAGAGGCCTCCTGTGAGAGAGCAATTTGTCACACAGACCAACATACCCAAGAAGATCATTTTGTCCTACATGGTGTTTCCTAGTCTAGCTGAGAGGCAGGGAGGGAGTGGTCACATAACTGAACACAGCCATAGCCGTGGTTTCTGGTTGGTGGAATGTTTCCCTCTGAACCAAAGCCACCATTAGCTGTCCTGTTCAGTGTTTGTCTTAAAGCCATGTGCTGACCAGTGACAGAAGCTAGTATCTGTGAGGCAAAACCCACGTCTGCCATCTTTCATTGACCAGAGCCCAAGATGGCCAGTTTCTCCCCTCCCCTTGCAGTTCTTCCCCTCAACTCTCACCTGAAAGGAGATACCGAAGAGGAAATCACCATTTTCCTTTAAAACACTTACTAAGGCAGAAAGAAAAACAAAAACAAAACAAAACAAAACAAAAAAAAGACTGACCAAACACGACAGTCAACTAATTCAGTCACTACAGACAGAACTGTGTGACAAGGCGGGGACACTGGTTAGTCTAATTCCAGGAGTCTCCTCTATTATCAACAAGTGACATACAGGATATGTCATCTGGGTCCAGGCTCAGGAATGGGAGGAAAGGAGGAGGAAGCGATTCAGCCACAAGTTGGTCACCAAAGCCGTAAAAGTTCACAGAGGGGCCACAGTCCATGGGACGCCAGCTGTCAGAAATTCTTTTTCAGTTTATTTTAAAAAATATTTTATTTTTACTTATATTAGAGAGAGAGGAAGAGAGCGAATGGGCGTGCTAGGGCCTCTAACCACTGCAAATGAACTCCAGATGAATGTGCTTCCTTGTGCATCTGATTTAAGTGGGTCCTGGGGAATTGAACCTGGTCCTTAGGCTTTGCAGGCAAATGCCTCAACACTAATCCATCTCTCTAGCCCAGAAATTCTTCTTTTTAAATTAAAAATAAAACACTCAAAACAGAGTCTTATGAGGTCCAAAATATGTCCCAAATGGAGACTGCAGCACAGGGGTGCTCAGACCTGTAAGCTCTTGGCCGTGTATGTTTCCACATGACTGAGGAGTCCCCACGTGAACCACTGGAGACCTGGCTTGTAAGTTAGAGCATCACATGGGTGTGTCCGTCAGCAGTCCAGCAGGCAGGCTGGAAGATGTAGCCAAAAAAGGACAATGAAAACTATCAAGCCAGATTCACGTGGCTCCAAGGACCCTAAAATCACTCATGGTCGTGGGCCACCTTTCCCCTTCTTCTATGAGGACAGGCCCATGGGTTTGCACCACTGCTTCTCAATGGTTCCCCCAAAGAGCCCAGGGACAAGGGTGGGCTTGCTGACAGGTCTCTCTAAGCTGAGGAGCTCGCCACCCGAGCTGCCAGCTGCCACTTGTTCACACCTGACGGTTCCCCTCCATGTGCTTCAAGTCGACACAGCTGCCACTTGTTCACACCGGACGGTTCCCCTCCATGTGCTTCAAGTCGGCGCAGATGCCACTTGTTCACACCGGACGGTTTCCCTCCATGTGCTTCAAGTCGGCGCAGATGCCACTTGTTCACACCTGACGGTTCCCCTCCATGTGCTTCAAGTCGGCGCAGCTGCCACTTGTTCACACCTGACGGTTCCCCTCCATGTGCTTCAAGTCGGCGCAGATGCCACTTGTTCACACCTGACGGTTCCCCTCCATGTGCTTCAAGTCGACACAGCTGCCACTTGTTCACACCTGACGGTTCCCCTCCATGTGCTTCAAGTCGACACAGCTGCCACTTGTTCACACCTGACGGTTCCCCTCCATGTGCTTCAAGTCGACGCAGCTGCCACTTGTTCACACCTGACGGTTCCCCTCCATGTGCTTCAAGTCGACACAGCTGCCACTTGTTCACACCTGACGGTTTCCCTCCATGTGCTTCAAGTCGACACAGCTGCCACTTGTTCACACCTGACGGTTTCCCTCCATGTGCTTCAAGTCGACACAGCTGCCACTTGTTCACACCTGACGGTTCCCCTCCATGTGCTTCAAGTCGACGCAGCTGCCACTTGTTCACACCTGACGGTTCCCCTCCATGTGCTTCAAGTCGACGCAGCTGCCACTTGTTCACACCTGACGGTTCCCCTCCATGTGCTTCAAGTCGACGCAGCTGCCACTTGTTCACACCTGACGGTTCCCCTCCATGTGCTTCAAGTCAACGCAGCTGCCACTTGTTCACACCTGACGGTTCCCACCCATGTGCTTCAAGTCAACGCAGCTGCCACTTGTTCACACCTGACGGTTCCCCCCATGTGCTTCAAGTCAACGCAGCTGCCACTTGTTCACACCTGACGGTTCCCCCCATGTGTGCTTCAAGTCGGGCGCAGATGCCACTTGTTCACACCTGACGGTTCCCCCTCCATGTGCTTCAAGTCGACACAGCTGCCACTTGTTCACACCTGACGGTTCCCCTCCATGTGCTTCAAGTCGGCCATGCCACTTGTTCACACCGGACGGTTTCCCTCCATGTGCTTCAAGTCGATGCAGCTGCCACTTGTTCACACCGGACGGTTCCCCTCCATGTGCTTCAAGTCGGCGCAGCTGCCACTTGTTCACACCTGACGGTTCCCCTCCATGTGCTTCAAGTCGATGCAGCTGCCACTTGTTCACACCTGACGGTTCCCCTCCATGTGCTTCAAGTCGACACAGCTGCCACTTGTTCACACCTGACGGTTCCCCTCCATGTGCTTCAAGTCGATGCAGCTGCCACTTGTTCACACCTGACGTTTCCCCTCCATGTGCTTCAAGTCGGTGCAGCTGCCACTTGTTCACACCTGACCACCCCCTCCATGTGCTTCAAGTCGGTGCAGCTGCCACTTGTTCACACCTGACGGTTCCCCCTCCATGTGCTTCAAGTCGATGCAGCTGCCACTTGTTCACACCTGACGGTTCCCCTCCATGTGCTTCAAGTCGATGCAGCTGCCACTTGTTCACACCTGACGGTTCCCCTCCATGTGCTTCAAGTCGACGCAGCTGCCACTTGTTCACACCTGACGGTTCCCCTCCATGTGCTTCAAGTCGGCGCAGCTGCCACCTGTTCACACCTGACGGTTCCCCTCCATGTGCTTCAAGTCGACACAGCTGCCACTTGTTCACACCTGACGGTTCCCCTCCATGTGCTTCAAGTCGATGCAGCTGCCACTTGTTCACACCTGACGGTTCCCCTCCATGTGCTTCAAGTCGATGCAGCTGCCACTTGTTCACACCTGACGGTTCCCCTCCATGTGCTTCAAGTCGACGCAGCTGCCACTTGTTCACACCTGACGGTTCCCCTCCATGTGCTTCAAGTCGATGCAGCTGCCACTTGTTCACACCTGACGGTTCCCCTCCATGTGCTTCAAGTCACCATCTGCCACTTGTTCACACCTGACCCCCCTCCATGTGCTTCAAGTCGATGCAGCTGCCACTTGTTCACACCTGACGGTTCCCCTCCATGTGCTTCAAGTCGACGCAGCTGCCACTTGTTCACACCTGACGGTTCCCCCCATGTGCTTCAAGTCGGTGCAGCTGCCACTTGTTCACACCTGACGGTTCCCCCTCCATGTGCTTCAAGTCGATGCAGCTGCCACTTGTTCACACCTGACGGTTCCCCTCCATGTGCTTCAAGTCGATGCAGCTGCCACTTGTTCACACCTGACGGTTCCCCTCCATGTGCTTCAAGCGACAGCTGCCACTTGTTCACACCTGACGGTTCCCTCCATGTGCTTCAAGTCGATGCAGCTGCCACTTGTTCACACCTGACGGTTCCCCCTCCATGTGCTTCAAGTCGGTGCAGCTGCCACTTGTTCACACCTGACGGTTCCCCTCCATGTGCTTCAAGTCGATGCAGCTGCCACTTGTTCACACCTGACATGTGCTTCAAGTCGGTGCAGCTGCCACTTGTTCACACCTGACGGTTCCCCTCCATGTGCTTCAAGTCGGTGCAGCTGCCACTTGTTCACACCTGACGGTTCCCCTCCATGTGCTTCAAGTCGATGCAGCTGCCACTTGTTCACACCTGACGGTTCCCCTCCATGTGCTTCAAGTCGATGCAGCTGCCACTTGTTCACACCTGACGGTTCCCCTCCATGTGCTTCAAGTCGATGCAGCTGCCACTTGTTCACACCTGACGGTTCCCCTCCATGTGCTTCAAGTCGGCGCAGCTGCCACTTGTTCACACCTGACGGTTCCCCTCCATGTGCTTCAAGTCGGCGCAGCTGCCACTTGTTCACACCTGACGGTTCCCCTCCATGTGCTTCAAGTCGGCGCAGATGCCACTTGTTCACACCTGACGGTTCCCCTCCATGTGCTTCAAGTCGATGCAGCTGCCACCTGTTCACACCGGACGGTTCCCCTCCATGTGCTTCAAGTCGACGCAGCTGCCACCTGTTCACACCGGACGGTTCCCCTCCATGTGCTTCAAGTCGACACAGCTGCCACTTGTTCACACCTGACGGTTCCCCTCCATGTGCTTCAAGTCGACGCAGCTGCCACTTGTTCACACCTGACGGTTCCCCTCCATGTGCTTCAAGTCGATGCAGCTGCCACCTGTTCACACCTGACGGTTCCCCTCCATGTGCTTCAAGTCGGCGCAGATGCCACTTGTTCACACCTGACGGTTCCCCTCCATGTGCTTCAAGTCGGCGCAGATGCCACTTGTTCACACCTGACGGTTCCCCTCCATGTGCTTCAAGTCGACGCAGCTGCCACTTGTTCACACCTGACGGTTCCCCTCCATGTGCTTCAAGTTGACGCAGCTGCCACTTGTTCACACCTGACGGTTCCCCTCCATGTGCTTCAAGTCGTTCACACCTGACGGTTCCCCATGTGCTTCAAGTCGCCAGCTGCCACTTGTTCACACCTGACGGTTCCCCTCCATGTGCTTCAAGTCGGCGCAGCTGCCACTTGTTCACACCTGACGGTTCCCCCTCCATGTGCTTCAAGTCGATGCAGCTGCCACTTGTTCACACCTGCCCTCCATGTGCTCAAGTCGACACAGCTGCCACTTGTTCACACCTGACGGTTCCCCTCCATGTGCTTCAAGTCGGCGCAGATGCCACCTGTTCACACCGGACGGTTCCCCTCCATGTGCTTCAAGTCCACACAGCTGCCACCTGTTCACACCTGACGGTTCCCCTCCATGTGCTTCAAGTCGGTGCAGCTGCCACTTGTTCACACCTGACGGTTCCCCTCCATGTGCTTCAAGTCGACGCAGCTGCCACTTGTTCACACCTGACGGTTCCCCTCCATGTGCTTCAAGTCCACACAGCTGCCACCTGTTCACACCTGACGGTTCCCCTCCATGTGCTTCAAGTCGGTGCAGCTGCCACTTGTTCACACCTGACGGTTCCTCCATGTGCTTCAAGTCGATGCCACCTGTTCACACCGGACGGTTCCCCTCCATGTGCTTCAAGTCCACACAGCTGCCACCTGTTCACACCTGACCCTCCATGTGCTTCAAGTCGGTGCAGCTGCCACTTGTTCACACCTGACGGTTCCCCTCCATGTGCTTCAAGTCGACGCAGCTGCCACTTGTTCACACCGGACGGTTCCCCTCCATGTGCTTCAAGTCGACGCAGCTGCCACTTGTTCACACCTGACGGTTCCCCTCCATGTGCTTCAAGTCAACGCAGCTGCCACTTGTTCACACCTGACGGTTCCCTCCCATGTGCTTCAAGTCAACGCAGCTGCCACTTGTTCACACCTGCTTCCAACTTGCCACTTGTTCACACCTGACGGTTCCCCTCCATGTGCTTCAAGTCGACGCAGCTGCCACTTGTTCACACCTGACGGTTCCCTCCCATGTGCTTCAAGTCGGCGCAGCTGCCACCTGTTCACACCTGACGGTTCCCTCCCATGTGCTTCAAGTCGACACAGCTGCCACCTGTTCACACCTGACGGTTCCCCTCCATGTGCTTCAAGTCAATGCAGCTGCCACTTGTTCACACCTGACGGTTCCCCTCCATGTGCTTCAAGTCGACACAGCTGCCACCTGTTCACACCTGACGGTTCCCCTCCATGTGCTTCAAGTCGGCGCAGCTGCCACTTGTTCACACCTGACGGTTCCCCTCCATGTGCTTCAAGTCGATGCAGCTGCCACTTGTTCACACCTGACGGTTCCCCTCCATGTGCTTCAAGTCGACACAGCTGCCACCTGTTCACACCTGACGGTTCCCCTCCATGTGCTTCAAGTCGATGCAGCTGCCACTTGTTCACACCTGACGGTTCCCCTCCATGTGCTTCAAGTCGACACAGCTGCCACCTGTTCACACCTGACGGTTCCCCTCCATGTGCTTCAAGTCGATGCAGCTGCCACTTGTTCACACCTGACGGTTCCCCTCCATGTGCTTCAAGTCGACACAGCTGCCACCTGTTCACACCTGACGGTTCCCCTCCATGTGCTTCAAGTCGGCGCAGCTGCCACTTGTTCACACCTGACGGTTCCCCTCCATGTGCTTCAAGTCGGCGCAGCTGCCACTTGTTCACACCGGACGGTTCCCCTCCATGTGCTTCAAGTCGACACAGCTGCCACCTGTTCACACCTGACGGTTCCCCTCCATGTGCTTCAAGTCGACGCAGCTGCCACTTGTTCACACCTGACGGTTCCCCTCCATGTGCTTCAAGTCGGCGCAGCTGCCACTTGTTCACACCTGACGGTTCCCCTCCATGTGCTTCAAGTCGATGCAGCTGCCACTTGTTCACACCTGACGGTTCCCCTCCATGTGCTTCAAGTCGACACAGCTGCCACCTGTTCACACCTGACGGTTCCCCTCCATGTGCTTCAAGTCGACGCAGCTGCCACTTGTTCACACCTGACGGTTCCCTCCATGTGCTTCAAGTCGACGCAGCTGCCACTTGTTCACACCTGACGGTTCCCCTCCATGTGCTTCAAGTCGACACAGCTGCCACTTGTTCACACCTGACGGTTCCCCTCCATGTGCTTCAAGTCGGCGCAGCTGCCACTTGTTCACACCTGACGGTTCCCCCATGTGCTTCAAGTCGACACAGCTGCCACCTGTTCACACCTGACGGTTCCCCTCCATGTGCTTCAAGTCGGCGCAGCTGCCACCTGTTCACACCTGACGGTTCCCCTCCATGTGCTTCAAGTCGACACAGCTGCCACCTGTTCACACCTGACGGTTCCCCTCCATGTGCTTCAAGTCGGCGCAGCTGCCACCTGTTCACACTGGACGGTTCCCCTCCATGTGCTTCAAGTCGGCACAGCTGCCACTTGTTCACACCTGACGGTTCCCCTCCATGTGCTTCAAGTCGGCGCAGCTGCCACTTGTTCACACCTGACGGTTCCCTCCCATGTGCTTCAAGTCGGCACAGCTGCCACTTGTTCACACCTGACGGTTCCCCTCCATGTGCTTCAAGTTGACGCAGCTGCCACTTGTTCACACCTGACGGTTCCCCTCCATGTGCTTCAAGTCGGCGCAGCTGCCACCTGTTCACACCGGACGGTTCCCCTCCATGTGCTTCAAGTCGGCGCATGTGACTTGCTTTTGCCTTGTTTCTGCTCTGTGACAGAGGACGCAATGCATTCAGCAATGAGCTGTGGCTTCACAATGAACAGGGGACACGATCCTCAGACGTTCCCACCTCTCCTCACAGCCAAGGAGGTGCAGTGTGCTTCATGTGAGACAAACACCGCCATTAGTGTGGGCAAGTCAGAAGCAAGGTTCTTCCCCTGACTCAGCCCACTGTCAAGGGATGGGAGTGTGCATCACGTTACCAATGATGGCCAGGGACTGATGAGCTGTCGGCCAGTGGTAACATCAGGCCCCAGCCACCTGGGAGGCATTTCACCATGGAACAGAGAAGCATGGCATGCCAAGTGGAGTGACCCAGGAAGATTCTGAAGAGACAAACACAAGATCAGCTTGGGAAGTGTTCGTGCATGTCCCCAGTGCAAGCAGCCCATGCTGGGTGAACGCTAAGGGCCCCGCAGAGCGGGAGTGAGGGCTGCACCGGTGCCTGTGCTGAGTGCCAGACCCGGGGAGGCGTCACTGTGTGGTCTTTCCTGGGAAGGGCAGTTTATCTCGTGGTAAACTGAGGCACTGGGGGCTGGTTCCTAGCCGCCTTGCTCAGAACCTGAGAGTGGACAGCCTTCTGCGCTTCTGTTGACACCTGCGTCCACCTGCCTTGCCACCACGGCTGAGTGGCCTCAGCTGCCCAGTACAGGTCCACACAATCTGTGAGCTCCTGCCGAAGACTCGTTCTTTGCAGAAGCGATGCCACAGGCTGGGCCTGCTCACAGATAAGTGCACGGGCAGCGAGTCAGCCGTGAAATGGCATTTTCTCCCCTCCCTTTTGCCATCTTCAGCCTGCTCTGACAGTGGGCAGCTCCCTCCATTCCCCAGCTTTGGGGCAGCTGTAGGATGAGGCCGTGCTGGGGGCTGGTGCCGCCAACTCTGTGCTGGACCCTTAGACCCTCCAGCCACTGTGAAGACCCTCCTGGGAGCAGGGGACCCGCTCAGAAAGGTGGAGAAAGAAGAAAAAGAGTTCCAACCATCAAATCCTGACTTGTTCCCTTCTGTGAACACGCCCGGGGGACACGCACACCTATCTCTATTTGCGAAGTGAAAATGTATTTGTCTTCCTGTCACTGCCTTTTTTTTCTTTTTTTCCCCTTCTTCTTTTTAATGGGTGGGAATCACTCCACTTTGCCGTGAGGAACACCGAAGAAACGCATAATTAAAAATGAAAAAAAAGAAAGTCTTTTCAAGGCTGTTTACTTGGGTGCAGTGGTGACACAAATGTTTCTTTCTCCTCACGGGGCCCACCCACAGAAAGAATCAGAACAATGGTGCTGGGGGCCCAGGCTCGGAGCCCCGCCGAGCCCATTCACGCCATCCTGGGGCCAGCCTGTGGCCCGGCCCACTGCTAATTATTGCGGCCTTCAGAAGGCTGGGGGGGATTCTGTGTTTACAAGTCTCTGTTAATTATTTAAAAAATGAAAATCACTAATATTTTAGAGAAAGAGAGTGGGCTGTGGAGAAAGGATGTACTTCTCGAATGTGTCAATATTGAAAAGCAGCCCATGCCCTTCCGTCAGAGTCCTCCGCCTGGGGCACACATCCTGGGCACATGCCCGAGGAGGCGCCTGCAGCCTGCAAGCGGGAGGATGTGTGTCAGTAGCTCAAGGCTCCAGTGACGGAGGGTCTAAGTTACCCATGCAAGCAAATAACCAAAGTTCCATCATTTTAATCAACATTCATCATTTTAATTGCCTGCATCTCCCCCAGAACAAAGTGACACTATAGTTTTATGGTATTTGATTAATGAGGGCAGGAAAATTGAAGTTTTTGCAATAAAACTAAGGAAAAAAAATCCACAGACTTTTCTGGTTTTTTCCCTTGTGATTTTAATTTAATGGCTCGTGTTTTCATTACTGCCGAGGCTGTACACTTTAGCTGGCAATTATGCCCCATCTGTGAAACACTGTGTTACTGTGTTATTACAGTTTATTCTAGGAGCTTTTCAATCACTTTTGAGTTGGGCTTTACAAGTATTCTTGCAGCAGGTGGGCTTCCTGGCATGCGACCAGGAGCATACAAAGCGCCAAGCTGGAGTCTAATGGTAGCATATGCATGTGGTACAGAGCACCAGCCTTCCCCATATGCTGCTAAGCAGCCCCTTAAGCCTGCCAGTCACTCTTCTGACTGACTACAGTCTCTAAGTACTTCTCTGCCAGGGGAAAATATACGAAGGCAGCGAATTTCTCCAGTGCACCATCCTTATTACTGAGAAACCCTGTCATTAGCACAGGCACAATGAACCTGAACTTGGGATGCATACCAATTAGGCCGCCCAGCACTTCTGCTTCTTATCTCTATGGAAACCGCTCCCCCCTGGCTGCAGTGGACAGGCAGGAATGTCCCCCCACCCATATGTCACCTAGTTAACACTGTACACGTTCATGTGAACCAAAATCCACCCCAGCCCTCATGGCAGAGGAGAGAAAAGGAAAGAAAACGACAGAAGTCTCTCTCCTAAGGTTTGAGGGGCCATTTCGTCCTTAGAAAGCCCGGGCTGGCACGGCTGTTATAGGAGGCACTTGAGAGATGAACTGTCACCATCTTTAAATCTAGAAGTCATTTTTACCTCCCATGATCTTGAGCAGGGAGAGTTTAAGGAAGCTGAAAGAAATCTCTCCACCCTGTGTAAGAAAAATGGGAACCCAACATTTTTTAAAATTCACACAGAGTGTCGTCAGCAGTAAAAACTCAATCATGTTTGAACACACTAAGGAAGCATTTGCCACCAAACACTGAGAACTTTGAGAGGCCCGTGCAGAGGCTTTTGTCGTAACTGTGTGTGAAGACAGACCCAGAAGGAGGAGGACGAAGAGGAGGAGGAAGAAGAGGGGGATGGGGGAAAAGGAAGAGGAAGAAAGGAGGAAGGACAGGAGAGAGGAGTGAGAGAAAGAAAAAGAGAGAAGAGACTCATTTTAGTGGCTCCCTCAGTTTACCGCTGAGGGATTTGGGACTCGCAAATTTTCCCACTGCGCTTTGGGGTTCTGATTTCACTTACAGTGCTGGGCACCAGCTGGCACACCAGGGCTTCATCTTCCTCCTCCACGTACTAGTGGCAGTCTTAGAACAGAGCAGAGCCTGCGCCACAAGGCTGCCTGCCCTGCTCTCTAGTCAGCAGGCCCAGTATTGCCACGTCAGAGCCAGCCAAGGCCTCTGCGGCTCAGTTCCTGTGAATGAGACTCTCCTTGACAGGGCCTGCCGCTGGCCAGACTAGACTAGGAAGGTGCCCTCTCACAGGCAGCACTCAGCTCAGAGCTGGGCTCCTGAGGAGGCGCAAGGTTCTCATGGTGTCACAGAACTGTGGCCCTCACCTAATGGGGAACTTAAAGGGAAGCGATGCCTAAGGCACAAATAAGGAGTTCTTTTAAAAAAAAAAAATACTCATCAAACAGGAGATCTGGGAAACACAGTTAGTGCCACCAGTGGACGTGACTTGGGTAAGGGGGAGGCAGAATACTGAGTTCCCAGCATACAATCAACAGGACTGTCAGGGCAGCTCTGTTCCCGTCCTCACTTAGGGAGCATTTATTTTCATTGCGGAAGCAACTGTAGATGCCTGTGCAAGCCACAGGATTCTTCTGTAAATCATTTACTCCTGCATAACAGGTCGCTATGGAAATCATGCCCGTCTCTGATTTTTGTTAGATTGGCATCATCCCGGCAAAGCCAAATATGTTTTTGTGAAGAAAAATATGACCCTCAGTCAGAGGAGAAACACAGAGGCAGAGACCCAAGACTTAACTCGGCACCATAGTCAGGCCTTGCTCCTAAGTAAGGACAGAGACGGGCTGAGCACCATGCAGGAAGTGGCACTGCCCAGTTGCTTTGGAGCTGCGCAGGGGAAGACGGGAAGAATTATCAAGAACCTGTGCTCCCTGACTAAATGGGACCGTGCATGCCAAGAACCAGGCTGGAGCGTTGAAGTGATGTGCATTTACCTTCATTTCCTTTCTTATCTCACCAAGAACATGGAAGCCGGTCTGTGTGCCCCTGTTTTCCTCCCAGGCCCTCAGGGACCAGCTGTGGGGTCTGAAGGAACTTCCTCCCACAAGTGAAGGACAGCCAGCATCCAGCTTACATCAGTGAGAACAAGACCAGAGGCGGACGCACTCCTTCAGGGAAACTCCAAGATCACGACCAAGGCCATTCAGTGCTCACTTACAAAGACACCCATGGCCTCCCTTACTCCTGGACCGTGTGGCTTCCAGACAGATAACGTGATTCTAGACGCTCTTGATACAGGGGAAAGGTTTGCACCAATCAGAGCCCCACTAGGTCACAGGAAAATGGTGCCATACTGTGGGGCAGGCTAAGCTAACATCCTGGAACTACTCCTGTGACAGAGCCGCTGTCTCCATGTCTCCTCCCAGGCCAGGATTAACCTTCAGGCACACTAGCTGACCCCGGGGACAGATGCTGCCTGGCGTGACTGCTGGGTCTGTTAGAACCAGCAGGCACTCACACACAAGCCTGGCTCCTTCCGGCTGGGATCTGCCTTAGTAGGCCAATGATTCTGTGCCCTGATTGGTCAAATGCCCTCATGTTTTGATTGGCCATCACTCTGCTCTAGCTGGCCCTGACTGGCACTGTGAGGCATGGCTGTGGTTTGGGTCTGGCTCGAGTTTAGAAGGTTAGTGTGCCAGGGGCTTGGTTCCCAGATGATACCATTGGGCACTGGAAGCTAGGATCTTTAATGGGCAGGCCAGTGGGAGGCCAGTAGGTTCAGCAGGGGCTCCTTTGAGAAAAGGTTCTCTGACCCCAGTCTTTTTGCTTCCTTGTGTGACCATTCGACCTCTTAATGCCACGCACGGTCCGTGCACTGCCCTCCACACTACCTGTGCTGTGCCATTTACACTTTCAGCCTCTAAGACTGTGAGCTGAACGGGCCTTAGATAATGCACTTTAATAGTGAAAAGTGTAACGATGCGGTCTGACAGCTTGCGTGTCACGCTGGCCATGCATTTCCCCATGGGTGCTGTGAGTGTCAAATGATGTCCCCTGGAATATGGGTGGAACTCTGTGCCAGCACCTCAGAATCCAACTTATCCCGATAAAGGGTCAAATACAGTGTGATCGGCTAAGATGAGCACATGCAGGACCTGACTGGGTGTGCCTTCTGTCCTCATAGGAAGGACATTTGGACCGAGAGCGAGAGAGAGAGAGAGAGAGAGAGAGAGAGAGAGAGAGAGAGACGTGTGGAGAAGACACAGGACACAGGAGAGGTGGGCCTTGTGATGCATTTACAAGCTGGGTGGGGAACATGGAGCCTTGAGACCACCAGACCTGGAGGAACAAAGAGCAGGCTTAGGGCTAGCAGCAGCTGGAGAGACAAGGACAGGCCATCCCCCAGAGCCTTCTTGGAGCTCAAGCCTGCTCTCTCTTGGTTTTGAACTTGCAACCCCCAGGACTGTCTGAAACAACCCAGTGTGTAACACTTTGACAGAGCTGCCACGGGAGACTCCTGATACTCACGGGAACATGGCCATCAAGCTCCCTAAAGCAACAGGAGACACGGGAAGTCTGAGGGCACAAGTAGCTCATTTCGGGTTATAAGCGACAGACACACAGCAGTCTGGATTCCATTCAGTCCTCACAAAGGCATGACAGTGTGTCTGCAATCAAGATTTTGCCTCAACCAGCCTCGGTTCCAACCTCAGCTCTGGCACTTAGCAGCTGTGCTGCTCTTAACAATGCACTTAACCTCTCTGAAGCTTGTGACCTTCATCTGTAAAATGAGGTCCTTCAACAGTACCCTTGTCATGTTTCTGTGCGCCCCTGGGGGAAAAATGGTACCTATACAAATTAGCACTCAAGAAGTCTTCTTTATTATATCACAATATAAGATTGACTATGATCATTTTTTTCTCCCTAAAAAACAAGCAAACAAACATATGTACCGAGGCCTGATGATGCAGGTCTGTAATCCCCATATTCAGGGGCTGAGGCAGGAGGATCACAAGTTCGGGATTGCAGTGAGTTCACGGCTAACCCAAACACTTTAGCAAGACCTCGGTGGTGGTATTGAATGTGAACGCACCCATAGCCGGAGGTGTTTGTGAAGTTCCTGTAATAGCCCTCAGCCATGGAGGCCTGCTGGAGGAAGCTCGTCATCGGGGCAGAGAGGACAGACCCCGAGCCCACGCCTAAGGTATGTTCTGATCCAACTTGAACTCTGGTTATTCTCTTCCCCTCTCTGCTGGGGATGTGCAATGATGTGAGCCAGCTTCTTCCGCCATGATGAAGCTCCCCTTGGAATCTGCAAGCCTGAAATAAACCCTTTCCTCCCATCTGCCGCTTTGGGTTGAGTATTTTGTCCCAGTAATGAGAAGGCAACTATAACAACCCCTGTCTCAAAAGAGTTAAGGATTTTTAAAATATTCATTCATTCATTTACAATCAGAGAGAAATAGAAGAGAGACAGAGAGAATGGGCATGCCAAGGCCTCCACCTGCTGCCAATGAACTCCAGCTGCATGCGCCACTTTGTGCATCTGGCTTTACATGGGTATTGGGGAATCGAACCCAGGTCTTCAGGTCTTACAGGCAGGCAAGTGCCTTAACCACTGAGCCATCTGTCCAACCCTGAGTTAGTATTTTTATTTATTTATTTATTTATTTGATTTGAGAGAGAGAGAGAGAGAGAGAGAAATAGGCAGAGAGAGAGAGAGAGAAAGAGAGAGAGAGAGAATGGGCACACAAAGATCTCCAGCTGCTATAAACAAACTCTAGATGCATGAACCCCCTTATGCATCTGGCTTATGTGGGTCCTAGGGAATTGAACCTGAGTCTTTGGCTTTGCAAGCAAGTGACTTAACTTCTAAGCCATCTCTCCAGCTGTGAGTTAAGTATTTTGAAGGGCTAGGGTTGTAAGCTCTATGGGAAGCACTTGCCTAGAGTGCTCAGGACCCAAAATAAGCAAACAAATATGGCTAACTTTGTCCTGTCCTCAAAGTTGCATCCCCGCGCTCTGGCAGTCAGATATGAAACAAGGTTTCTTTTCATATGTGAAATAAACCAGCAATTGTGTCATCAGGGAGGAAAACCATTTTACAGAATGAGTGTGGTCCCATGCTGCTGGGGACACATGTCCTAGGAGAGCTGCCATCTGCCAATTCCACATGACCTTCACCACCTGTGACACCACACTCCAAAACGTGGGCCCTCTTCCAGGTAGTGTTCTTTCTGTTTTTTTTTTTCTACCTCCCAAAATACACAGAAGGCACCTGGAAATCCGGGCTGTATGTATGAATCCCTTGCATCTCCAGGTTATTTTGTGCATGGTATAATTTTTAAAGTTCATGAAGAGAGCCGGCGTGGTGGCACACGCCTTTAATGCCAGCACTCGGGAGGCAGAGGCAGGAGGATTGCTGTGAGTTTGAGGCCACCTGAGACTACATAGTGAATTCTAGGTCATCCTGGGCCAGAGTGAGACCCTCCCTCGAAAAACCAAAAAAAAAAAAAAAAAAAAAAACTGGTCATGAAGAAATGATGAAAGCAGATGAAAAGGAAAGGAAAGTAGTTTGGAACAAGACAGTTAATGACAAACTGTGTTTGCATAATACAGAAGAGCTTGTGAGACCCTTCACATGAGTACAGTCCAGACTGCTCTTCCTGTCCCGTTCCTTCCCCCACCCCTTCCTCTCTCCCTCCTTCCTCCCTTTAGCTTTCCCCTGTGTGATGGTTAATATCTCCTTGTCAGTTTGACAGGATTTAGAGTCACCAAGTCACCAAGGAAACAAATGAGATCTTGACTATCAGGGATATTCTAGATCAGAATAACTGAGGTGGGAACACACCCTAACTGTGGACAGTGTCATTCCATGGGCTGTATACCGTGGGCTATATTCCATGGTTCCCAGACCGTATAAAAAGGAGAAAGCTGGCTGAGCACCAGCGTTCACCTGCCTCTTCCTCCTCCCTTCTATGAGGACGCAACACTGCATCTCTTCCCGCTCCCACCATGCTTTTCCCCGCCGCATTGGACTTGACTCCGTAACTATAAACTGAAAATAAACCCTGCTAACACCCTGCCCTTCCCTCTGCTCTGATCAGGTATTTTGCCCCAGCAACAAGAAAGTAACTGACATGCCCTCCCTCCTCCAGTCTTTCCTTCCTTCCCTCCTCTGCTCCCTTTCTTTACCTCCTTTTCTCTCCTCCTTCCTCCCTCTCTCCTTTCCTTCTTTCCTATCTCCCATTCCTCCCTTTTCCCCTCTTCCGCTCCTCTCTCTCTCCCCCTACATTCTTCCCTTCCTTCCTCCTTAGTACCTTCCCTCCCTCCCTCCCTTCTTTCCTAAATGAGGGTGTAGAGGTCAGAAAGGTTAACTTGCTTGCTCAGGGCTCCCTTCCAACCCCAGTGCAGTTCTTCTCAAGGATGAAGACAAACTTGTTGTTGAGTTTATGTGGACAGTGAGTGAAGATGATGACCGTATAGCTGAGCTATGGGGCCATATGGTACATACAGAAAACACTTGTGGCTCCGAGTGACCGTGGTCACAGTATGTTTGAGCAGCCAGTTCTGGAAAACACAGTTGTGACAGAAGCTACTGGGTAGATGTGGCTGAGTGGGGTAGGAAGGACAGTCAGAAAATCCCATGTTCAAGAGATAGTTTATACACTTAACCACTCCAGTAAGTCACCTGACATGTTTCTCCAGATAGGAACCTAGGATATGCTATTTCCCGACTCATATTTGCAGGATGGCTAAATAACCAGATAGCATCATTCAAGTGCATTCTCTAAATTGCTCACCATTTCTTGTGCACCTACTGCGTGCACTGTCTGAATCGGGAACTCAGAGTGCAGACAGAGGAAGAGGGACAAGTGCCTAACGACACTGTCGTGACAGAGCTGGAGATCACCTGCGGAATGAGTAGACCCAGGACCACGTGTCACTGAGCATGTGGGACTCCATGTAGGCTGGCATCCTCAGCTGCCTGGTTTGTCTCCCTTAGTAAAGCCGTGCTTTACAGAGATCTGCTTCTCAGACAGCTAGCCCAGCCTTGCTCAAAAGAAACAGCCTTAATGGAAAATGTATAGCGAGGCATAAAAGAGGCCACTTTTACCAATCTCTTGTAGGAGTTAAAAATATGTATTAATGACCAACCGACTTTATCCTCGTCCCATTTGCTGAAAATTCTGACCTGAATAGCATTTAAAGTCTGTAGGAATAGACATGGTTATTTTTTCCCCGCTTGAAACTATCAATTTATTTCACTTAAGTTATCAAAGTGTAAATCATAGTTCCCAGCTCCTCCAGCCCTGCCTCCTTTACAGCTGACATGGCACAGGTGGAATTTGTGCTTCTGTCCTTGTCACTCTGCAAGCTGCAAGCCTGAGGGCCGTGAAGGCATGTGCGCTTCCCGCCGCTCTGTTGAGCCCACAGCAGACTGGAAAGCAAACAACACAGCTTTGGCGTGGGAGCCTGGCTGCCCAGCGGAGCCTTGGGAGATATTTCCCAGCAGCAATGGGCCTGTCTGCCCTTGTCCTGACCTCCTGACCTCTGGGCAGCAATCTCCACACCCCAGCAAGGCTGTCTCCTCACCAGACCTCCTGCCTCCCTGCCCAGGCCTGTGCTCAGCCCACTCGAGGCTTCCTTCCTCACCTGTACTATGAACATGGGCACTCCCTGAGGAACTATGCAATCCACTATCCCTAGGGCAATGGTGATGGGTCTCAGGAGAGCAGAAGGCAGCTGAGTGCACCCCCGCAGCCACTCCTCTCCCCTGAACACATGCTGCTGGGCTAGAACTCAAGGCTGGGCTCCAGTCCCTAGATCTTCACACATGCCACCTCAACCAGCATTTTTACATGGGTTCTGCCTTGTTTTAGTGGAACAACCAGAACACAGACAGGAAAAATCATATGAAGGAAAACACGAAAGCCTGGGCTCAGACTAAGCTCCCAGCAGACCAGAGTTGATGGTGATGCCATGTGACCAAGTGACATTTCCTTTCAAGGGAGACCGTTTTGACATATTCACACTTTTCTTTCAGGAACAAAGTAAGGGGCTAGAGAGATGGCTTAGTTGTTAAGGCACTTGCCTGAGAAGCCTACAGACTCATGTTCGACTCTCCAGGTCCCACATAAGCCAGACGCACAAAGTGACACAAGCGCACATGTCATCCATGCGCACAAGGGAGCACACACATCTGCAGTTCAATTGCAGTGGCTGGAGGCCCTGGAGCATCAATCCCCACCCCCTCTTTCTCTCTCTCTCTCTCTCTCTCTCTCTTTCACACACACACACACAAAAAAAAAGAGGCCAGGGGCTGGAGAGATGTCTTAGTGATTAAGGCACTTGCCTGCAAAGCCAAAGGACCCAGGTTCGATTCCCCAGGACTTACGTAAGCCAGATGCACAAAGGGATGCATGCGTCTGAAGTTCGTTTGCAGCAGCTGGAGGCCCTGGCATGCCCATTCTCTCTCTCTCTCTCTCTCCCCTTTCTATTTCTCTCTCTCAAATAAATAAACATATGAAAAAAAGAGGCCAGTCTGTTGGGCTTGCCTCAAAGAAGAAGAAGGAGGAGGAGAAGAAGATGCAGCAGCAGTAGCAAAGCGAGGCTCTATTTCAAATAGATACCTTTCCAAAATTTGCTATTAAGTGCTATGTGATTTTTTTCCCTTGAGAAAAAATAATAGCATTTTCAATTACACATATGCTAATATACAGAAATGCAGAGGTGCCTCATCCCCCCTCCCCAGCTGGGCCACATGTAGAGTTGTGATGTACTGTTAAATTGTACGTGTTTTATTATTGTAAGAGGTTTAAATGTTTCCATAGAATGAAATAAGCAACATCTTAAAAGTCAGTATGTTTATTAGATAGTAAAATTCTCAATATAAATTTTACCAAATAGGTATACTAGTGAACTCTTCAAGATAATTTAGTCATCTTACAAGGCAAAGTGACAGGAAGTTTTTCATCTCTGGAATAATCTGCTGGCTTCTCTTCATTTTCCATTGAGCAGACTGCCTCTTCACTGTCACGGAAAAATCAGGCAAACATACAAATATGCTAATTTTCTTTGTGTCTGTTATAAAATCTTGAAGTTGCTCAAATTCCCACTTTGTAGCTTATTCCAGCATCCTAAAATCAGCAGATGGTGCAGCGGTGGGTTTTGCAGGGGGAAAGTGAGTCCACTGGTAGGTACAGTGCAGCCAAGACCCTGAATGTGAGGGTCTGGAGATTTGTACTGCCCAGAGCAATACTGCCCTTCACTTTCCACCATCTGCAAGGCTGTCTTGTCTAAAAGTAAGGTGATTTTTATTGAAACAACTGACATTTTTCACTTCTGGGTCAGTTTTATCCCCTACTTCAATAGGAATGAGAGAGTACATGTGTGTGCTGGTATACACACACACACACACACACACACACACACACACAGAATGCTTGCTGAAGCAGACATCCCTCAGAGCTCACAGTAAGCCTCAGAGCTGCTGCCTGGGCACACTGAGTATAACCCAATGCCCTTCGCCATTCCTCGCCACCTCAGTCTGAGTGAGCTATAGGGGGATAAAATGAGCATTTCTTGTCCCCTTAGAATGGATTATCAGGGTGAACAGAGAATTTTTAGTGGTTTTTTTTCTGTGGGTGGAGAATGGTTAGCGCTCACTCTGAATCCTAGGAGCAGGAAGACAAGACAGGAGCATTTTATTTTAATTTCTATAACCCCAAGTTCAAGCTGATTTGAAGGACCAAGCCCTATGGGACTCCAGGAGCCCTCCAGGGAAGTCATAAATCATGCTGGAGCACCTTGTGGGTCTCCAGAGCCTTCACTGCCCTAGCCAAGGCCACCTTCTCTGTAGTAACCAGGGCTTAGACTTCGGTTAATGAGGGCCATGTCCCCAGGAGAACTTAGGCGCTGAGTTGGCTACCTTCTCAGGCCATCACCCTGCCATGTACCTCACCTCTGCCAGATGTGGGAAATGTGGAACCGTGGATTCCACTGTCTAGTTCCCTCTAGGTTTGTGGCCTCCAGTTGCAATAAATACAAGGGGCAGCAGGGCCGATCCAGAGGTATCGGCATGGGTATGTGAGCTGGACCATCCCTTCCGCAGCTCAGCAGAGCGGCCCAGAGCCCTGTAAGCAGTTCGCTGAGCAGGACCAGTGCTGACATTATGCAGAATGGAAACGTTACAAGGACGGTGGTGAGCATCTCCCGTCAGGAAGACGTGCGATTAATCAGCTCACCCTGATTAAAGAATGAGGCGCCCTGGGGCTCCGCAGGCCGTCCAGAGGAGCCTCATCAGAACTAATGTGTGGAGCCGCACAGCTCCCTCGGGGGCAAACTACCTTTTAATTTCTCTCTCTACAGACTAATTCCATTGTTATAGAACCTGTATTATGAGAACTGTAAACTAATCATTAGTCATTTTCAAACAATCTGACCTTTCTTGCCACTGAGCGTGGAGTGCTTTCCAAAGAGGTCCTTTTTGGGATCCTGGGATTTTTTTTTCATCTCACAAGTTCCGAGAGCAGAGCCTGGAATGAACGTGATTGGAGGCTGACTGTGTAACTTTGCAAAGACGGGGGAAGCTGAAATCGCTTCTTTTGATAGCACACAACTTTTCCCATTTCGATAGCTACAAAAATAAACAGAAGGCAGCGCCTGTGTCACAGCCCAACAGCAGGCTGGCTGAAGAAGAAGATGCCCAGACTGTGGCCTTCCCAAAATCCAGGCAGCCTCCTATACATGAGTACCATTCCATTGGGGGGTACCCGGGCAGGCTGGACATCAAATTGCTAAATTGTCATAGGCAAGTGCAACATGCTGGGTGACGTAAAATGTTCTAGAGGTCAGAGGTCAAGTATGAGCAGGCATAGGGAGACCCTCTTTAGGCTCTGTCAAGTGATCCACATCTCTAGAATGATGATAGCATAGCTCTAGTGTTCCCACCACACGCTGCCCTCCCATGTGCCACTGTTCTGTGCAAGCTCCTGCATTTTACAACACCAATAACATTGGATTAGGGACCACCCTGCCTAATGACACCCGTGCCAAATTCATTTCCTAATAAGACCAAAGCCTGACATCATGGGGTTCTGTTTGCATTTTTATCCCCCACTGGCATGATGTCTCAGCAACCTGGAGGGTTACAGTGTAAGACATGAGCTCCACAGAGCTGGGCCCTGTGGGAAACCTAGAAGGCTAGGCCCTGCCCAAAGCCTTGACGCTATCCCAGATGCAAACCTTGCCTCATAAGGGAATGTTCCAGAAACCTGAAGACCCACTGCTATGTTCTGTCCTGGCAGAGGACCTCTGCAGGCCAGCCCATACCTAACCACTAGCCTCTGGAACTATCAAACCACGGTGCGGTAGCTGAGAGCTGAATTTACCCAAATGCTGAACCTGTGAGAAAAAGTCTTGGTGTGGCTCCAGTGTCACCAGCCCTTGGCAGCCTTTGTCTTTCTGACTTGTCCTTTAGAAATGATTGAAATGAGGCTCGGGCTTTGTGTACACATGATATGCACGCCTGTGTGCACGTGAGTGTACTCGTAGCTTTTATCTGCTTCTCCACCACCATCCCCTAGGGCGCGGAGGTCTCTGGAGCCCAGCGCCCTCTGAAGTTCAAAGGTCAGTGAAATCTAGAAAGCTACATCTGATGAAGGACATGTTAACCAGTCAGTGTCCAGCAGCCTCGACTGCTCCGTCATTAGAAGAGCAAGAGATTTTAGCCCTGAACCAATGACCCTCAAGCCTGCAAAGTCTCTGATTACCCCGGGAAAGAGGTCAAAGCTGTGGGAAGGACTGCAGCCACAAGCCGCCTGTCACGAGATGTAGACACATAGGGACATGCATCTTCTGATTTCTGCTCAGAATACTGGGAATGTGTGTCACAGCCCCCGGCCAGCCCTGACCCACTCTCCACTCATCTCTGCTCTGACTCACACTCACTTCCAGGTCTCAGTGGCAGCCTCATTCACTGGCCATCCTGTGTCCTGCACACAGAATACCCCCCCCACCACCACCACATTTCCTCCTACCAACCCAGTGACCCTCTTCTGGAGACACTCTGGGTGTTTAAGGCAGATTAGTATAAAGAGCTTCAGTCAGTCAATAGTAAAAAGACCAGAAGGGATGGAGAGATGGCTTAGCGGTTAAGGTACTTGTCCGCAAAGCCAAAGGACCCAGGTTCAACTCCCCAAGACCCATGTAAGCCGGATGCACAAGGAGGTGCATGCATCTGCAGTGGCTGGAAGCCCTGGCGTATCCATTCTCTCAAATAAATAAATAAAAATAAATGCCAGGTGTGGTGGCACACACCTTTAATCCCAGCACTTGGAAGGCAGAGGTAGTAGGATTGCTGTGAGTTCGAAGCCACCCTGAGAATACAGAGAGAATTCCAGGTCAGCCTGGGCTAGAGTGAGACCCTACCTCGAAAAACCAAAAATAAACAAATAATAATAATATAATAAAATATTTTTTTTAAAGAAAAGACAAGAAGACCCAGGCTGGAAGCATGAAAAAGCAACTCAGAAGAAGAAGGAGTGGGAGAAGGAGTAGAGGGAGAAGAAGAAGGAGGAAAGGGAGAAGGAGGAGAGGGAGAAGGAGGAGTGGGAAAAGGAGGAGAAGGAGGAGAGGGAGAAGAGGGAGAAGGTGGAAGGGAGAAGGAGGAGAGAGAGAAAGAGGAATAGGAAGAAGGAGCGGAGATGGAGGAGAGGGAGAAGGAGAGGGACAGGAAGGTGGAGGAGAGAAGGAGGAGAGGGAGAAGGAGGAGAGGGAGAAGGAAAGGAACAGGAAGGAGGAGAAGAGGAGGGAGAAGGAGGAGCGGGAGAAAGAGGAGGGGGAGGAAGAAAGGAATAGGAAGGAGGAGGAGGAGAGAAGGCAGAGGCAAGGGCTGGGTGGAAACTAGATCGCAGTGCACGAAGAAACAAGAACCGCTCAGTAGTCATCAAACAAATACATGGAGGTGGTGAATCTTCACCCTTCAAATTGGCCGAACCTTTCTTTGTAAGTGCTCAGGGCAGCAGACACACCGCCCTTCCTCCCGTGAGAATGTTAAGGTGCTGCATTTGAGGCCAATTTAGAAGTGAGCTGAGGAAAAAGGCCTTGAAAATGCATGTGCTTCCCACTGAGATGATTCTGAGAATTTCTCAAAGGAAATAGCGGAAGGTGTGCAAATGGCTGGAATAGGGTGCTCTCTGCCCTCCAAGGCTACTAGGAAAACCGGAGACAGAGCCTGACGCTCACTGTGCGGGCACTGGTGTGTGTGCGTGAGTGTGAGATGCACACTCCTCAGCGGCCATTGCACAGGGAGGGAGGGAGGGAGGGAGGGAGGGAGGGAGGGAGGGGGAGGGAGGGAAGGTGAGCTGTACTAAGTGCCCATCCCTCCTGTGTGGCTCTGAAGCCAGGTTCCCTCACCCATGGGCTAGACAGCCATTGTGAGAGTCCAGGCTGTAGAAGCAAGGTGTTCTGGACATGGGTGTTGGGATCAGGCTATATTTCAGGCCCAAAGGCCCAGACACACTTCTTAGGAAACCCTACTTCAAACTGGTTTAAATTTTGTAAATGTGAACATGTGGTCCTTTCTTCCAATGTCCTTTCAATTACCCCAAATGAAATGAGACATGACATGGCTCCCTCCACCATATAAAGAAGATACGATGTGCTATTTGTCCCTGCCACCAAATGCCATGTGCCTTATTGATTGATGTGACATTTTAAAGCCAGCCTGTCACCTTCAAAGGCCTCCTAGCACTAAATCAAACACATCAGTGGTGTCCCTCCTGGTGGGGTCTCACAGGCACGAGTCCTTGCCATTTGCAGCTGGAGAGACTGAAGTGCAGGGTGGTTCTGAAGCCATCCCAGGAGGGCTCTTCCCTCCCCCACACTGGTCATCCAGCCTCAGGTACCTCCGTTGTCTCTGGCCAGGCCAGAGCAGCTGTAGGCTGTGCAGCTGGGATCACTCCAGGAGCTCCACTGCCTGCCAGACAACTGTATACTGAGGCTTCCTGCATTCTGAGTTCTCCTAAACGTCTTTCTAGAGCAAAAGGCCAACCGTACTTACACGCATCACCTCATCGGCCCAGCAGCCCGCCCAGGCAGAGGAAATCAGGCTGGATCCTATGAAGAGCTCCTTGTAATTTCTCTTAGAAATTAAAGGCCATTTCTGCTCTACTAAAAAGACTGAACTGCCTGATCAGTCTGCTCAATCTGCTATACTCCCTCTCATACTGTGACTGTGTCAAGAAGATTCTAGATGGACAACATCAAATAGCTAAAAGAGAAAAGCTCAGGCAAATGTGTCCCCAACACAAAGCAAAAGTGTCTAGAGCCTTGGCCTCCATGTGGCTCACTCACTGTAGCCTGAAACTTGGCCCCCATTGGGTCCATCCCAGGGGTCTGTAGCAGAACTCCATGGGAACGTCCATGGTCCTCACAGCTGGGGATGCACTTCTCCACATCCAGGAGGAGCAGAGATGGTGCATTGTGGAGGAGGGGAAGTGAAGCTCATCTGCTCCCTGCTGTTGCTGAGCGGGCCAGAACTCTCCCCACCCTAACACAAACCACCTGGAGGTCAAGGCTCAACCAACAGAGCACTACATGCAATGAACCACCTAGGGCCAGAGTCCACCATACAGTAAACCACCTGCTGGCCAAGGCCCTATAGATGGGTGTCCTGTTTGGGGCTGGGACATAAAGGAGGTCATCGCCCCAAATGCCAGGTCCAGCACTTGGCCAGCGTACAGCCAACAAGAGCCATGACTGTAATTCTCTCCCTAGTGTCATGACCTTTTTAAACTTCAACTGCCCAGCACACTGCTGCCACTCAGTGACAGTGTAACCAACCAATGCCTGCTGCTCAGAATGGGAATTTAGCCTGGCACGGGATTCGCTTTAACCAGAAGTGAAGGAGAAGCAGCCTCTCCCATCCCTGGCTTGACTCCGCAGGGGTTTTGTTTACCCCAGGCTCTGTGCTCCGTCTGCTTTCCCCAGCGAGTGATACCAAGGGGAAGGAAATGCCAAGATAAAGCTGCCCGACCCCTCACTCACTCATCTACTGTCTCTGGCACCCTTCAATGGTGGAGAAGGTTCTAGAAGAGTTGAAATGTCAGCAAGAAAGTCTGGAGAGTGCAGAGTTCCACCACCGTGCAGGAGTCTGGCATGCAGAGAAGACAGGGAGCAGTCAGCAAGTATAACCACAGCTCTGGCTTCCCAGCAGAGATTAGGTGGCTAATGCTGTGAATCAGCTACTCACTCCATGATGTTTACACTGGCATTGATGTAGTGACACAGTGATCTAATTAGATGTCAATAAACCAAAGTCCCGAGTCACTGAGGGGCCAGAGAGGATTACAGGGCTCCACCCGCAATTCTTAAGGAACAAGGACTCAAGCTCCAGATTCAATTACTGCCAACTTAACCAACTGGAAAGCCATGGCTCGGAGGAGAAGGGCAGGAGAGAGGTCAGTCTCAGCCCATGGCCCAACATGGATGTCTTGCCCTTTCATAGAAGCCAACTTCGTGATGTCAGAGTTGTGTGTGGATCAACTCTTACACATAATCCATAAAACCGATAGAGTGCAGACACTTGTTCAGAAGGGTCGAAAGACAAAAGTTCATCTGACTGCAAATTAGCATGGCTGCCTGCCTCTGCATAGGGACAGGAAACACGGCTGCCTGCAGGTTCCCAGGAGGTTTAACAAAGAGGTATCAGGAGGGAGGAACAGAGGCATTGAGCCTGCCTCAGGGCTGCTGCCTGGCCCTGGCTGCCCATAGGCACAAGGGGCTTCCTAAACCTTTAATGCCATGCATTTGTGTTGGGATTGGGGGATGATTTGGCTCACCTACTGCGCCTGGGTCTTTCATGTCAAGCACTAAATGATTGTGCACTTTCATTTACTCATTGGCGTCTATGTCTCTGTTGCAGGTGGAAGTCACCCAAGCTGTGTGCAGTAGGGAGCCCACATGGAAGCACAGTGCCTTGTACCTGCATGAACTCAATACAGATGCACAGCAGGTAGGAGAAAGCTGGTCAGCACAGGCGCTGGGAAATCCCCCTCTCCCTCCCAAGCATAGTTTTCAGGCAACCTGATTTCTGTTGCAACTGTCACCCAGGGCAGTCTCCCGATCCATGGAAGATACGTTGCAAAATGCCCAGAAGATGCCTGCAACAGTTAGCCCCAAACCCTACACAGTCCGTTTCTCCTGGACACACATATCCCTCCACAAAAGCTGACTTATAAACTAGGCCCAGTGAGAGATTAAGAGTATGGGCTGAGGAGGTGACTCACAAGCATGAGGAACTGAGTTTGAATCCAGCACCCATGTGAAAGCCAAGCGTGATGGCGCACACCTGTAATTTTGATGCTGGGGAGGTAGAAACAAGTTGAGTCAAACCAGCGAGTCACGGGCTCAACAAGAGAGCCTTCTCAAAAACAATAAGAATGATTGAGGAAGACACCCCACATCTACCTCTGGCCTGCACACTCGTGTGTGTATACCTATATACAGACGTGCATATCTACAACACACACAAAAGAACTGCAACAAAATTGCCAGCACCTCTACTCTTGGCACACTGTGGCCACTGTTTAAAAAAATGAGGTTTGGGCTGGAGAGATGGCTTAGTGGTTAAGGCGCCTGCCTCCTAAGCCTAAGAACACTGGTTCCAATCTCCAGCCGTTCCAATCTCCAGGTCCCACGTTTAGCCAGATGCAAAGTGACGCAAGGGTGCAATGCCACACTTGACCACAAGGGGGTGTGCACATCTGGATTTCGTTCATAGCAGCTGAGAGACTGCTGGCGCGCTCATCTCTATCTGTCTTCCTCTCCCTCTCTGTCTGTCTCTCTGTGTCTCTCTCCAAAAATAAAATAAAATAATTTTTAAAATGAGGTCTTCTTGAACATGAGTCATGTGGCTGTGACGCAACTAACAGGCAGGTAGCATATACAGGGTGGATACACGGGCAAAGGGCTGCTCATGCCTGGGTAGGATGATGCAGAATGGTTGTAGCTTAAAACTTGCTGTTTACTTCTGGGATTTTTCCCATTTAATACTTTCAGACCACAGTTTGCTATAGGTAACTGTAGCTATAGAAGGAGAAACCTCAGATAATAATTGCAATCATGTTATTATCCTGTTAGCCCCTGGATAATTAACTCTGGTGGGGTCTGTTGTGTGCAATGCTGCAGCTGTATCCTGGAAGTAGCTTGGATAATATGCAAATGATTAGGTGTGGCTGTTTTCCAATCAAACTTGATTTAGAGACACTGAATTTTATGTATCATAATAACATTCACCCTTCCAGGTTTTGTTAATCATTGAACAATGTGAAATCTAGGGCTGGAGAGATGACTCAGGG
Source organism: Orientallactaga sibirica (assembly GCA_036365145.1). Classification (NCBI taxonomy): domain Eukaryota; kingdom Metazoa; phylum Chordata; class Mammalia; order Rodentia; family Dipodidae; genus Orientallactaga; species Orientallactaga sibirica. The sequence continues at coordinate 17,588,621 of JAEOAD010000041.1, read as the reverse complement.
GTTAAGGCGCTTGCCTGTGAAGCCTAATGATCCAGGTTCAATTCCCCAGTATCCATGTAAAGCCAGATGCACAAAGTGAGTGCATGCATCTGGAGTTCATTTGCAGTGGCTAGAGGTCCTGGTGCACCCATCTTCTCTCTCCCTCTTTCTCTCTCTTTGGAAATACATAAATAAAATTTAAAAACTATGAAATCCAGGTTGGAGAGATGGCTTAGTGGCTAAGCACTTGCCTGTGAAGCCTAAGGACCCCAGTTCGAGGCTCTATTCCCCAGTACCCACATAAGCCAGATGCACAAGGTAGCGCATGCATCTGGAGTTTGTTTGCAGTGGCTGGAGGCCCTGATGTGCCCCTTCTCTCTCTCTATCTCTGCCTCTTTCTCTGTCACTCCCAAATAAATAAATAAAAATAAACAACAACAAACTATGAAATCCATCCTCAGATCACCAGCCATGCCCCAGTAGGCATGAGCTAGATTGGAAAGACGCATTGACGGTGGTGTGAGTGACATGTCCACCATAGTTTCACATAGGCTCCAGCTGGTGGCAATTTGGGAGAGTTGTGGAGCCCTTGGGAGGGAGAGTCTTACTGGAGGAGGTGTGTCATTAGGGGTGGACCTGGGGGCTTCTTAGTCCCGCCCACTGGGACTCGCACTGCTTTCTTCCTCTTCCTTTCTTCCTCCTGCCTCAGCTGCCTGCTGGTGCCATCCTTTCCCTGCCTGATGAAACTTCACCTTTAAACTATAAGCCGGATCCAAACCCCTTTCTTGTATAAACTTCACCTTTAAACTTTAAACTATAAGCCGGATCCAAACCCCTTTCTTGTATAAAATTCACCTTTAAACTTTAAACTATAAGCCGGATCCAAACCCCTTTCTTATATAAACTTCACCTTTAAACTTTAAACTATAAGCCAGACACAACCCCTGTCTTTTATAAACTTCTTCTGGTCAGTTTTTAAATTTTTTAAATTTTATTATTGTTATTATTATTAATTTGTCCCAGCAACAAGAAGGTAACCTGTCCAGGTTGCCACCTGTCAGCCCCAGGGGTTTGGTTACCAGCCTCCCCCAACCACAGCCAGTACTGAAACTTGCCAATGGGAGGCCCAAGGCTAGGTGAGTGAGTGCAAGCTGGGGCCTTGTGCTTGGAGAAGGTAGATGTGGACCTTTGACTCCTGCGAACTGAAGTTCCTGAAAAGCAGCTTCAAACACCCTACAAGGCTGAGCTTGGGGATGAGGGAAGGAGGCCGATGGCAGAGACGGCCTTGTTTTGCTGTAACCTACCTACCTGAGCTTCCCACCAAGGTAATCATGACTTTCTTTGTTTGCTGTAAGAGTTCATCAAACCAGGCTGGAGAGATGGCTTAGCGGTTAAGGCGCCTGCCTCCTAAGCCTAAGAACGCTGGTTCCAATGTCCAGCGGTTCCAATCTCCAGGTCCCACGTTTAGCCAGATGCAAAGTGACGCAAGGGCACAATGCCGCACTTGACCACAAGGGGGCGCACACATCTGGATTTCATTCACAGCAGCTGAGACACTGCTGGCGCGCCCATCTCTGTCTTCCTCTCTCTCTCTCTCTCTCTCTCTCTCTCTCTGTGTCTCTCTCTGTGTGTCTCTCTAAAAAAAAATAAAAAAGTTTAAAAAAAAAAAAAGAGTTCATCAAACTGTTACCATGTTGGAACATGGAATCTAGTATCACTCAATCTGTGTTCCCAGGCCATGGTCATTTGTATTTCGCTCTAGAGTAAACTACTTCATTCCCTTTGAAGTGATATTTGTGTGATTTGTTTTATTATTATTATTATTATTATTCTTTGAATACTCCCTAAAGATCACCTATGCCAAGGTATTGAATCCTCGTGGTTGATAGTAGTGAGGACCCGTCTTCAATGGGGCTGACTTCCTGGGTGGGCATCTTGAAGTAACATTTCCTGATCCTCAAGAAAGCTGCCACCAGCCCCACACAGCTTGGCTGACAGAGGGCAGGCAACCTATCTTTTGTGACCATCCCATTTCAGCATGATTCTGGTAACTGCTGCTCTGTCTTTATATTTACATGTGAAGAGCCATGAGAAGCTCCAGCCCCTGGGTCTGAGCTCAGGCGACCCCCTCCCAGGATGCCCTGGGTCCTGGGAGGGGGGGAATGCACTCAGCAGCTTAAGAAGCTTAGGAGTGAGCCCGATGGCCCGGCATTCCCTCACAATGCTAATATCTTACCATTCCAGTGGCACAGTTTAATGGTGAACAAGGGAATTCTTCTCTGTGCAGCTGCTGGGCAGAGGTGAAACAATTAGGACGAAGGAGGATCAAAAGAGACACTTTACAGACAAGAAGGATTTTTCTTGGTAATGAAGAGGCTCGGAGGTGACAGAAGCTGCTGATGATGCAAAGGAGGGGACGAGAAAGCAAATAGCGGTAATGCTCTTGGAGGACCCTTCGCCAGGCACAAAGGAAGCGGTCAGTCCACTCGCGGTGGCACCAGCAGCTGCTGCCTTGAACTGCCTCCTTGTTAGACAGGGACAAGGTTGTCTGCATTTGTATTTGAACTGTTGATGGAGATTGGAGCTTTGCAACTGTGAGTTCAAGTTTGTTTTAACACATCACCTCCCCATTTCATTTTCAAGGAATTTTATTGTCAACCAAAACAAATTGGGAAGAAACGGTCACTGGTGAAAGAGTGGGTCAGACAGACAGAAGATACACATGTCAATTACCCCATCATCTCCATCCAGTGATTTTCTGTGATTAAAAAGTCACATGTGCAGGGGCTGGAGAGATGGCTTAGCAGTTAAGCACTTGCCTGTGAAGCCTAAGGACCCCGGTTTGAGGCTCAATTCCCCAGGACCCACATAAGCCAGATGCACAAGGTGGTGCATATATTTAGAGTTTGTTTGCAGTGGCTGGAGACCCTGGTGCACCCATTCTCCCCTCGCCCCCTTTGCTCTCAAATAAATAAATAAAATAAATAAATAAACAATTTTTTTAAAAAGTTACACATGTGGAGTGGAAAGATAAGATAGCTTAGCAGTTAAGGTGCTTGCCTGCAAAGCCAAAGGACCTAGGTTCAATTCCCCAGGACCCACATAAGCCAGATGCACAAGGTGGTGCATGTGTCTGAAGTTCATTTGCAGTGGCTGGAGACCCTGACACCCCATTCTCTCTCTCTCTCTCACTCTCTCTCTCTCTCGCGTAAATAAATTAATTACATTTAAAAAGTCACACATTCTGGCATTCAATATTTTTGTCAGAAAAATAAGAAGGCATTGGACAATTCTCTTTCTCCTCTCTGGAAAAGAAGAAGAAGAAGAAGGAGAAGGAGAAGGAGAAGGAGAAGGAGAAGAAGAGCTAAAGAAGCCCTGGGCTGGAAATGTAGCACCCAGAAGTCTCTCTGCCTGCCTGCTTGAGAGGCCTCAGAAGGGGACTCCGGGCTGTCCCAAAGGAACACTGGAAAAGGAGGCCGATGCCATCAGGGCTCCATCTTAAGAAAGCAAGTAAGTGCTCAAGCCAAGATGTCAAGTCACTTAGTTTATATTTTAAAATACCTGACAAGCTGTCCGATCGATCATCGCGAAGTTAAACCGCTGCAAGATCTGTCCTCCCCTGATCCACAGGAGGCCACCAGCCCTGTGCTCTTGTGTCTGGTAAATTTTCCACGACCCTCCCTTCTTCCCAGTGTCTTAGCTTGTTCCCCACCCTGACGGATCAACAAACTAGGGCTGTCAGGACAAATCTGTCTGTTCAATAAAGTCTATTGACAATCTTCTCCCACTGATTATAAATAAAGTTTCATTGATGTGCAAGTATAGCCATTCAGTTATATATTGTCCGGGGCTGCTTTGGGGTGATCGGTATGCAAGGACGTATCTTATCTACTATCTATCCTAGTAAAAGTTTGCCAAGCCTGGAGTGGAGCCTCTGTCACTCACAGCTGTGGGATCCTGGGACCCCCATCCTCGAACACCTGTTGTCTCACTTGCCGTGTGGGGACAATGGAATTTGCCGGCCAGGCTCCTTGAGAAGCCAAGAGACCATGTGTGCTGGAGACTCCCTGGGGAACAGCGCTGAGCTTAAGGAAAGCCAATAACCACCATCCACCAGTGCAGATTCTTTTTGCATGTGTATTTGTGGTGTGAGTGTATATGTGTTTATGTGTGTGTGTCGAGGTGTGTGTGCACATGTGAGAGTGAAAGCAAGAAGTGAATGTCAGGTGTCTTGCTCAGCTGCTGTCCACCTTATTTCTTGAGACAAGGTCTCTCAGTGTACATGGAGCTCACAATTTGCCTGGACTAGCTCACTTGCCATGGGGTGTGTCTGTCCCTATCTCCCCAGTGCTGGCATTACAGCTAGATGCCAACTGGCTTTTTCCTTGGGTGGGTGCTGGGTATGCAAACTCAAGTCTTTGTCGTTTACTCAGCAAACGCTCCACTGACTGAGCATTGCCCCCGTCCTCCCGTGTATTTTTGTGCCCTTGTGCCCACTTGCTGCCTGGCTGGGACTCGCTCCCTCCCCTCCACCCTGCTTGCTCTCTCCGGGTCTGACCTTCTCATTCCTTCCTCTTCTCTAGTTCTGGTCCCCTGGAGTCTCATTCTTTTGCCTTTCCTTCTTTCCTTCCTCCTCCTCTTCCTCAATTTTTTGTAAGTGCACAGCTTAGTTATGGGGGTGAAAGCCCACTGGGTTTCTGCCAAAGTCCAAAGCTGGGTCTTGGGACGTTCACTTTCAGGCGTCAGGGACTATTCCATTTTTATCCTTCCCTGGACAATGGACACTGTAGAGAGAGCATAATCCTCAACCCCTCCTAGGCTCTGCTCTGCCCTTCAGTTGGTCCCCACTCTGTTCGTGCCCTGCACATCTGCCCATTTACTCATTCAGGACTCTTTGCAGCCATCCTCCTGGCTGCTGTGTCAGGTGTGACTGCTGGTGCCCATTGGAGCCTCCTAATCCATATATTGGCAATGGGAGTGCCCCAGGGAAGGACTGGTCAATGCTATCCAGTAAGGGGACACTTTGTTCCTTCTTGGAAACTCTGGTGACCCTAGGAAAGGACTGTCCTCCAAGATTCTTATAGTCATTACTTTCCTTGTTGCTATGCAAGAAGCAGCTTAAGGAAAGAAGGGTTTATTTTGGCTCACGGGGTGGGGAGGCCTTCCATCATGGTGGGGAAGACCTGGTGGCAGGAGCAGAAGCAGCTGGTCGCATGGCATCCACCAGTAGGAAGCCGAGAGAGATGAATCTGTGGCCAGAACACTTTCTCCTGCGTGGTCAGTCAAGGACCGCAGCCCATGCACTGGTGCCACCCACATTTAGGGTGAGTCCTTCCACCTCAACCTAATCTAGAAACTCCCTCACGAACATGCCCAGAGGGTTGTCTCCTGGACCATTCTAGATCACCTCCAGTTGACAACTGAGATAAGCTCTCATGATTGGACATCACAAGCTGTACATGTGTCAAGCTCAGGCCGATGTGAACGGCACTTCAGTGGGAGAGAGACAACCGCTTAGACCCTCCATGGACCTGCTCTGTCAGCAGTGTGCTCACAGAATGGCAGGGCCGTCACCCAAGCACAAGTGCAAGCTGACTGTGCCAAAGTCTCCCCTTCCCCTCACCTGCGCTCAGTCCACCTGAGACCCAGTGCAACTTGCTTGGCGAAACGTATGCACAAGTTAGAGCCTGAGGTCATTGGTGCACACCTCTGCCACCCAGGAGGATGGGCAGCCACGCTTTCTGCTTCTCAGGGAATCCATCAGCCTCTGACTAGACAAAAAAAGTGAATTCATCACCCAGCCTCTGATGTCTTATAATTGCCTAATATCTGAATCTTGATTACAGTATTTATCTTTAAAGGCCCGAATAAACACACAGGTGGAACAGAGTGCCATGGCGGCTTTCTTATCTCTTCCTTTAGGGATGCTGTGACGGGGCCCCTGAATAGAATCTAGGCAGTGTGCTCCGATAAACGCTGTTCATCTCCTCACTCGGTGAGACCCTGTTCTAGGAGTGGATTAGCGTCACCACGAGCCAGCGACAGGTTATCTTCTTACAAGGATTCTGGAAGATGAAAGTTGTCTTGCCGGGCACATGTGCAGGAATCCAAAGCCCACGTCAGAGATATGCTAATGCCCGGATCATTTAATGTATTTCTGAAATCCTCTGCTTTTATCCCCAACTTGTGGAAACCGAGGAGACAAGCTTGAAGTGTCCATGCTGTGGTGAGCTCCAAGGTTCCTGCTTTAGATGTGTCTGCCTGTGGAATTTCAGGCACTCGCTGAAGTCCCGGGGAAGAGGGGCGGGGAGAGGAGCTGCCTCATTTCACAGATACGTAGTCCTAGACATTCAAAGATGGAGTCACAGCTCAAGCTGTTCCACATTACATAGCTGGAAGACAGTCCCGTCCATCTGAGCTTTCTCCTGTGTGACTTCAAAACCATATCTGCCACTGAACATGTGGCTTCTGCAGATGCGGACATCTCTGGGCAAAGGAGGAAGTCATTTTACCTCCTCCCCATACAGAATGGCATTCCCAATATGGAAAAAAAAATCTCTTCTCAGGTGTACTGTCCAATTGAGAGGTGTACAAGCCTCAAGTGATGGCTCTCCTGATAGTGTGTGTGTGTGTGTGTGTGTGTGTGTGTGTGTGTGTGTGTGTGTGATGTATGGTGGTGTGTGTGTATATGTGTGTGGTACATGCATGTACATGTGCAGACACATACACTCCATGCATGCACACATAGAAACCAGAGCAGAATACAGGGTTATCCTCCTCCGCTGCCGATGCATGTGTGTCCTTGGGAGGGCATTGCTCACTGAGCATGGAGCTGCTGTGCTTGGTCAAACTGGCAGATGAACAAGCCCAGCAGTTCTCTAGCCTCTGCTACCCACAGAGCTGGGTCACAGGCATGTATGGGCAAACCTAACTGTTTGTGCGCGTGCTGCAGAACACAACTCAGGGTGAGTCCAGCCTAAGAAGGCCCTCATACGTGAACAGCAAATGTCCTGAAACACTGACATCCTCTCCCAGCCAGGCTACTTTATTTTCAAATATTTGTAACTTGTGAGATCTGTTGAGGTCTAGAGCTACTTTGACCTACCTAGCTAGAATCCTACTGGTTCCCCATCATTTCCTACACTATCGTTAGGCAATTACAGGAAGCTTCCAGAAAGACCTGGGCCCATGTTGATACCTGGAACACATCCACAGGGTCCAGACTGACTCACAACCCTGTCACTGGTTTTCACAATAAGCTCAGGCACAGCTTGCCTGGGACTGTAACTGCCATAGCACACATTGGATGCCAGGCTGTACACTGTGGGAGGGAGACGGGAGATGGGGGACCCTGCTTTCAAGGAGGATCCAGAGAGGAAAGTCAGCGGGCAACATCCGGGGCCTTGGGCTTCCCAGACACCTAAAGAGGAACAGTGAAAATGGCGGGAGCCTTTTGAGATCCCTCCCCGGGCAGACAAGGCCCAGTCCTGACTATTTCACTCTCCATTTTTCAATATACTCACCTAAAAGGGGAAGCAGAGATCTTCATGGAGGGGGGAGGCTATAGAACACATTACACTGAAGAGTCTCGGCCAAGCCCATAGCACTCCTCACAGATGACCAGCTAATGAGTCAATAAGAAATGCTCCTAAGGCCCTCCCTCCGGGCAGTGAGTTGCGTATGTGTTTTGCAAATAAGGAATCTGAGGCACGAAGGTAACACTGACGTAGTCCTGAGTGAGTCCAGATGTGCCTAGAAGGTTGTGCCAATGCTCACTATGTTGTCTGGAAAGTGAAATCTCCAGGCTATTGGCACCATGAGGACCCCGGCAGGGAAACAGAGGATTGTCACCGTGTCATGGAACCAGCGCCCGTGGTAATCCAGAGGTACACAACGTCTCCAGTCAATATGGCTGACCTTGTTCATCGGGCAGAGCACTTGAAATAAGAGAAACGCCTCACGGCTGCACGCTGCTCAGTGTGAGAAGGGCTTCCTCTTAAACCTTTCACACTGGCTTTCTCCCCATGAAAGGACAACTCAAGGTCAGCAGCGGGGAGAACAGTTGAGGCTGCGAGGCTCTCAGGCGGTTCAGTCCAGGGGGTGCGGGGAACACACCTCTCTGAGACCCGTTCCTCTGGGCTCTTCCTGATGCACCACTGGGAGGAGCCTGAGGACAGTCCCCTCCCCCACCCTCAGGGTCCACTCCTCTCCATCTAGCCAGGGGAAAGACTATGTGAAACCCCAGGGGGCTGGGACTTAGGGGACAAGTGTGTTGATGGATCCTGCTGCACTGTATTCCCACTGAGCAGAGGTTTGGCCACACTTCTTCATCTCCAGAAAAATTGCTAAAGGAGATATTTCATTTTGATAAGCTAATTGCAGTGGAAAATGGCTATGTGTGTATTATATTGTGAGTTATTTTTGAATAGGCCTTTAAAATTGAAAACTAAAAGTATGAAGCCATAAATCTAATTATTTCCCCCGCAGGCCCTGTAGTTTAACATAAGAAGAGCTAACAGACAAACAATATAAAACATCACTGGGAAAAATGACGTCTAATGGGGATAGAGAATCTATCAAATAAAAGAATGCCACTTAATAGGCTAATATAACACATTAAGCCTAAAAAACAGAAACCAACCTGAAGTCTAGGCTGAACGCATCCATTTTTCTAATTCTCTTGCTTCAAAAATTAAGCGTTATTTAAATGTCTTTTAGCACTGCAATTGTTCATCCCCCAAGAAATGAAAGATCGGCAACAGCATCTCACACACGCTGAAGGCACAATAAAAACAGTCCAGAGAGAGATGGTAGGGAGACTCTGCATTCACTATTCGTGCAGAGCTCGCTTTCAGACAAGCGAGTGTGGTGGGACACGAGTGATGAAGACAACATCCCTCTCTCTCACGTCACACACACACACACACACACGCACACACACACACACACACACACACACACACACACACACGGTGAGAATGTTCTGTTTGCTGACAGTAGTGCTCTTTGAAAGCTCAGAGGTTCTCTGGTAGGATGGGCCCTGATGGAAGGCCAGCAGAACCAACTGCAGTCTTTTGCTTTGCTGGGTGGATGGGGAAGGTGCCACACAGGAAGCAGACATTCTTTTGGTCCTAAGATAGCGCGCTGAGCCTTTGAGGTCCCCTAGGTCCAACATCTGTGCCTGTTGCAGGACTCCAAGCACTGCCTACTTCCTGTTGCATCTTTCTACAAGTTCTTCTGGGTTCCTAGTCTTCATTTAAAAAAAAATGCTTTTGGAATGCTGGCAAGAGATATTTCATAAAGACAAATCATTGTTCCAAGGGCTTTGATGATCTAACAGCCATCTCTATCCTAGATTAACACGGATGCTTGCAAGAGTGCATTTGGAAGCTCCGTGCGAGCATTGCTGGGTGTCAGGGTCTTGTTCTCGGTCCCAGAAGGAAGAGAATCTCTTGAAGACTGTGGCAGGGGCCAGCTCACAAGACAGAGCGTCTGTCTGTTCCTATGTTTCCCAGAGGGTCTTAGCCATGGAAGGGAGGTTTATTCTAGAGCCCCAGTGCTGTCTAGCCAAGGCTCCCCAGAGGGACAGCGATGCAGGCTATGGGGAGCACCTCACTTCTCAGCATAATGTGCATGGTCTAGAAAGTTCCCTTCACACAGGGAGAGACAGATTTCTATACCCATCAATTTTCATAGTACATGCTTCCTGGGCAACAAATCCAGAGAAGAAACTAACTTTGGACACAAGAATGTTGTTGTTGCTGTTGTTTGTGTATTTCATCCCTGTGTTTGCCAGTGTAGCTGGCCTGTGACTGTCCAGGACATTCTCCCACCTCTGCCTCCTTCCTTCTGCATAGGTGTGGTGAAGTAACAGACTCCCACCACAGCGCCCAGCTTCCATGTGGGTTCATGAACTCCAGTCCTCACACTGTGTGATTCTGCCCAATCCTGCTTTTGTGTTTGTTTGTTTGTTTTTTGCTTTTTGGGTTATTTTTGTTTTATTTTGTTTTTGATGCAGGTCTCACTTGTAGCATGGCCTGCCCTAGAACTCTCTATGTAGTTCAGGCTGGCCTCAACTTTCAGCAATACTCTTGTCCCAGCTTCCCAAGGGCCATCATTACAGGCATGCACCAACCACTCTTCTAACTACAACAGAGAAAGTGTGTCTATGAAAACTAAGTTAAGACCAGAACTGTTTTTGTATTGAAAAGGTTCCGATTTTTAAAAAGGAATAAGCAAAGCCGGGCGTGGTGGCACACGCCTTTAATCCCAGGACTTGGGAGGCAGAGGTAGGAGGATCGCCGAGAGTTCAAGGCCACCTTGAGACTACATAGTGAATTCCAGGTCAGCCTGGACCAGAGTGAGACCCTACCTTGCAAAAACCAAAAAAAAAAAAAAAAAAAAAAAAAGGAATAAGCAAACTAGGAAATGGTAAAGTTAATTAAAATAAGACTCAAATGCCTTAAGAATAAGATGGATAAAAATATAGTCTGCATCCAGTCCTCAACCCAATAAACAAGCCGTCCAGAACAGCATGACAATGTTGACCTGAATTACCCACATTTCTCATTTCTGCATGCCGGCTGCCTGAGAGGTTTCCATAGGGCTACCTTCTGATTTTCGAAAAGAAAAATCAAGTCATCTTACAACCTTCAAAAACGCTGAATTTGTAACTTAAAAGCTGTCTGTGGCAAGAGGAACCTCCTGGCCCGGGTGGCTTTAGTGGGGGAACTTACAAACATTAACAGGAGAATCAACCCATTGTCCTCATCTCCTGCCTCACCTGGTGCCCATCCATCCAGGAACAGACAAGCACAGTTCAGTGCTGCTCCGGAGATTCCACATAAAAATCCTCAAAACAAACAGAAAACCAGCTCCACAAACTCACAGAAGGGAGGGAACACTTTGGCTAATTGGGATTTAGTTAAACTATGCAAAATCAAGTCACTATTCTATAATAATAATTAATAATAAATAATATAACAAAATCAAAAATAATAATAATAAATCACGTAACCTTCCCTCACAACACACGAAGCAAGAAGAACCTTAGCTTCACACAGACACAGAAATGGCACTTGGCGACATCACTGGGAGGCAGGGCTGTGGAGATTCAAAGACAACTGCTCAGAGAGCCTCCACCGCTATGGAGATTCAATGACAACTGCTCAGAGAGCCTCCACCGCTATGGAGAGTCAATGACAACTGCTCAGAGAGCCTCCACCGCTATGGAGAGTCAATGACAACTGCTCAGAGAGCCTCCACCGCCACCAGGGCAGAGCACTGCGACCACAAGAGTAACTCTCACACTGGGAGAAGCAACACAGTGAACCCCATAGAGTGGGCTGCTCGTGAGAACAAAAAGAGCAGGGGCAGAGGATCAGCTGGGTACCGCAGAGGAAGGACATGTCTGCTTCCCCACATGAACCGCCAGCCTCCTCAGCACTCTGAGACTCGTCTGTAAACTCCACTCACCCCACTTGTCAGAAAGCACCCACTGAGCAGCTGAAGGTGGAAGTTGCCTCCCAGCCGGCAGAGTGAGGATTGGCATATGAGTAGCCTTGACCCACACAGTGCTCCAAAGGTCACGAGGACCCCCTCTGTACCATACCGGATCTCTGAACAGACTGCACCCACTACTGTCCCCTTGACTGACACACAATGCCCACAATGCCCTCTGCCCATTCTCAGCCCATAGGAGCCACCCCCAGGGACTCGGGGGTCTGGTCACCAGTTCTCTCGTTAGCACTCCTTACTACAGCCACCTCTCTTCCAGATGCTGTCGTGGGTACTAGTGTGAGGTACAGGAGACCCCACAGAAGTGCTGGTGCAGGACCCACTCAAGAGCTCAAGGCCACCAGGATGCTGTTGCTGCCTGTCCCATCTATGGGGGTGCATCCTCCACAGCATCCCAAGAGCAAGTGTAGGGCACTGCTGGAGGCCCCTGCGCTACTGGAGGCAGACCTGAGCTGTCAGGCATGACTAAGGGCCCCGGACCCTGAGGTTGCAGCGAACCTAGACCCTGACAATCTCGAGGCCATCAGGAGTGAGGCCGCTCACTCCCCCCAGCCCAGAGCACCTGGACATCCTGATAAGACTTAGGTTTTGCTTTCGCCAGAGCCTTGTGACCTTTGTTCACGTACATCACTATATGTTAATGAGGTATCAGCCAGCAGCCTTCACACAGCCAATCCCCCTATGATCCGTACCCTGTACCTCTTCCCGCCACTACATGAACATTTATAAACCCATTCCCCTGACAATAAATGAGCTGTCCTCCGACACAGTCTCCCGGGTGTTTCTTCCCATCACACACTTGGCCACTCAAGACCCTGCTCCACAGTTGCCTGGACGTCTCCAGGGAGCCGCAACCACAGGGACCCAAGGAACCACAGCAGAGTACACTCCAGCCCGTGGGCCTGAGCCCTTCCTAGATTGGAGCACCATGCTTCACATTGTCCTCAGCAGCTAGAAAACCACTTGCCCATAGCAGTCAGCTGCCTCCTTTCCAGAGGGGTGGGTTTCCATTCTGTGTGTCTGGAATAGGGCCAACATAAGGGACACTCACCAGACTTGCTAGAAGTTTCCCCACCCTTTGTGTTAGCTTGAATCAGATGTACCTGATAAAATCATATGTTTGAAATGCTTGGTCCCAGCTGGTGGCAATTTTTGGGAGGGGGTAGAACCTTGCTGGAGGAGGTGTGTTGCTGGGGACAGGATTTGGACTGTGATAGCCAGCTGCCCCCAGACAGCACTTGGTTCCCTTTCTTACTGTGCTCTACCAGCTGAGATAGCAGGAAGGGACGTGCAGCCTCCGCTCTACCATCCTTTTCCTGCCACGATGGAACTTCACCTCAAGATTATAAGCCGAGGGCTGGAGAGATGGCTTAGTGGTTAATGTGTTTGCCTGCAAAGCCAAAGGACCCCGGTTCGATTCTCCAGGACCTACGTAAACCAGATGCACAAGGGGGTGCATGTGACTGGAGTTCGTTTGCAGTGGCTGGAGGCCCTGGTGTGCCCATTCTCTCTCTCTCTCTCCCCCCTCTTTCTCTCTCTCAAATAAATTAACTAATTAAATGTAAAAAATACTATTAAGAACAAAGATTATAAGCCGAAATAAACCCTGTCCTTCCACCAGTTGCCTTTGGTTAGACAGTTTGTCTCCACAAACGAAGGAAACTACAACATGCCTGTTTGCCACCCTGTCCTTGATCCTCTATAACCCTGAGTGTATGTCGTTGGTCAGGACGGGCTGAGGACTGTCCTCCAGTCCCCTGTGTGGTCATGTCCTAACACAAAGAGGAAGTAGAGAAAGTTTGTCAGTTGGGTCTGGAATAAGAAGTCACAACCACACTGTACACAAGCCCCATGCTGAAGCTGTGGGGACAGGAAGGAAAGAGTGTACTGCCCAAGCCCACAGGGAAGTTACTACCTCTACAATGCACACTACTCAGAACCCAGGACCTGTCACTGCCCAGGACACACTGCCTGCCATTTTGTTCGGCTCACACACACTGCTTGCAGGCCGTGTGCAAGGCAGGTAAACAGGTATGAGAGTGCGGATGAGCCTCGGGTGTGAGGAGGAGAGGAGGAGGAAAGCTGGGACCAGCACTCCTCAATTCAGAAAGACTGCCCTGCTGGGCACAGCTATGAGTATGGCCTCCATGGGCTTCAAAGGAACTAGTGGGGCACGGCTCATGACCACAGTGGGCTGAGCAACAATGGGGCAGGGATGGAGAGGAGACACAGGCCCAGAGAGAAGACTAGGCACACGAGGGGCTGACCTGTGACCACCCCTCCCTGTGCACACTTGGGGGTTAAGGGGCTCTTTTTCCCTTGGCACTGCCCCCCGCAGGAGAGTTTGGCATTCACACCAAGTGGCCACGCTCCCAGCTCTTTGATGGCCCTATCCTTGCGCTGTAGGGAACAGAAACACACAATGATGCTAAGAAGGAATGCAAGCAGGGTACCAGGAGATTCAGACCCACCTAACCTTGGAGCTTTTCCCTCCCCACCTTCCCACTTCTCCTCAGCTGAAAAATATCTATACTAAAGTTCTACAGCAACAACAAAAAGGATGAACCCGGAGCCCTACACAGCAATGGCTTACAAGGGGAGGGTCAGAAAGTATGCGGAACAAGCTATTGTCTGGCCCCAAAGCAGCACGTGACCTTCTCTGGAGGCATGAAGGAAGCCCGTCCCTTCTGCACGTGGAGGAACTCTGTTTACACAGCTCTTATCCTCAGTCGTCTTTGCTTACAGTTGTAAACCTCTCTTGTGTTCAATATTTACAAAAAGAGCTGCAAAATTAAAGAGATCCCACCGTTGCAAAAGACAACATAATTATAAGGGTCAACTTGATAAGACATATAATCTTCAGAAACCTGCAGGCTTGCCTAATAAAATATTTATATCAGTCACTGTTGGACACCCATAGAGAGCAAGGCAAATGATGCCTTACCGCAACTTTTCAGTATGTGCAGAAATGTCACAGGCACACCTCGGGCTTCCTCAGAAAGCCTCCCTTTCAAGAGACGATACTTACGAGCTAAATATGACTGAGAAATAGTGGCTTCTGCACCAGATTTGAATTCAACACTTCTCACAAATTTGAAAGCAACTCTTTTTCTTCAGTTTTAACAAGAACCAAACTGAGGACTCCTGCCCCCACTTCCAGAGAATCCACCAAAGATTACCTAGCCCTGGGAATCTTACTGCCGTGGACTTGAAGGTAACACCACTCCGCTGTTGGGAGTTCAGTTAGAGTCAAGTGTTTAGAGTGGTGTGACCCGGTAAAAAGCCGCCGTCTGCTTGTCTCGCTGGTGACTGTCACGGGGTGCTCCTTACCGCCTCACTGCAGCATCTTTTGGATTCTCGGGACATTTGCTTGGGTAATTCTCTATCTGCCTAGACCTCAGCACCCAGAGATGGTGGCTCCTTGGAAATTACCTGGACCAAGAACACCCTGAGCCTCAGCTAGAAGGCCTAAAATAGCATCCCAATGCTACAAGCCATCCACGTCCCCAGTCCTACAACAGCGCGCTATGGAGAGGAGGGTGACACCATGTGGCCCTGAGGGAGAGTCTGTCACTCTGCGAGGAGACTCTCTTGCTCCTCACTGTTCTCACCTTAGCAGCTGCCAAAGATGAAATGCAGGGAGCCACGTGGGGCTCAGCTTGCACTTGGTTGTACTTTATTTAAAATTATATTTATTTTACCCCCAGGTGTGTGTGTGTGTGTGTGTGTGTGTGTGTGTGTGTGTGTGTGTGCTCGCGCACGCTCGCACGTGCATTCAGACCACAAACGATATGGAGGTCAACCTCAAGTTGTCATTGCTTGACTTTCTCTGAGGCAGGGTCTCTTGCTGCTGCAACCAGGAGCTCCAGATTCCCCTGGCCTGGCAGGGTTTGCCAGCAAGTGCTGTTAACTGCTGAGCCATCTCCCCGAACCCAGTGTTCAAAGTCCCGAGTCTCACGGTGTGTTTTCACAAGCTGCTCTGCTTCTGCAACCTCCAGGGAACTGGGAACCTAAGTTGAGACCCAAATCTTCCCCCCAGCGGTGGCTTTTCCTCGCCTGAGGAGCTGCCGATACAGAAGAAAGAGCTTCATGTCTCGTCTGTGGCCAGTGCCAAGTGCTGGACTGCTCCTACGAGCCAGTGCCGCACACAGCCCAAAGATCCCATAAACATTTTCTGTGGAGAAAGAGAAAAAAAAAAAAAAAACTGTCCATTCCCAGAGCCAGAATTTGGCCCAGGACAGCCAGGCCATCTGGAAGAGCCCACCCAGCTTGCCACCTCAGCACTTGGAACATGCTTATTGGCTATTCACACCATGAGGGACCATTCCCCATGAAAACGTCAGAGGAAGAACAAAAGAGTGACCTGAGGGGAGAGCGGTGATCCCCATTCCAGGAGGAAAGACAAACAGTACGCACCCTTGCCTCAGGAGAACGTGCCATGACAGTCACCATCTGGAGAGGACTCTGCAAGCACCTGGTACTGCAGTTCTGTTGATATCACTAGAGTTACATGCATGATGGAAAGAGGTCATCTTTAGCCTGAAAATTTCGTAACGTGGTCTAAAAAGTCATCCTGAGCCACCTTAGGATGAATAAATTTACAACTATAAAAATTACTTTTGTAATGCTGGCTGCACTTGGAGATATGATCAGATGGTGATATTGCTAAAATAAAATGTGTTCAATTTAACATTATGGTGATCCTGTCATTTCATTTAAGCCACCGTAAATTGCATTCTAGGCAAGCCATTAGCTCACTCCTTTGACTTCCGTTTCTCCTTCTCTTATTTCTTAATCCCAGAGAAATGGCCGTAATGAGTTGCTAATAAAATGACAAAGAAGAGCAGCCCCTGCCATTCAAAGATGACATGTGCAGGAAGACCCAGCTCTCACCCACAAAGAGCCAAGAAGGCAATATGGCCAGGCAACACCCTCACCAGCCAGGAAACACCCTCACCAGCCAGGAAACACCCTCACCAGTCCCTTTCGGGGGCTCTGTCTGCCTAGGTAAAATTCAGTCACTGCTAGGGAACAACCACAAGGTGCGAGGCTACTGGACACATGCTGGTCACTTCCAGGCCAGGCTGCTCCTACCTAGCAAAGGCCTGAGACTGATCTTTGGACGCCACATTGAGCCACCAGTGCAGTTCTGTCACTGATCACTGTCAAAGCCTGTCTGCTCCATGCCGTGGGCTCTATATACCCTCTCCTGGGATTACAGCCCCGCATCATAGCAGACCGTCAGAGGTCCATGTAGCCCATGTGAAATCTCACCTTTGCTTTCACGTTTTTGGGACAGCTTAATGTTTGCTCTTATGGACCCCAGCTTGGCCATCACAGCTGAGTGACAGGTAGGCAGCCAGCACTTGGCTCTCTAGTTGAAGGTGTCAGTGGGATTCCCACTGTGGTTTCCGAGACAGTCACTGCCACTGATGAGTAGCAGAAATCGAAGGACCCAGACAGCACCATGGGGCAATAGTGCCTCAAAGACTAGGGGCCACTGCTGTCGGACTGCTACAAGGCCTGTTCAGTGGGAGGAATTCATACCTGGTACTGAGAACCAGGTCAGAAGCCTATGGCTTGAAGGTGACAGCACATACAGGGAAACGCCCACTGTTTTGCCTAAAAGGAGCGGTTATAAGAAACAAAAAGTCTCCTAAAACGTCGATGTTTATTCCTTTGGACCCATGTGACTCTCGTTCTTGACTGCAGAAACTGATTTGTACAGATGGAAGTGAATAGTGGGGAGACCCGAGACCCATCAAAGTGAATAGTGGGGAGACCCATCAAAGTGAATAGTGGGGAGACCTGAGACCCACCAGTACCACAGAAAAGAAAGCTGACTGTTGAGCATGAGACAAGAGTCATCTCCATTACATCTGCCAGGGCCCAGGAAACGGCACCGAGGAAGTGGCGGATAAAATATGAGTGCTGCAGTTAGCCTGAGAACCCCCTCCAGGGAGATGCAATAGACACTGAGGAGACTCAAAAGTCAACCAAGCAGAAAACCAGAGGATGCAGAGAACTCAACAATGCTAAAGGAGACTTCTACCATGCCCTCCAAGGCTCAGCACACATTGCAGAAGAGGGGCAGAAAGATGATTGCATGAGCCACAGGGTAGGAAGGAGGATCTTGAGGCATTGCTCCCATGCCCAGAGACTGGTGCATTCATGACCCCCAAGTGAATACTGATGATGCTCCTGAGAGCCCTGGATGGACATAGGGGTGGGGGAGAATGGAAATGAGCATATAACCCAATGGGAATATTACCAGTGTGCAATATGCTCCTGCATGGAAGTTCTTAATACGGGACACTAAGTCATCCTCCATATGTGTTTACATTGTTTCTAGACAACAGACAACTCACAGAAGTCCCCCCAACGCGCGCACGCACACACACACACACACACACACACACACACACACAGTCACGTGCTATACAGGCCAGGGTCACACACACTCACAGGAGTCACCGTTATGTGCGCTGTAGACCAGTGTCATACACACGTAAGAGTCACCATCCCCATGCTCTGCAGGCCACAGTCACACACACACACGTGTTCCGGCAGGTATGGAGAACTAACATTATGCAATTTTGGTAAAACCCTAAACACAACCATTTACGAACTTGATATGCATTTGTGTTTTCAAAACAGTGAGTTCAAAAGTTTGTAGTTTTGTAGTTTTCCTTTCCTAAGTTCCTTCTTTCAGGTCTCAATATGTGCACAGACACACAAAGATCTGATGGTCCAGGACCCTGAGCCACAATCTCTGTCCCACACACAGCCGAGCCGAGCAGCCCCAGAGCCATCCAACTCACGTGCAGGAATGTCAGCGGACGCCAGCACTCTTCAGTGTCAGAGGCCCTTGGTGGATCCCTTGCCTGCTGACCACAGTGACAGCACTCATACCCTTATAACGTCCACTGCACTTGGCTCCTTCCTAGTGTTCCTGGAACCAGCAGCCTGGCATCAGTCCTCCTCTGATATGAACACAGTGAGCACTTGTCACTGCTCTGCTGTGAGCTGGAAAGCTCTGTCTGGTTGAGATCCCCTGCTTGTGAACCTGCCCCATCCACCCTGACCTCAGCTTCTTTGATCTCCAGGATCTAGGGGCTGTCACTGCTTCATGTCACGAGTCTGCCTTGTCAATCATGTTCTGTACGCCACCAGTCACTTCCTATATACCATTCCTTCTAACAAGATAGGAACCTTTTACAAAGAACTCAAAGCCTGCTATGTAATTATTATTTTCATGACATCTCTCACCAAATATATTCTATAACTAATACTTATACATGACCCTTTCTGTATAAGCTGTAATACACTAGCACTTTACATATTGTGTTTCACAAATCCTAAAATATATATGACTGTAACTGTAATTCCTGCGACGGTCCTCCCATAAATCTCTCTCCCTCATAGTCAACACCAGTGGCCTGTCAGCTTGCCACTCCGAGCTGCTAAATGGTCAGGATGGTGTCTAATATCATGGGATGGCCTGGTGATTAGCAATTACAGGGCAGGAGTAGTGAGCTGAATTAATTGGTTGCTGACATATTGACACTGATAGACACCCATTGCCTCATAATGGACCCTAATGCACAGAAAACTCCACAGCAAATTGGCCCTTCAGCTTCCGCCAGCGAGCAGAGTATATTAAGCGCAAGTCAATGGGTGTCCAGCAGAAAGGCCGAAGGTTTTGAAGTTCACCCTTTAGACGAACGTCCATAGGACAGGTATCCAAACCTGCTCTGAATGCCACCCAGCAGGCTCGTCCTTCCCCACATTGGACAGTCAGTATATTGTCCCTGCCTGCATGAAGCCACATCCTCTCAGGGGCTTCACAAGGACTTGGTGATCCCCAAGCCCTGCCATCCTCACCCCTGGTCTTACCATCCTCTATCCTGAACTTGCCATCTTTGCCCCAGATCCTTGCCATCCTCTTCCTTGGTCCCGCCATTCTCATGCATGTCGTGGGCATTGCAAGATGCCTTGGAACTGGGTCATGGTGACAGAGAAAAGCTCACTGAGGACTTGGTCTGTCACTGAGTGTGCCTCGTGCCTTGCCTCCTCTCCCAAGACACCCGCAACTATGAACACAGTAGACTCCATTGTTCCTCTAGTCTTGGCAGAGGTTAGATGTGTGTGAGTATGTGTGAGTGAGTGTGACCATGTGAATATGGGTGTGCATCAGTGTTTGACTTAACCTGGCATAAGCAACCTAAAGGAGGGAGGGTTTACTTGGGCCATTTTATTAGAGGTCTCAGTGCATCGTGGCAGAGACTTGTGACAGCACAGCAGCCCCGTCACACATTCCGGAATAGACAGAGAGTGCCCGCACTGGCAGGCTTTCTCCATTCTACCGTTCAGGACATCCTGGCCTCCACCAGGAGCTAGAGCAGGGCTCCCCCTTCGCGAGTCCTGTCTGGACATCAGACACACCGAGGAGTGTCTTTGACTAACTTCCCTTGCTACTAATCATCCCAATCAAGCCCAGATTGGCAAGTCCATCCTTTGTCCACTTGACACAAAAACACATCTTAGGGCTGGGGAAGATGGCTTAATGGCTAAGGCATTTGCCTGCAAAGCCAAAGGACCCTGGTTCAATTCCCCAGGACTCATGTAAGCCAGATGCACAAGGATGCGCATGCACCTGGAGTTCATTTGCAGTGGCTGGAGGCCCTGGCACATCCTCTCTGTCTCTGTCTCAAATAAATCAATAAATAAAATATTTTTAAAAAAAAACAGGGCTGGAGAGATGGCTTAGCGGTTAAGGCACCTGCCTGCCAAGCCTAAGAACACTGGTTCCAATCTCCAGGTCCCATGTTTAGCCAGATGTAAAGCGACATAAGGGTGCAATGGTGCACTTGCCCTCAAGGAAGCGCATGCGTCTGGAATTCGTTCATAGTGGCTGAGAAGCCACTGGCGCACCCATTCTCTATCTGTCTCTCTTTTTCTCTCTCTCTGTCTCTCTCAAAAATAAAATAAAAACACATCTTAAACCAGAATATTCCATCCCTTCTCCCAAGAGGCCTATGTCCTTCTCATAATGCCAAATACCTTCAGTCCTTAGAGTTCTAAAACTGTTCACAAGTCCAAGTTCAAGGCCTCTTGTGAGACACAAGGTAAACTCAGTGTGCACCCCTGTAAAATCAAAACAGATTAAGTATTTTCAAGATACAGTGACACAGGGCTGGAGAGATGGCTTGTGGTTAAACGCTTGCCTGTGAAACCTATGGACCCTGGTCTGAGGCTCGATTCCCCAGTACCCATGCCAGTCCTTGGGAGTCTTGCTGTCTGCTTAGCAGCACTGACAGAACAGCTGTCCTGATAGCAGAGGCTGCATGCCACAGTTCCCCACCCATCAGTTCAACTTGAACCCCACTGTTACATGAGGAAGTAACCAGTGGACTTGAACTCCATCTGTTACATGAGGAATAACCAGTGGACACACCACCCTGGAGACCCTCACTCTCCAACAGAGGACAGACAGTCTTGAATATCCAGTAGCGTCCTTTCCAACGCTGCACAGACCCCCTCACAGCTCCACATGGGGCCTCCATTCTGTCCACAGAGCCCTCAGGCCAGGGCTGTCACCGGCCGCCCTCGAGGGCCACACATGCTGGTCAGAGGTTTTGCAGGTGTCTGTGTTGGAATTTGGGTTTTTTCTCATGAGTCATGATGGTCACTGTTGGTGCTGGCCTGGATGACCTGTCTGAGGTGTGGCTTAGGCACGGTGCCTTAGGAACGAAGTCACCCTGAGCTGCCCACACCTCAGAGTAGGCTGTTTGAGCTCCACCTCCTTGGAGGCAGAGTGCCTGCACTGAGTTCTTTGAAATTCTTCTTTTGTTTACTATTCATTTACTTAGTTATACGTACTCGTACAGTTCCTCCTTACACTTTGTGCTTTATTTCAATATAGCGGGGCTCTCTTATTGGCGGGGACAGATGAAATTATCTTTAGTACATGTTGCAGTCAGGTTCACATTGCTGGCAGAAAACACCCACCCAAGAGAGGCTTGTGGGGGGAAAAAGAGTTTATTTTGGCTTACAGACTCGAGGGGAAGCTCCATGATAGCAGGAGAAAATGACAGCATGAACAGAGGGTGGACATCACCTCCTGGTCAATATCAGATGGACAACAGCAACAGGAGAGTATGCCAAACACTAGCAAGAAGAAACTGGCTATAAGACCCATAAGGTGCCCCCAACAACACACTGTCTCCAGGAGGCTTTAATTCCCAAATCTCCATCAGTTGGGAACCTAGCATTCAGAACACCTGAGTTGATGGGGGGAC
Organism: Orientallactaga sibirica; assembly: GCA_036365145.1. NCBI lineage: Eukaryota > Metazoa > Chordata > Mammalia > Rodentia > Dipodidae > Orientallactaga > Orientallactaga sibirica. Next base: position 17,566,824 of record JAEOAD010000041.1, on the reverse strand, counting down.
ACCTGAATCCAACCACCACAGTGTGTAAGTTATCACCTACAGCCTGTAGGCCCCTCCAGTGTGTGGCTTCTGCAGGCCTCCTGCAATCAGACCCCGCTAGGTACTACTCTCTCCCAGCATGACCCAAGCTGCCTGTGGTAGTTTGAATATATGTCCCCCAATATATTCAGTGTTTTATTAGTTATAGTTTGCATCTGCAATCATCTTGCTAGAGGCGATATCACTGGGGGCTGGTCTTAAGGTGTGGTGGTGGGTTTGAGATTCCAATGGTAAAGCTATGCAAAGTGTGCCTAGTAGGAGTTCCTGAAGTGTGCTGGGCTTTTGGCTGTAGTTTTGCTCTGTGTGCTGTGTGGCTGGTTGGTTTCTCTCTCTCTGCTTGGCCCTGTGAAGGCAGGCTGCTTCTCCTGCCATTATGGAACTTTCCCTGGATCTGTGAGCTTCAATAAATAATATCCCTTCCTCCATAACTGTGCCTGGTCTGGAAGTTCATCTCAGCGAACCTGAGGCTGTCTGCTACACTGCCTCTTTGTTATTCCTGTTGCAGAGCCTCAAACTTATATAGAACTTAAATATTAATTTGCCTTTCTGTATATTCTAATTTCAGAACGCCAAGGAAAACCTGATTATCGGTGACTGTTATCATGTTATTTAAATATACATGTATTTACTTGATAATACCCAGTCAATTTTCTCGGTGGTATATGTAATAAATACACTCCCAATCCATAATTCTCTATGATATTTATCTGAGTGATATAAACATTCCTTTGAATAATAATGCTTTGTGTAACCTCCCATGACAGTTTGTCTATTAAAAAGGAAATTAAATATACAAAGGTATGGGAAACATCCCCATAGACAATAATGAACTTAGCAAATTCAAGAAGGACCATGAAATGAGAATTACTGGACGCCTAAACTTCCCCTTCTGTCTCATGACTCATCAGTTATCCAAAGAAGTACAGCTGGAGCCCCCTCTGCGTGCACACCAGCACCAGATGCTTGGGGTTGTGGGGGAGGGGGCCACAGTGAGGCAAGCCCACCCTGATGAGCAGAAAGTATGGGCTTGTCCTCCCTCGTCACATGTGTCCCAACTTCTGGCTCTGGACTATTTCCGCAGAAGTTACCCCAAGTAAATCATCAGTCCACACTCTAGCTTCAGGTCCAACATTGCCAAACCAAGAATCCGATGTTTCATTTTGCACTAAAAACCCTCTTTGCTGAGTGTCAGCGCACCAAGCAGTCTTTCAGAAATTCACCCAGTGAGCATAGCGCAGTGTCCTAGTGTGGGTACTCAGGCATGCGTGCTTAGTACCGTGAGTGCAGCACCATGTCCTAGTGTGGGTACTCAGGCATGCGTGCTTAGTACCGTGAGTGCAGCACCATGTCCTGGTGTGGGTACTCAGGCATGTGTGCTTAGTAGCGTGAGTGCAGCGCCATGTCCTGGTGTGGGTACTCAGGCATGCATGCTTAGTACCATGAGCGCAGCGCCATGTCCTGGTGTGGGTACTCAGGCATGCGTGCTTAGTACCATGAGTGCAGCGCCGTGTCCTGGTGTGGGTACTCAGGCATGTGTGCTTAGTACCGTGAGCGCAGTGCCGTGTCCTGGTGTGGGTACTCAGGCATGTGTGCTTAGTACCAGGCTCTTTCCCTAAATGGTGATATTCCAACTTAAAAAAATAAATCACAAAAACCTCCTTTTTCCAGCCAATTATGGTAGCTCATACCTGTCATCCCAGCTTTCTCGGGTGGCTGAGACAGCAAGATTGTCACAAGTTTAAGACCAGCTTGAGCTACATTGTGAGACTCTGTCTCAAAGAAAAAAAAAGTAAGGAAGTAGGGAATGCTCCTTAAATGGCAGTGATAACTTTATGGCATGAGTTTGTATAACGTGTTATCAATGATACATGTCTGTTTTTTGTTGTTGTTGTTATTTTACTATTTAATTTTTTCCGTCAGTTAACCTGCCTCGTGTTGTCTTTGACAGAAGCCCAGTATGCATGTCCACAGCATACCTCAGCAGAACTGAAGCTGCCCCTCCCCCAGACCAAACAGCAGCAGGATTGTTCTCTGGCAAGGGTTGGCCTGATCCATGCTTAGGTCAGCTATGTGTTTAGTTGAAAGCATGAGAAGACAGTGTGTATTGCATCTGGGAAGGGAAAGCCCTCACTTTAAAAGCCGTCCTGGTAATGCCTTTAAAATCCAGTCAGAAAACCATTAGGGTAATTACCAATCCCGAAGGAAGGTCAGGGAGCACCCTGGGTCTTCCCTGCCCAGCCCTGCCAGGGGCTTCGCTCTGCTTCTCTGCGTTCTGCGGCATGAGGCCCTGGCTGCCGGGAGAATGTGTTTTCTGCGCAGTGGAGTCAGATGAACTCTTCTTCCAGTGGAATGACTAGTCACTGCCCAGGTGGGTAGTGGCACAGGAGAAGGTTTTACAGAAAGCCCTGAGATTGGTAATTTCAAGGCTTCAGTTGGTATGCTGCTCCCACCTCCCCACCAGCTCTTGTTGTCCCACCTCAATGCTCACTTACAATGTTCGAGTATGAAATATGAGAGATGTTTGGTCCCCACCTCGTGGCAATATTTTGGGAGGTTATGGAATCTTTAGGAGGTGGGCCTAGTTGAAGGACATACTTCCCTAAGGGCGGGTCTTTGGGTCTCTAGTTCACGCTGGCCTCTTCCTATTACCCTTTCTCGGATTGGTGCTGTGCAAACCTCCTCAGCAGCATGCTCCCAATACCTACGATGAACACGGGGCCCAGAGACCAGGGACAGAAGCCTCTGAAAGCCAAGAGCAAAATAAATCTGTCCTTCCTTGTTCATGTCAGGCATTCTGTCACAGTGTGGTAGTTTGAATAGATGGCCCCCAATATATTCAGTGTTTTTTTAGTTTGTAGTTTGCATCTGCAGCCACCTTGCTGGAGGCAGTATCACTGGGTGGATCTTAAGGTGTGGTGGTGGGTTTAGGATTTCAATCTAAAGATATGCAAAGTGTGCCTAATAGGAGTTCCTGAAGTGTGCTGTGCTGTGTGGCTGGTGGCTTTTCTCTCTCTTGCCTGGTTCCTCCATAACTGTGTTTGGTCTGGAAGTTCATCTCAGCAAACCTGAAGCTGTCTGCTACACACAGTGACCAGAAAGCTAGCTAATATGGTTCCAGTTATCATGGAACCCTTTACTGACATGACGCCTTTTACACTCGAGGAATGTGAACAAGACCCCAGGAAACCAGAACCCCATTTCCAATAACATAGAGAGCTTTGATGAGGCATAGGCTTTTGGCTTTTCCTTTGTTCTGCAGCTTTGGATGCGGACAACAGGAATTAAATGTGCAATTTTTCATCATGCTCTAAAGAAACCGAAGAAAAGGACAAATTATTCTCCCTGAGATGCAAGTTGCTCTCGTGCAGAATGGCAAGTGTCCTTCGGTGACTTCTTGTCCTTCATTTCTCCCTTCTCTCACTCCCACTCTCAAAGGCTGAGCCATCCAAGGGTAGCTCAGTCCTTGTCCTAGAAATCTGCTGTCCTTCCGTGTCTGAAGGGTGAGCTGCCTCTTTGCCTGGTGACGGGCTTCTTCCGGCCAAACTCCCAAATGTATGTAGTCCCAAATGGGGTATTCTTTTTTGTTGGTTGATTTGTTTGTTTTGAGGTAGGGTCTCACTCTAGCTCAGGCTGACCTGGAACTCACTCTGTAGTTTCAGGGTGGCCTCAAACTCACAGTGATCCTCCTACCTCTGCCTCCCGAGTATTGGGATTAAAGGTGTACACCACCACGCCTGGCATAAATGGGATTGAGACACAAAATATCACAATCCTGAGTCTTATTTTCCTAACTTATATGGTCCAAAAAACACTTCTCCATGCTCCAGGGCTCAGTCCACGACTTCTTTTCTGGGGGGAAAATCACTTCATATCTCCAATCCACAGCTGCCACTCTCAGTAGAGTTTGAGAAGCAGGTAGAGAGACAGGTGGGGGAGGTGATGCCAGACACCCCATGGAGGACACTCTGAGCCCCAGTGCTTACAAGAACAAGCAGGACAAACACAGCCCATGGAGTCCGCACATGGCCTTGCCTAGTGCCCCATCCACAGAAGCCAGCAGAAGGGCTGCAGGGCACCACCCTCCTCCCCCAGCACTAGTTTCTGACAGACAGAAGCTCCCCCAGGCTCACAGCCTGCAAAGAAGGGAACAGAAATAAATGAAGTTTTAAAAATCAGAAATTTTCTTGCTAGTGTTTCGAGCCTGACAGAAGAAAGGCTGCTTTCCCCATTACGAGTTGATCCACTGTGGCACAGTGGTGTGAGGTAAGTGTCTTCCATTTCCTTCTATTTCACGCTAGATTTACCGGGTAGATGAGTGTACTTAGGCAAGCAGCACAGACGATTTTAATAGGACAGGTGCTTCGAATGCACATGGAAGGTCATTCCTATTATTTCAATTAACAACATAAGCTACAAAAACACATGAGGGTGAATTAATTTAAAGCCTCCATTTAGTGCTACTGTGAGGACATCTTTAGGCCTCTTGGTTGTCCTGGCAACTCCAGCATCCCAGCAGCGGAAGCCTGCGTCTGCCGCTCCCTCCTCAGCGCGCACACACAGTTCAGATAGTACATTAGCAGCAAATATGATGGTCATGCAAATGTTGAAATATTTCCGTTGCCATAGCGATAAGAAGAATGGCAAAAAATACAGGCGTACTTGACATACTCCAAGGCAGACTTTTAATTAAAGAAAATCTCAGGTGACAATGCCAAGATGGCTGAAGTCGCCGGGGGCTTTTGTGCTCCTTCACCACGGGCAGAAACCCCCACCCAAATACCACAGACCGAGGCAGTGACTCCTCGCCAAACAGCCAATGGGGAAGCCTACAGTCATGAAGAGGAGTAGTGGCCGCGATTATGATCTTTCTATTGAGTGTAGAGAAAGAAGAGGAGAAAAGATAGTGGGGAAAATTTGCCAACTTCCCTGTATATGTCTTCAGAGCTGGAGCTGGCCAAGCCAGCGAGCCGTTTCTCTGCTCTCGGGCAACGACAGCCACAGAACCCGACTTTGCAAAAACAGCCTTGATCTCCGTGGTCTGCTGGCCTGCAGGCTGCTCCTCTGCATGCAGCATGGGGGCTCCAGCAGAGCCCAGAGGGTGGGAGCTGCAGATGCAGGGGGAAACAAGGCCATCCACCCCACTTTCAGAGTCAGGGAGGCTAGAAACAGCCATTGCCCTCACACACAACAGCAGAAGGTTGCTTCTCTCCAAAGCTGACAATTCATTTTTAATAAAAGTGAAATCTCCACAGGCAAGGAAACTGCCTCCAAATGTCCCAATGAGGCCACAGGGGAAGGCCTCAGCAATGGTGTCACTACAGCCATCCTTGGAGGGGCCACTGTACAAGTAGAGGCCAGTGCACCTGCGGACCCAACCTCCCTGGTCAGCACAAACTCGCACTCCTCCAACCTTGGGCCGCTCATCTGATTTTCTCATCCCTGACAAGGCTGGGCTCTCCAGAGCTCTGCTCTCACCCTCGCCTCTCCCAACCCTGCTCACTCTTCATCTCAGCTGTTCCATCCACTCCATCTTCATCAGGCACGATGCACTGCTGGTCCCAGCCATTCCCTATGTAACTGCTATGTAGCTCTCCCTCCCTGATACTTTATCCCCAGTGTGGCAAATCCTCCATCAACTTGTGATCTCCCCTTCTTCCCATACCACAACCTGGGCCCAGCACCTTGGATCCTCCACAGCACCCCACCCCCATCATACTACTGCCTCCATAAGCCCCCAACTCTTCACTCTCCTCGGCCATACTGAAGCAAAACCTCTGTGTCAGGAGTTGGGAAGACAGCTGAGTCAATAAACTGCTTGCCCTACAAGAATGAGGACCTGAGTTTGATCCCCAGAACCGACATTTAAAAATAAAAGCTAGGCACAGTGGTGCATGCCTCTAATCCCAGCACAAGGGAGGCAGAGACAGGCAGGTCCCTGAGGTTTGCTGCTTATCCATTTGAGCCTACCTGGAGAGTTCCAGGGCACTGAGAGATCTTGTCTCAAGAAAAGATAGACAGGGACTAGAGAAATGGCTTAGCGGTTAAGGTGTCTGCCTGCAAAGTAAAAGGACCACAGTTCAATTCCCCAGGACCCACGTAAGCCAGATGTACAAGGTAGAGCATGTGTCTGGAGTTCATTTGCAGTGGCTGGAGGCCCTGGAGCACCCATTCTCTCATTCTTTCTATCTCTATCTTCCTCTTTCTCAAATAAATAAATAAATAAATAAAAATAATTTAAAAAAATAGAAGATAGACAGTGCCTGAGACATGACATTCAAGGTTGTCCTTTGCCTCCACACACACGTGCCAACACACACACACAAGCACACACACTTCTCTGTGTTGTGTCTGAGCTAAGAGCAGACTGTGGTGGAAAGGAGTAAGTGGAAGGAGTAAATGGCTAGGCCCAGGATCCTCCCCGTAGCAGCCAGAGAGATGCTCAGCTTCCCTCCTGTCCAGACTCCATGGAGCTGCCCCACGGTTCAGATCCTTCCAGTCATGGTTTTGGTTTCTGTAATTTGCAATATAAAAACCACAACTGACACAGATGTAAATGGTAGAGCTGTCTCAGGAGAATGCCGGAGGTGTGACTAAAGGGACGGGACAGGCTGTCATAAACCACGTCCTACAACACGTGCTCTAGCCTCGACCTCCCGTGCTGGAGTGCGTCACGTGCCTTGTGCATTTGTGGACTCGAGGGTCGGGACTAGTCTTGCGCTGACAGCTTGCGGACCTGCGCTGCTCTCTGCTTCCCATCATGCCCTGAACGCATGCTCCATCCTGAGTCACTGAGACATACCCGACCCCAGGGAAGAATTCACACGCAGTTGGTGCCAGTTACAGCTGCTGATTGGTTCCCTTTGTAAAATGTGTCTTTCCTGAGAAAGGCATCCACTTTTCCCACTGTCCAGCTGCCAGCGGGGGACACACCTCAAATAGGCAAGGAGGCCGCTAGCCCTCCTGCCCATGGCCTCCATCACACACCGTCCCCTCCCGGAGTTGATTTTTCTCTTTTGCTAACTAGTCATGCCAATGCCAAGTGTGGCAAGGAAATGCAAGGTGTGGCAGGGACTGCCAAGAGCACAGGGTGACCTCCTCTGCACAGGTACTACACATTCTTCCAGCACAGGGGAAGAGAGCAGTCCCAGAGGGTCTGAGGGACAGTGGGAGATACGTGACGTAGCACACAAACAGGGAGAGCCTATGGCCCTGTGGTAGAGACCAGTGTGGGGCAAAGTCAGCGGTAGAGATGCCATGACGGGCTGCTGACTAACTGGAGAGGACAGGAGCTGGGCGGCCATCAGCACCCGCCTCTTCACAGCATTATCGTTCATGTGGAGCAAATGGCTCCGGGTGCGAGTTGGAAGGCAGTGAGACACAAAGGCACCCATGGCCCTCAAAGACACTGGCTCCCTTGCCCTCCTTTCTTCTGCCTCTTTCCCAGAGCAGCCCAGCAGCCATTTCTTGGTGACCTTGGTGGCGTCAGCCTGAAACATCCTTGGAAGTCTTCATGATACTGCCCACACATGTCCTTCCTCTGACAAGTTAAAAGGCACCATCATCCAGCCACCCCCGGAATGCCAGATGCATGGCTCAGAACCATCCTGGCACCAAGAGCAGCTGCCAACATGGCTCACGTGGTCCCAGTTCTCTGAAGCAATGATGGCCCAAGGATAAACAAGGAGACAGCTCCCTGAGTGGCAGCTAAGGGATGGCTGCTGGCCAGGAGCCGCGGGGGCATGGGCGGGGTGGAGCAAGAGCCCGCTATTCGCTTCCTGTGTGTGCTGGGGCTCTGCTCTGCCCCTTGGCATTCTGGGTGTAATTGGAAGATGACAGGAGAGCAGACTCGAGTGTATGGTCAAGGCTGTGAGTACTGCTGGAGATGCCTGCTTGACAGAAGAGGCTAGTGAGGGCCCCTCACCTCCCCATGGGGCACAGGCTCTGCCAAGTCCTCTGGCCAGGAAAGAGCTTGACGTCCCAGGGAATGATTGCACTACTGAAGTCATGCCAAACCAAGCATGGGCCTTCCTGGAGACAGAGCTGGCCTACTCTCTGTCCCTCAAAGCCTGGTGGGACTGGCTCCCCTGGGATGCCACCCTCCTGCCAACACTGGAAGGAGAGGACCAGGTAATCAAGCAAGTGCCAGGGGCAGAGACGTGGGGTGTGCCCAAGCTTGCTCTTCTCACCCGTCGAAGTGGCGCCGGAGAAAGGCCAGAGGAAGTCCCCAAGCTGCAGAAGGGATTCTAGAAGGACAGCCACCAAACCGAAGGGAATACACAGGGAGCAGCACCCAGGAGCCCTCCCACTGGGTGGTTTGGAGAGAAAGACTCTGACTTCTTAGCAGAGGAAGGTTTGCCCACAGCCCTGAGCAGGAAGGGATTGTAGCTGAGCTGGAATGGGAGTTGTGGAGTGGGGAGAACAAAGTGTTTACTGAAATTCCACAGCCATACAACCTTGAGCAAACGTTGCCTGCCCAGCCCACTACAGGTGGAGAGGAACAAGCCTGATCAGAAACCAGGATGAGGGCCTGAACGGGCTCAACGTGCAATGAATGATCAACCACAGTGGGTGGCACCAAGGGTGACCTCCAGGCCCATCTGACCCTTCTGTAAACCTCTTCTCGAATGTCCCTATGTCTCCTGTGAGTCCTTGGGACATCCCATGAGGGGCACAGGACTTGTCATTATTCTCATGCTAAAAATGAGGTTCTGGAGAAAGAATGATTGCCCTGGGTCCCATGGCTGTGAAATATTGGTGGTGACTGGACCCTGGTACAGCTGCTCAGATAAAGGAACTGAGGCCCCGCGTGCCTGCCCATGGAGCCAGAAGAGATGCCACTGTTTGTCATCTCTTTCAGGGTGGTGACGCACTTTTCAAGGAACAGAACACCAAGAGTCTTTTCAGACACCACAAGGACAGCTTCACCAGGGCCCTGTGGAGAAAGTCAGGGCCACAGAGCCAGGAGCAAGGAGACTCCTCGTGTTGGGGTCCCCCAGGCCATGGATGAGGGTGGCATGTGGGGGCGGGCTTGGCTCCTGCAGACAGGAACAAATGTGCCGCAACTCAGGGACATGTCATGTTCAGAACTCTTCTGAGCATTAAAAAAAAAAAAAATCAATGGTTTAATTAGACCCAAGTGACACTTTCATCTCCATGAAGTGAGGTGGCCTTGGAGCTAATGTTCTTTGAGATGTTGTCTCAATTTTGCCAAAAGTCAAACGGTGCTAAATGCTTCCCAGAACAAAAGGGAACTTAAGTAATTCCGAGCCCCCACGCCCCCCCGGAGCTCCCTGTGGCAGAATGGCTGTATCCATGGTGTTGTCGGAAGCTGTGTTTGTGCCTCCCGAAGGCACGTCGTGTCACGTGGTGTGGAGAGGAGGCTGGAGGCCAAGAGCTTCACATCTCGAGCTCTGTGGAATTGATGGCAGAAATGCTGATGGCTCTCATGAGGGCCTGGGGACAGCAAGAACCTCCTCCCTGACCCAGGGATGGGCCTGCAGTGAGGGTCCAAGATGGTGGACACCAGCACCCTGTGAGGCTGGGGGAGGACCAACAGTCTCCATTCCCTATGCGACATTGGTCAGTTCTCGGAACATCCCCGGGATAGCGTCATCATGAAATGAATTCCTGGAACCTGGCACCTAGTGAGTGTCAGAGTCCCAAAGTCACTGGGGGTCAAAGGTCACTGCCAGGAAGTTGTGCCAGTCAGGATGCAAATGACTGTGCTGGGGGATCCACGCTGTTCAGTTTTCCCATGTAGGAGACAGCTCACGTCAGAGAGAAGAGACAGAAGGAAGGGGTGGAGAGTCAGAAGTGTGTGCCCAAACTCACACACGCCACAGAAATACATGCCAGATATAACCTTGTACAGACGCCATCAGCACACACGCACAAAATTATCCCCCTGCTGCTTAAGGCATACATACACATGCTGACCTGCATAGGTACACACGTACCCCCCACACACACCGCTCACACACCAAAGTCAATGACACCAGCTCCCCGGCCTCCATGGCGTCTCTGGAAGCCTGTGCTTCTCCATGCCGTGCCTGTCTTCTCGGGGCACGTCAGTCAGTCAGTGTCGTTAGGGAGGATGCACAACACACGGTGCCCGACTCCCCACTCCCAGGAAAGCCACCACTTCCCCCACAAAGCCTTGCAAAAGGATTTCCTTGGCTATTGGAAATATCTCACAGCTCCCTTTTTGGTGAGAATAATTTTCCCCAGACTCTCGTCCACAACCACTGTGGGAGTCTCCCTTCAAGGCTGGGCCACTGAGCGCCCAGGCCCCGGCCCCAGACCCAGCTCATTTCCAGAGTCTGGCTCAGCAAGGACATAGCAGTGTGAGAGAAAAGGAGAAGTCATCTAAAAGTGGTGGAAGTTGAAGTTCTAGAGACAATTGGGCAAGTGGAGTACGGGCAGGCGGCATGAGGGCAACCCTTCATTGTCAACGTGACTGGATTTAACATCTCACGGGAGACACACCTCTGGGCTCGTCTGTGGTGATGGAGGGTTAACAGAGGAGGGAAGCTGGGAGGTACCTGTCCATGGGCTGGGTGCCCCGAATGAATGAAAGGAGGAAGGAGAAAAGGCCGGGTGAGCACCAGGGTTCCCCACTCTGCTTCCCCGAGACACCATGTGACCTGCTGCTTCGTGCTCCCACCATTATGCCTTCCCTGCCAGGGTGGATGGACTGTCCTCTCAGGCGTGAGCCAAAATCAGCCTTCCTTCCCTTCAACTGCTTTTGTCTGGTCACAATCCCGAGGGAAGTAACTCACACAGGCAATGACAAGCAGAGTTGAGTTTGCCCTGAAGGGAGTCCAAAGCCGAACAGACAGTGTGGAAAAGAAGCCCAGGACCACGCAGGCGCGTGTGGGAGACGCTCTCACGGTACCATGGAGAGGTGCAAGCATCCTGGAGGAGACAGCCGGGACCAGTGACAGACACGGTCACCTTCAGTCCAATAGGAGCCAAACCAAAATCCCAAGGGGAATTTTAAGAAATCTGACAAGTGAAATGTAATATTCATCTAGAAGAGAAAATGTACAGAAAAACTAATGGTTTAAAAACTACTTAGCAGTGTACGATATCAGAGCGTATCTGATAAACAGCAGTACTGAAACATGGCAGAAAGCTAAGTGGAATAAGATGGAGAGTGCAAGAGGAGGGGAGTGCAACATGGCCATGGAGAGTGTGCACTATACATTTGGCATTTTTACATCAAGAAGCTTGACAACTCAGGAGCAGTCTAGACCAACTCACTGGAAAATACCCAATGCCCTGCATCAAAGTCAATGAGAGAGGTGACATTACATGCACATTATTTATGCGCACAAATATCACAGCAGTACTAAGAGATATGATAGGAGAATGTTGAGACAACGATCTTGAAGTAGAAAATGAGAAGCCCTGTTAATCTTGCCAAACGTCAGAGGGCGGATAGGAGAGATGGCTCAGCCACTAAGGCGCTTGCCTGCAAAGCCTAAAGATGTGGCTTGATTCCCCTGTACTCACGTCAAGCCAGATGCACAAAGTGGTACACGCATCTGGAGTTTGTTTGCAATGGCTAGAGGCCCTGGCCACCCATTCACATGATCTCTCTCTCTCTCTCTCTCTCCCTTTCCTTCTCTCTCATAAATAACTTTTTTAAGTCAGAGGGTTACTAATAGTGATAGACTTGGAGAACATGGGCCCGAGTATGGCCCTTGGCGTGCTACCTTCGCTCTAGCAGTTACATGTGAGCCCGGAAGAAAGCAACATGGTCTTTTGACCATGGCACAGGATC